>JALPQD010000498.1:1188355-1532847 GCA_023101885.1 Typhlomys cinereus | reverse complement strand
ACCTTTTGCACTCTTGTTCAGAGTACATTGAAAAAGAGCAAAGAAAGAGACAAAAAGAAGTGAAAGCTGTGAAGTTTCAAGAAAAATGTGAGGTTAAGTCTACAGAGAATGCAGACAGCAAAATGACAGCTAATGTAAAAGAATTATCTCCTTTTTTTAAACAGGTAATGGTAAGCATCACCATTTTATAAGCGTTCCACTTGAATTTTAATTTATTTTTTCCACTCATACAAATTTGAGAGTTACCCCATTCCCCACCCTCCCTCCACCCTGCCTCGATCCCCTTGCTCCTTCCCCCATTTTCACCTTCCTTTCCCCCCTCCCTCCCTTTCTCCCAGTGCTCCACCCCCACACACACACACTCCTGGAGCATCCTTTAGTGTGCATGTCAAACTTCTGCTAGAAAAACAACAGACAAACATATCCAATTCCAAGGTAAACACTAGTAATGACTGCCTGAGTAGTAATACCAACTAAATCAGTTAAATCAAAAACACATAGAAACTGAAAGGTCTTAAGAGACAAAACAGCAATGCCCAAGTCAAAGTGCAGATCCATGAGAAACAAAACCCAAAATGACAAATCTCCCACCGAAAGAATTAACCCCATAATGGTGGATTTCAACCAGAACAAATTCACAGATAATAGCCAAGAAAGCCAGACCCAAGATAATGACTTTAAAGTATGATCATTACTATATACTATATTACTATGAAAAAGGAAATCCAGGAGGAGTTAAACAACCGCATCAACCACTTTGAACAGGAACAGAACAGGCATGTGCAGGAGTTGAGAAAAACAGCCCCAAAACAAAAATAGCCCAGGCTGCCGCAGCAACCCACGCCCACCTGCCTGCCCGGTCCCAGGTCTCAGGTGAGTGAGTGAGCCCGCCCAGCCCCCCAGCCCCCCAGCCAGTGCCCCGGTCTCCCAGCGGCACCCAGGTGGCCTCCAACTTGCCTGGGCCCCGCCCCAGACCCCAGCCCCTTGCCTCCTCCCGCCCCCAGCACCACCACACCACGCACCCCCCACCTACCCCCGGTCCCAGGTCCCAGGTGAGTGAGTGAGCCCGCCCAGCTCCCCAGCCCCCCAGCCCCCCCCTCTCCCAGGTGAGTGAGTGAGCCCGCCCAGCTCCCCAGCCCCCCAGCCAGTGCCCCGTCTCCCAGCGGCACCCAGGCAGCTTCTGGCTTTGCCTGGGCCCCTCCCTGGACCACAGCCCCTTTCTTCCACCACCCGCATCTCTGCCAGACAGGACTTGCTCACATTCCTCCATCCCTGGAGCTTGAGTGGGCCCTAAGGCAAGTCCCAGGTCCCAGGTGAAGAATTCTGCCATCAACATCAGACCCTCTGGCTCTCCGGCCCACCGGGGACCTACTCACATGGTCCAGGGAAGACACACTGCTACTCAGAATTCAATAGAGTCCAAAGGAAACTAAGCAAAGCTCTGGGGGGCAAAGGTCATACAACTGGATTCCTCTACAGTCATCCTATCATGTGGGAGAGATTCTTCACATGCAGCCCAAAGATAAGTAAACCTCCTTTTTTTCACCTTACTGATCCTTTCTAGTATCAATTACTGTAGATCAACTTCTCCATACAGCCACCCCAAACACATATACAACTCCAGGAAGTACACCACTCACCCTCAAATATCACCAAGATACTGAATCACAAGGGTGCACTACCATACTAATATTCACCCCTTGTCTACTTAACCTGACTTAACTGATGTACTAACAGCCTAATAGCCTCATCTAGGAAATTACAATAACAATAGGCAGACATACCCTATCCATGGCAGGCACTAGTAATACCTGGCAAAGGTAATAATACCAACTAAATCAGTACAGTGAAAAACACACAGAAACTGAAAGGTCCTAAGAAACAAAACAACAATGACCAGGTCAAAGTGCAGACTCATGAGAAACAAAACCCAAGAAGACCAATCAAACACCGAAAGAACTAACCCATAATGATGGATTCCGACCAGAACAAATTCACAGAAAATAGCCAAGAAAGCCAGACCGAACATAACGACTTTCAGACTATGATCATTACCATGATTAATACTATGAAACAGGAAATCCAGGAAGAGTTAAACAACCAAATCAACCACTTTGAACAGGAACACAACAAGCATTTGGAGAAGTTCAGAAAAACAGTTCAAGAAACAAAAATAGGCATAGATCAGTTAAAACAGTCTCAGGCAGAGTATAAAATTGAACTAAAAGACAAGTTATCTTCAACCCAAAATTCAACAGGGAGTCTTATCAGCAGAACAAATGAAGCAGAAAATAGAATTTCAGATCTTGAAGACAAGGTGGAAGAATTAACCAGATCAATGGAAGAGATTGTTAAAGCCAAAAAGGTACTTGAGAGGAACATTCAAGAGATATGGGACACCCTCAAGAAGCCTAACATGAGCATTCATGGAATTCTAGAACAAAAATCCCAAAATACCACACCTGAGGAAAATTTCAAATCAACATAAATGAAAACTTCCCACAACTAAAAATGAGAGGCCCATCCAAATACAAGAGGCATATCACACTCCAAACAGATATGACCAAAATAAAATCGCCACGGTAAATAATAGTCAAAACACTCCACATTCAAGACAAAGAAAAGGTGCTGAGAGCTTCAATAGAAAAAAAACAACTCACTTTTAAAGGTAAACCTATTAGAATAACAAATGAATACAATGGAAACAGTAAAAGCAAGAAGAGTTGGAGAGACGTACTTCAAGTATTAAATGAGCAAAAATGCCAACCCAGACTGATATACCTGGCAAAACTATCTGTCATGATTGAGGGAGAAAGAAAAGTTTTCCAGCACAAAGACAACTTGAAGGGATACATGTCTACCAAACCAGGCCTTCAAAAAATCCTAGAAATGATACTCAACTTGAAGAAAAGAACAAGCATATCCAGGAGGAGAGAAGGGAAGTATAATATCACCAAAATATAAATATCAAGCAATACGCTTACAAAATCCACTAAACATAAAAAATGTCCAAATTAAAAATAATTTCTCCATTATAACATTAAATGTCAATGGTATTAACTCTCCAATTAAGAGACACAGATGACAAATGTGGATTAAAAACCACAATCCAACAATCTGCTGCCTTCAGGAAACTCATCTCACCACAAAAGATAGGCACATCCAAAATTAAAGGCTGGTCCAAAATTTTGCAAGGTAATGGAACCAGGAAAAGGCAGGTAGCAATTATGCTTTCGGACAACGTGGACTTCAAACCAAAGAAAATCATAAGAGACACAGATGGATATTACATTTTAGTCACAGATACAATTCACCAGGAAAACTTCACAATACTGAACTTTTATTTTTTTTCTTTTTTTTATTAAAAATTTAATTATACATTTAAAAATTTTTTTTACCAGTTCCCTCCCTTCCCCCTCCCCCCCTCCCCCCTCCTCCCCTTCCTCTCCTCACCATCCCCCAATGCCTCCCCCCAATTCCCAGAGTCCTTTATTGTGTACGCCTAACTCTCCACTGGGTCCTGCTCTCCGATGACATATAAGGACCCAGTGGCATTTCCATAAGCCCTTTCTCTTGTTCCCCTTAAGCATAGGATCACTACTATGGCTGTCAATCCCTTGCCTCCAGGGATCTCGGTGCCCTTAACAGATGCTAGACTTTATGAGGGCAACAGTGCACTGGACATTGCGCAGGGCATGCAAAGTCCCATTATGATTGCTTTGGCCCCAACTATTGTTGAGAATCTTGCAAATCGTTGCTCCTCCCATCCTTTTGCTCTTACAATCTTACCGCCCCCTCTTCCACAAATGTCCTGAGTTCCAGGATGGGGACACAATACTGAACTTATATGCACACAATACAGTCCCCTCCACATTCATTAAGAAAACCATACAGCATCTAAAGCAAGAAATCAATGCTCAAATGATAATTCTTGGGGACTTCAACACGGCCCTCTCAACATGGGAGATCAACAGGTCAAAAGCTTAACAGAGACACTTTGGAACTTAATCAAACCCTTAAAGAAATGGACCTTACAGATCTCTATCGAACTTTTCATCCACGCACAAGAATACACATTTTTCTCAGCAGCACACGGAACTTCCTCCAAAATAGATCACATACTGGGCCACAAAATAAATCTACACATATACAAAAAAGTCGAAATTCTAACCTGTGCCCTATCAGACCACCATGGCCTAAACCTGGACATCCACAACACAACAAACAACAGAAAATATACCAACTCCTGGAAACTTAACAATATGATGCTGAATGAGAACTGGATTCAGGAAGAAATTAAAAAGGAAATTCAAGATTTCCTGAAAGTGAACAATAATGAAAATACAACTTACCACAATCTCTGGGACACAATGAAAGCTGTCCTGAGAAGTAAGTTCATAGCTCTTAATATCTACATCAAAAAAATGGAAACATTATGAATAAATAACTTAACAATACAGCTTAAAGCTTTAGAGAAACTAGAGCAATCTGATCCCAAAAGCAGTAGAAGAGAGGAGATTAGCAAAATAGGGGAGAAATATCTGAAATTGAGATTAGGAAAACAATAGAAAAAATCAACTGGTCAAAAAGCTGGTTCTTCGAAAAAATCAATAAGATTGATACCCCCTAGCTAAATTAACCAAAAGCAAGAGAGAAAACCCAAATTAACAAAATTAGAAATGAAAATGGAGTTATCCCTACTGATACCAAAGAAATCCAGAGAAGTATAACATCATATTTCAAAAAATTATACTCTGTGAAGTTTGACAACACAAAAGAGATGGATGAATTTCTAAGTAAACACAACTACCTAAATTGAATCAGGAAGTTGTGAATTATTTAAATAGTCATACAACATATGAGGAAATTGAAGAAGTAATCTCGAATCTTCCACCAAAAAATGTCTGGGACCAGATGGATTCAGCACAGAATCTACCAGACATTTAAGGAGTTAATAACACCAATACTCCTTAAATTGTTCCATCAAATAGCAAAGGAAGGAACACTACCAAATTCCTTCTATGAAGCTAATATCGTTTTAATCCCAAAAGCTAATAAAGATTCATTTAAAAAAGAAAACTATAGGCCAAACTGTTCGATGAACACTGATGCAAAGATTCTCAACAAAGTCTTAGCAAATTAAATTCAAAAACTAAAAACATAGTTGAAACGATAGAAAATGCCCTCGAGCTGATTGGGCTAGGCCAACATTTCCTAAACAGACATCCAATGGCACAGTCACTGCTACCAACTCTCAACAGTTGGGATCTTGTGAAATTAAAGAGCTTCTGTTTAGATAAAGAGATTGTAACACGAGCTCAAAGGCAACCCACAGAATGGGAGAAAATCTTCACTATCCATATATCTGATAGAGCTCTACTGTCCAGAGTGCACAAAAACTTAGAAAACTAAACACCAAGGAAACCAATGGCCCAATTAAAAAATGGGCCCTGAATTAAAAGAATTTTTACCAGGCATGTAATTAAAATATCTAACAAATATCTTAAAAAATGCTCCACTTCTTTAGCCATCAGGGAAATGCAAATCAAAACTTCCCTGAGATATCATCTCACCCCAGTCAGGATGGCAAAAATCCACAATACAAACACCACCAAATGCTGGAGAGGATGTGGAGAGAGGGGAACTCCTACATTGCTGGTGGGAATGCAGGCTCATACAGCCACTTGGGCAGCCGTCTGGAGATTTTAAAGAAAATAAAGATTGAAATGCCATATGTCCCTGCTATTCCACTTTTGGGAATAACCCCCCATACAGCAGAGGTTCACCTCGATAGCACAAGCACGACCATGTTCATAGCAGCACTGTTTACAATAGCAAAGTCATGGAATCAACCCAAATGTCCAACAGTTGACGAGTGGATAAGGAAACCGTGGTACATCTGTACAATGGAGTACTACTCAGCCATCAAAAATGATGAATTACTGGAATTGCTGGGAAATGGATGTCATTAGAAACAATTATATTAAATGAAGTATCCCAAACCGAGAAAATTAAGCACCGTATGTACTCCCTAATAGGTGGCTCCTAGTACCAAATACACCCAGCCCACCTTGAGACACTCATAGGTAAATCTATGTATTACTACAGTAATTGCAAGGATTATGAACAGGAGGGATGGGGTTGGAGGGCCACACCAGAAACAAAGAGGAAGTGACCATGTTACAGTAGAGAAAATAGGCCTCCATCAAGGACTGCAAGTAAATAATGTGACACCTGGTTAAGTTCACAGACGTTCACTTGATCATTTACAACTAAGGGGGTATGATCTCACCAGAAGGGGAGGGCATATAGTCTGGCAGATAAAAAGTAACCATTTTGCAAATGGGTGGTTGACCCCTACCTCACTGACGTTTCCTACATTTATTACATCTACCCTTGAATGTGCTCTTATAATAAGACTCCAGTTTAACAGCTTTCTGTCTCTGACCAGGGTGTGACATACAGTGCCCAGCAGGATGGAGTGAAGGGCATTGCAGGAGCAGCAAAACTGCAAAAGAAAATCAACAAACCACAATCCAGAACTTCAGAGACTCTATATCAACCACCTAGAACTAGCCCAGCCTAATCTCTCCTCATCCTGAAGCTAAGGGAAATTTGCGGAAGCGGGGGCGGTAAGAGTGTAAGAGCAAAAGGATGGGAGGAGCAATGTTTGCAAGATACTCCACAAGTTAGGGCCGAAGCAATCATAATTGGACTTTGCATGCCCTGCAATGTCCAACACACTATTGACCTCACAAAGTCTAGCATCTGCTAAAGGCACCAAGATCCTTGGAGGCAAGGGATTGGCAGCCACAGTAGTGTTCCTATGCTTAAGGGGAACAGGAAAGGTTCAGGGAAATGCCACTGGGTCCTTATACGTCATCGGAGAGGAGGGCCAAGAGGAGAGTCAGGCATGCACAAGAAAGGACTCTGGGAATTGGGGCAGGAGGCACTGGGGATGGGGAGGGTAGGGTGAGGGAGGGGGGAGCAGGGGTTTCGGGGGGAGGAGGAGGAGGGAACTGGTTATTAAGTTTGTATGAGCTGAAATAATAATAAAAAATGTATTAAAAATAAAACTATAGGCCAATCTCTTTGATGAACACAGATGCAAAGATTCTTAACAAAGTCTTAGCACATCGGATTCAAAATATATCAAAAAGATCATTCACGGGGATCAAATAGGCTTTATCCCAGGCACACAAGGTTGGTTCAACATACGCACATCAATAAATGTAATTCACCATATAAACCACTCCAAATTCAAGACCACATGATACTCTCAATGCATGTAGAAAAAGCTTTTGACAAGATCCAACAGCCTTTTATGGTCAAAATCCTAGAGATAGTTGGAATGGAAGGAACTTTGTCAATATAATAAAAGCTGTATATAACCATCAAACAGCAAGGATTATACTCAATGGGGAAAAACTTGAAGCATTCCTGCTTTGATCAGGAACTAGAAAAGACTGTTCACTCTCACCACTTCTATTCAATATTGTACTTGAAGTCTTAGCTGAAGCCATAAGACAAGAAAGGGAGATTAAAGGAATTCAAATCAGCAAGGAAAAAGTCAAATTATCTCTATTTGCTGATGACATGATCATATACCTGAATGATCCCAAAAACTCCACCAAGAAGCTCCTGGAACTAATACAGAAGTTCAGCAGGGTGGCAGAATACAAAATAAATATTCAAAAATCAGTGGCCTTCCTATATGCCCACAATGAAAGGAGTGAAAAAGCCCTGAGAAAAACAATCCCATTAACTATAGCCGCTAAAAAAAAATAAAAGAAATACCTTGGTATAAAGCTAACCAAGGAAGTAAGTGACCTTTACAATGAAAACTTTAAAGCCCTAAAGAAAGAAATTACAGAAGACACTAGAAGGTGGAAAGACTTCCCATGTTCCTGGATTGGGAGAATCAACACCATAAAAATGACCATCTTACCAAAGGCAATACACAGATTCAATGCTATACCAATTAAACTCAAAGCAATTCTTTAAAGAGGTTCACCAAACAATCTCAACATTCATATGGAGGCACAAAAGACCCCAGGATAGCAAAAACAATACAGAGTAACAAAACACTGCTGGAGGTATCACCATACCAAACCTTAGTTATACTACAAATCCATAGTTATAAAAACAGCCTGGTACTGGCTTCAAAATAGACACACAGATCAATGATAAGGGTTGAAGACCCAGTATAAGCTACACAACTACAGCCATTTGACCTTTGACAAAGGGGCCCAAAAATCCAATGGAAAAAGAATAGCGTGTTCAACAAATGGTGCTGACAAAACTGGATATCTACATAGAAGATTAAAATTGGACCCGTACTTGTCACTATGTACAAGACTTAATTCCAAATGGATCAAGGACCTTGATATCAGGCCAGAGACTATAAAAACCTTAGTTGAAAGGGTAGGGAACTCCTGGAGCTGATTGGACTAGGCCAACAATACCTAATTGGAATCCAATAGTGCAATCAATATAACCAACACTCAACAGATGGGATCTTTATGAAATTAAAGAGCTTCTGTTCAATAAAGAGATTGTAACTCGAGAAAGGCAACCCACAGAATGGGAGAAAATCTTCACTAAACACATATCTGATAGAGCTCTATTATCCAGAGTGCACAAAGAACTTGGAAAACTAAACACCAAGGAAACAAATGGACCAATTAAAAAACGGGCCTTGGAACTTAAAAGAAACTTTACCAAGGACGAAATTAAAATGTCTAACAAATACCTTTAAAAATCTCCACATCCTTAGCCATCAGGGAAATTCAAATCAAAACCTCCCTGAGATATCATCTCACCCTGGTCAGGATGGCAAAAATCCACAATACAAACAACACAAATGCTGGAGAGGATGTGGAGAGAGGGAACTCTCCTACATTGCTGGTGGGAATGCAGGCTCATACAACCACTCTGGCGAGCCATCTGGTGATTCTTAGAGAAGTTAAAGATTGAAATGCCATATGACCCTGCTATTCCACTTTTGGAATAACCCCCCATACAGCAGAGGTTCACCTCGATAGCACAAGCACGACCATGTTCATAGCAGCACTGTTTACAATAGCAAAGTCATGGAATCAACCCAAATGTCCAACAGTTGACGAGTGGATAAGGAAAGTGGTACATCTATACAATGGAGTACTACTCAGCCATCAAAAATGATGAATTACTGGAATTTGCCAGGAAATGGATGTCATTAGAAACAATTATATTAAGTGAAGTATCCCAGACCCAGAAAATTAAGCGCCGTATGTACTCCCTAATAGGTGGCTCCTAGTACCAAACCCACCCAGCCCACCTAGAGACAGTAATTCCAAGGATTATGAACAGGAGGGATTGGATAGGAGGGCCAACCAGAAACAAGGAGAGAAGGGACCATGTTACAGCAGAGAAAATAGGCCTCCATCAAGGACCCAAATAAGTAATGAGACATCTGATTAAGTTCACAGACTTTTGTTCCTGATCATTTACTACTGAGGGGGTATGATCTCACCAGAAGAGGAGGGCATATAGTCTGACAGATAAAAAGTAACCATTTTGCAAATGGGTGATAGACACCTCCTGCACTGTGGTTTCCCACTTTTATTACATCTACCTTTGAATGTGCTTTTATCACAAGACTCTAGTTTAACAGCTTTTTGTCTCTGGCCAGGGGGTAACATACAATGCCCACCAGGATGGAGTGAAGGGCATTGCAGAGCAGCAAAACTGCAAAAGAAAATCAACAAACCACATCTAGAACTTCAGAGACTCTATATCAACCACCTAGAACTAGGCCAGCTTAATCTCTCCCTCCTGAAGCTCAGGGAAATTTGCGGAAGAGGGGGCGGTAAGAGTGTAAGAGCAAAAGGATGGGGGAGCAATGATATGTAAGATACTCCATACAAGTTAGTGCTGAAGCAATCATAATTGGACTTTGCATGCCCTGCGCATTGTCCAACACACTGTTGACCTCACAAAGTCTAGCATCTGCTAAAGGCACCAAGATCCTTGGAGGCAAAGAATTGGCAGCCACAGTAGTGTTCCTATACCTAAAGGGACCACGGGAAAGGGTTCAGGGAAAGGCCACTGGGTCCTTGTACTTCATCGGAGTGGAGGGCCCAGAGCAAAATCAGGCATGCACAAGAAAGGACTCTCTGGGAATTGGGGGAGGCACTAGGGGATGGGGAGGGAAGGGAGTGGGGAGGGGGAGCAGGGGGTATGGGGGGAGGAGGAGGGAGGGAGGGAACTGGTGTACCTATTAAGTTTGTATGAGCTGAAATAATAATAAAAATATTAATAAAAAAAAGAAAAAAAAAGCAATGACATTGTGTTATTGACAAGGTCTTAATGACTCCTTCAGACTTCTGCCCTACTGTTCCTTTGCAAGGTTTCTGGCATCACTTTTGTAACTCCTTTGAAGTCTTTCCACATTTCCAATTCTTTGCTCCAATCTGCTTCCTTAATTGTATGTCCTCCATTTGTACTTTAGCCATTTATTATAACCATGGTAGCCTAATACAGATATGATTTCTAGGTTTCTTTACTACCATGTAATAAGTTTATTCTCTTAATTTTTGGTGCCATTTTATATAATATGCATAAAGAAAATTTGAAAGATTTTTCTGTAACTACGTGCTATTGTTCATATGATGCTTGAAAGTGTTTTGGTAAGCAAAGTCAAAGAAACTTTGCTAAGTTATGTTTTAACTCATCGTACATTGTCTCTAAAAGCTATTTAAGGCATTACAATCAGACATAAGGTTTTTATGAATGTGAAATGATAGATAAGTAAGTTTTTGCTAATGTTAAATTCTTTTCAAAATGGGGACCTAAAAGACACAATCCTATCAAGGACCTCAATATAAGGGAGAGACTATAAAAACCTTAGTTGAAAGGGTTGGGAACTCCTAGAGCTGATAGGACCAGGCCAACAGTTCCTAAACAGAAATCCAATAGCACAGTCACTACAACCAACACTCAACAGATGGGATCTTATGAAATTAAAGAGCTTCTGTTCAGATAAAGAGATTGTAACTTGAGCATAAAAGCAACCCACGGAATGGGAGAAGATCTTTACTAACCACATATCTGATAGTCCTCTATTACCCAGAGTGCACAAAGAATTTAGAAAACTAAACACCAAATAAATAAATGGACCAAATAAAAAATGGGCCCTGGAACTTAAAAGAAACTTTACCAAGGACAAAATTAAAATGTCTAACAAATACTTAAAAATCTCCACATCCTTAGCCATCAGGGAAATCCAAATCAAAACCTCCCTGAGATATCATCTCACCCCGGTCAGGATGGCAAAAATCCACAATACAAACAACAACAAATGCTGGAGAGGATGTGTGGAGAAGGGAACTCTCCTACATTGCTGGTGGGAATGCAGGCTCATACAACCACTTCGACGAGCCATCTGGTGATTCTTTAAAAAGTTAAAGATTGAAATGCCATGCTATTCCACTTTTGGGAATAACCCCCCATACAGCAGAGGTTCACCTCGATAGCACAAACATGACCATGTTCACAATATTGCTGTTTACAATAGCAAAGTCATGGAATCAACCCAAATGCCCAACAGTTGACAAGTGGATAAGGAAACTGTGGTACATTTATACAATGGAATACTACTCAGCCATCAAAAATGACGAATTAATGAAATTTGATGGGAAATGGATGGAACTAGAAAAATTTTATCGAGTGACCTATCCCAAACACAGAATTTTTTTTTTTTTTTTTTTTTGGTTCTTGTGCTTTTCAACTTTTTTTTTTAACATTTTTTATTATCTCTGCTCATACAAACTTAATAGGCACACTGGTTCCCTCCCTCCCTCCTCCTCCCCCGACCCCTCTGCTCACCCTCCCCTCACCCCTCCTCCCCACCCCCCAGTGCCTCCCTTCCCCAATCCCCGGAGAATCCTTTAATGTGCATGTCAAACTCTCCTCTGGGTCCTCCTCTCCGATGACATACAAGGACCCAGCGGCATTTCCCTGAACCCTTTCCTGTGTTCCCCTTAAGCATAGAAACACTATTTTGGCTGTCAATCCCTTGCCTCCAAGGATCTTGGTGCTTTTGGCAAATGCTAGACTTTGTGGGGTCAATAGTGTGTTGGACATTGCGCAGGGCATGCAAAGTCCTATTATGATTGCTTCGGCCCTAACTTGCCAAACACAGAAAATTAAGCATTGCATATACTCCCTAATAGGTTCATCCTAGTACAAAACCCACTCAAAGATAAATCACTCAAAGATAAATCACTGTAATACCTACAGTAATTGCAAAGATTATAAACAGAAGGGAAGGGAAGGAGAGCACCGCCAGAAACAAGGAGAGAGGGGATCATGCTACAGCAGAGAATACAGGCCACCATCAAGTACTGAAAGTAAGTAATGAGACATCTGGTTAAGCTCACAGATTTTCTTTTTTTTTTAATACATTTTTTATTATTTCCGCTCATACATACTTAATAGGTAGACCAGTTCCCTCCCCCCTCCTCCTCCCCCCGAATCCCTACTCCCCCTCCCTCCCTCCCCATCCCCAGTCCCCCCCCCAATTCCCAGAGAGTCCTTAATTGTGTATGCCTAACTCTCCTCTGGGTCCTCCTCTCCGATGACGTACAAGGACCTAGTAGCATTTCCCTGAACCTTTCTCATGTTCCCTTTAAGCATAGGAACACTATTGTGGCTGTCAATTCCTTGCCTCCAAGGATCTTGGTGCCTTTAGCTGATGCTAGACTTTGTGAGGTCAACAGTGTGTTGGACATTGCACAGGGTATGCAAAGTCCTATTATGATTGCTTTGGCCCTAACTAGTGTGGAGAATCTTGCAAATCATTGCTCCTCCCATCCTTTTGCTCTTACAATCTTACCGCCCCCCTTCTGCAAATGTCCCTGAGCTTCAGGATGGGGGGAGATTAGGCTGGCCTAGTTCTATGAAGCTCACAGATTTTCCTTCCTGGTCACTTGCAACTGATGGGGTTTTATCTCAACAGAAAGGGAAGCATAGAGTCTGGCAGATAGAAGGTAATCATCCTGAAAATGGGAGACTGACCCCCCTCACCACAGTCAGTCTCCTACTCTTATTCCATCTACCTTTGAATCTACTCTTATATTATAATAAGACTCTATTTTAACAGCCTTTATCTCTGGCTAGGAGGTGACATCCAATACCCATCAGGATGGAGCCAAGGCAGTGCAGGAACAGCAAAACTGGAAGAAGAAGAAAAAATAACTATAATTCAGAACATCAGAGACCCTACATTAATCACTAAGAACGAGGCTAGCCTAATCTCTCCTCTCTCCAGCTCTCCCCATACCAAAAGTCTCAGGGGAAATTTGCGGTAGACGGGGTGGTAAGATGGTGTAAGAGCCTAAAGATGGGGAGGAGCAATGATATGCCGAGATATCTCCACCAAGTTAAGGGCCGAAGCAATCATATAGGACTTGCGATAATGCCTCTGCGCAATGTCCCACACACTATTGACCCCCACAAGTCTAGCATTTGCTAAAGGCACAAGATCCTTGGAGGCAAGGAAGTGACAGCCATAATAGTGTCCTATGCTTAAGGGGAAAACAGGAAGCATCTCAGGGAAATGCGACGGGTTCTCTGTATGTTATCAGAAGAGGAGGGCCCAGGAGGAGAGGTCTGGCATGCACATATAAAGGATTCTCTGGGGATTGGGGGGGAGGCACTGGGGATGGGGGGGAAGGGTGAGGGAGAAGGGGAGCAGAAAAAGTGGGTAGGGGGAGGGAGGGAACCGTTGTACCTATTAAGTTTGTATGAGCAGAAATAATAATAAAAATGTTTTTTAAAAAAGAAATTAAACATAACTTTAATTCATATAAAAAAGATACTCACACACATTAGGGCCAAAGTAATCATGATAGGTCTTGCATGACGATGCACAATGCCTAACATGTCATTGACCCCCAAAGTCTAGCATGGATCAAGGTTCTAAGATCCTTAGAGGTAAGGGATTAACAGCCACAATAGTGTTCCTATACTAAAGGGGAACACAAAAAGAGTCTAGGCCGTGCTAATGAGTCCTTAAACCTCATCAAGAGAGGAGGACCCAGAGGAAGTTTTGACATGCACACTAAGGGATGCTCCAGGAATGGGGGGGCCGTGGGAGAAAGGGAAGGAGGGGGAAAGGAAGGGGAAAAGGAGGAAGGGAGCATGGGATCCAGGGAGGGGTGGAGGGAGGGAGGGGAATGGAGAACCTATCAAGTTTGTATGAGTGCCAAAAATAAATTAAAAAAATTAAAAAAGACACAATCCTAGCAATTAACATTAAAATTTAAGGTTCTTACCTTGAGCAATTCTAACTTTAAACTTTGTTGCTCAGCCTGCTTTGCCTTAGTCACCTTATGCTCTAGATCTTAAATCCAAAGGCTTCTACTATATTTATATCGGAGGTCATCTTTTAAAGGTACAAAATGTGAGGATTGCTTAATGTTAGAATAAATAGATTTATATTAACATTCTGACTAATTGAGAAATTTTAAGGCTGGATGAGAGGTACAAGATCTTAGATTCTTAAGTGTATATTTATAATGACTATGTATAGACATGTCCTGTCTACATAGGATTGAATGATTGATATCATTTGCATGACCCCAAATTAATTTGCCAATTTCCAAATTAAGCCATATCTTATTCCTTCTCTAAAGATGAAATTTCCTTTCAAAAGACATGTTTTTCAGGTATCTAAATATGATAAAACAGAAGAGTACTATCAAGAATTTGAGATATATTGTGATTAAAAAATGCTTTCAGATGAGAAATAATTCTGGTTGGTAAGGTAATAAAGCTCTGTTCCAAAATGAGCATAGAAGGATAAGGTATGTTGTAGAAAATTGAGCATTAGAAACATATATGCTAAGATCTGACTTTATATTTTAGTAGTCAAATCTTTTTCAACTGTTTTGTAACTTGTGTCATTAATTTAAGTATAATATAGATAATGAATAAAATTTGCATGCTGTTTCATACATTAAGAACTAATGCCCTTTCCACCTTCCCAGGATGCTCACAGTCCAGCGACCACTGCACCCAGGTAAACAACCCCTGCTCACTCCCAAACCCCAGGTCACCCACTCGTCCCAGCTCCTCCCACCAACCAGTGGAGCAGGCTCTGCTCCAGGCTGCAGAGGGCTCTGATGCCACACCCCAGTTCCCCAGATTAATGCACCGCCACCAACACCTCTACCCTTTCCACTCGCCGGGGACAGCTCCCAGTTCAGGGAGGACACAGTGCTCATCAGAATTCAACAGAGTCCAAAGAAACACCCTAGCAAAGCTCTAGGGGACAAAGGCCACCACATCTGAAGTCCTCTAAATTCATCCTATCACATGGAGCCATTCTTCACATCTAGCTCAAAGATAAGTCAACCCCCTTTTTAACCATACTGTTCCTTTCAATTATTATTTACTGTAGAGTAACTTTTCCATATAGCCACCCCCAAAACATATACAACTTCAGGGACTATACCACTCACCCTCACATGTCACCAAGGTACTAAATCGTAAAAGTGCACTACCATAATAATATTCACCCCCTGTTCTCTAAACCTGACTTAGTTGACAGTCTAATATCCTCATCTAGGAAATAACAATAAACAACAAGCATAACCAACACCAGGGCAAATACTAGTAATAACTGCCCAAGAGTAGTGATACCAAACTAATTAAGTTCAGAAAAACAAACAGAAATTTTTTAACAAGCAGAAATTGAAAGGTCTTAAGAGATAAAACAACAATGCCCAAGTCAACGTGCAAATCCATGAGAAACAAAACACAAGAAAAACAAATCTCCCACCAAAAGAATTAACCCCATAATGATAGTCTCCAACCAGAAAAAATTCACAGAAAATAGCCAAGAATGCCTGACCCAAGATAATGACATTCAAAGCATGATCATTACAATGATCAATACTATGAAAGAGGAAATTGGAAGGAGTTAAACAATCACATCAACCACTTTGAACAGGAACACAACAGACACTTGGAAGAGTTGAGAAAACAGTTCAAGAAACAAAAATAGGCATAGAACAGTTTAAAACAGACTCAAGCAGAGTTTAAAACTGAACTAAAAGACAAGTTATCCTAAACCAGAACTCAACAGAGAGTCTTATTAGCAGAACTAATGAAGGAGAAAATAGAATTTCAGATCTTGAAGACAAAGTGGGAGTATTAACCAGCTCCATGGAAGAGGTTGTTAAAGCCAAAAAGATACTTGAGAGGAATATTCAAGAGTTATGGGACATCCTGAAGAAGCCTAATATGCACTTTCATGGAATACCAGAGCAAGAATCCCAAAATACCACACCTGAGAAAATTTTTCAAATTATCATAAATGAAAACTTCTCTCATCTAAAGAATGAGAGGCCCATCCAAATACAAGAGGCATTCCGCACCCCAAAATAGAAATCACCACTGCAAATGATAGTTAAAACACTCTACATCAAGATAAAGAAAAGGTGCTGAGAGCTTTAAGGGAAAAAAAAAACAAGTCACTTCTAAAAGTAAACCTATTAAAATAACAAACGACTTCTCAATGGAAATAGTAAAAGCAAGAAGAGCTTGGAGAGACATACTTCAATTATTAAATGAGCAAAAATGTCAACCCAGGGTGACATACCCGGCCAAACTATCCATCATGATCAAGGGAGAAAGAAAAGTTTTTCAGCACAAAGACAACTTGAAGGCTTACATGTCTACCAAACCAGGCTTCAAAAAATGCTAGAAAAGATACTCAAGCTTTGAAGAAAAAAACAGGCATATTCAGGAGGACAGAAGGGAAGTATAATACCACCAAAACCTAAAAGCCAAATAATAAACCTACAAAAGCCAGTAAATATAAAAAATGTCGGGAATTAAGGGCCTGGAGAGTTGGCTCAGGGGTTAAGCCTCTGCCTTGCAGGACAAAGGTCCTGAGTTTGGATCCTAGACCCCATGTATAGACACCAGGCGAAAGTGGGGTGGCCTGTAGGGCAGAGCCTGTGAATCCTGGCACAGAGTAAACAAGGAGGAGGTGGAGGTGGTCCATGGTGGTTCCTGAATTCACCTGTGGTTCTACACACACACACACACACACACACACACACACACACACACTCACACACAAACACACATGCACACATGCACAATTGAATAAATAATAATAATAATAAAATATCTGGAATTAAAAATAATTTCTCTATTATAACATTAAATGTTAATGGAATTAACTCACCAATCAAGAGACACAGATTACAGACTTGGATTAAAAATCACAACCCATCAATCTGCTGCATTCAGGAAACTCATCTCACCACAAAAGACAAGCATATCCTAAAAATAAAAGGCTGGTCCAAAATTCTGCAAGCTAATGGAACCAGGAAACAGGCAGGAGTAGCTATTATGCTATCAGACAAAGTGGACTTCAAACCAAAAAAAACATAAGTGACACAGATGGATGCTACATTTTAGTTGATACTATATTTTAGTAACAGGTGCAATTCACCAGGAAGACTTCATAATATTGAACATATATGCACCTAATATGGACTCCTCCATATTCATTATGCAAACCCTACAGTGTCTACAGTGAGAAAGTAACCCCCAAATGATAATTCTTGGGGATTAAAACACCACCCTCTCAACATGGGATAGATCAACAGGTTAAAAGCTTAACAGAGACACATTAGAACTTAATCAAACTCTTACTGAAATGGACCTTACAGATCTCTATCGAGCTTTTCATCCTCACACCAAAGAATACACATTTTCTCAGCAGCACACGGAACTTTCTCCAAAATAGATTACATATTGGGCCACAAAATAAATCTACACATATACAGGAAAGTTGAAATTCTAGCCTGTACCCTATCAGACCACCATGGTCTAAAGCTTGACATCCATAACACAACAAACAGCAGAAAATACACTAACTCCTGGAAACCTAACATTATGATGCTGAATGAGAATTGGATTCAGGAAGAAATTAAAAAGGAAATTCAAGATTTCCTGGAAGTGAACGATGATGAAAATACAACTTATCAAAATCTTTGGGACACAATGAAAGCTGTTCTAAGAGGTAAGTTCATAGCTCTTAATGCCTAAATCAAAAAAAATGGAAACATCAGAAATAAATAACTTAACAATGCAGCTTAAAGCTTTAGAGATACTAGAGCAATCTGATCCCAAAAGGAGTAAAAGAGAGGAGATTAGCAAAATCAGGGGAGAAATATCTGAAATTGAGATAAGGAAAATGATACAGAGAATCAACCAGTCAAAAAGCTGGTTCTTTGAAAAAATCAATAAGATAGATACACCCTGTCATGGTTTGAAATGTGTCCCCCACTGTCTCATGTGTTTAGCAAGATCATGGCACCTTGAGATGTGGAGCCTTGCTGGAAAGGTAGTCACAAGGGGTGGGCCTTGAGGTGGATTAGTCCCACCCTACCTCTAGGAGAAGTCAGTCTTTTCTGCAAGCAGTCTTCAGCTCTCAGCTTCCAAGATGTCTGCAGTGACTTAGACTCCTCCAGCTTTGGCCAGCCAGCCATGCCACTCTGCTTTGAGACAGTACCTCCCCTCTGAAACCGTAAGCTGAATAAACCTCCTTTTCTCCCTTAATTGATTGACTTTGCGTATTCTCTCACAGCAATAGTTAAGAGTAACTGTTATACACCCCTAGCTAAATTAACCAAAAGGAAGAGAAAGATAACCCAAATTAACAAAATTAAAAATGAAAATGGAGTTATCACTACTGATACCCAAGAAATCCAGACAATTATAATGTCATATTCCAAAAAATTATACTCTGTAAAATTAGACAACACAAAAGACATGGATGAATTCCTAAGTCTGCACAGCTTACCTAAATTGAATCAGGATGTTGTGAATAGTTTAAATAGTCCTATAACATGAGGAAATTGATGAAGTAATCTCGAATCTTCCCACCAAAAACTGTCCTGGACCAGATGGATTCAGCACAGAGTTCTACCAGATTTTTAAGGAGCTAATAACACCAATACTCCTTAATCTGTTCCATCAAATAGCAAAGGAAGGAACACTACCGAATTCTGAAGGAAGGAACACTACCAAATTCTGAAGCGAATATCATGTTAACCCAAAACCTAATAAAAATACACTTAAAAAAGAAAACTATAGGCCAATCTCTTTGATGAACACAGATGCAAAGATTCTCAACAAAATCTTAGCAAATCGGATTCAAAAACATATCAAAAAGATCATTCACGGAGATCAAGTAGGCTTTATCCCAGACACACAGGTTGGTTCAACATAGGCAAAGTAATAAATGTGTGGAAGAAAAGAAATTTTTAAAAAAACAGACCCAAAGGCAGACAGACAAATAATGAGAAAGAAAAGAAATGTTCATGTCCTTGGGTCAGGAAAAGCCACGACTAACAGCTTGGTGGTCAGCAGTTTTCAGAGTTCTAAAAACAAAAGGCTAATATGGGCGGCTAGATACTGAAAACATCTCCACTCTCAAGGTACCTGTGAGAAGGCCAGATGCCAAACCACCCAGATCCAGATACTAGGCCCCCCCCCAAAGTTGGTTCCAGGAATCTTCCTCCTTCAAGGTCTCGAGAAATGTTTTCAGTACGTGCAGATGCCGCCTAAGCCCACTTGCCCCCTCCCCACACAGAACTCCGTGAAATGCTCCCCCTCTCAAGGTCTAATATGCCAAATACCGCCAAAGCCTTTGTACTATTATTGTAATTAATATGATAGCCAATAATTCTGTAACATTACGTAACCTCCCTGTAAGGAGGGTATAAAAAGTGTATGCTTCTGAGCTCAGGGGTCGTCTCTCCACCTCGTATATGGGACGACCCCTGCCCGTGAGTATTCTGTGGGGGTCCGCTTCCTGGTGTGGGGCCATTAGTCTAACAAATGTAATTCACCATATTAACCACTCCAAAATCCAAGACCACATGATACTCTGGATAGATGCAGAAGAGCTTTTAACAAGATCCAACTGCCCTTTACTATCAAAACCCTAGAGCCAGTTGGAATGGAAGAAACCTTGATCAATATACTAAAAAATAATAAAAAATAAATTAAAAAAGAGCTAATGCACCTTACTTAATTAAGCAAATATTTGGTTTTACTCACAAGGTTTATAAAGTCCTAATTCATTTTTTTTTCATTTTTTAAATTTATTTTTTCCACTCATACCAACTTGATAGGTACCCCATTCCCCTCCCTCCCTCCATACCTCCCTGAATCCTCTTGCTTCCTCCCCCTTTTTCCCTTTCCTTCCCCTCTCCCTTTCTCCCAGTGTCCTCCCATTCCTGGATCATCCTTTATTGTGCTAGTGAGCTCTTACACCTCATCAGAAGAGGAGGACCCAGAGGGAAGTTTGATATAAAGTTCTAATTCTTAATAAACCTAACCAGTTGCTTTGTGGGACAATACTGCTAAAGGGTTTTAATACAATGCTGTGGATTATAACAAATAATAATTATTTTAACTAGCAGCCATATATAAGACAGAACATGTGGCATTTATCTTTCTGTGTCTGTGATAAGTTAGTGACATTATATTTCCTAGATCCATCCATTTTATGCTGTGATTCAGAGATAAGGTTCAGTATGCGGTATTATCACAGTAGAGATGGTTGTTGTTGCAATTTTCTGCTCTGTTGAAAGATTTGTGCAGTGGTGTGATACAACCGAGAAACTGTGCATTTGGCTGGTTTTTTGGATGTTGTGAGGTCCCATTGATTTTCTGGTTTTTTTTTTTTTTTTGTGTGTGTGTGTGTGTGTGTGTGTGTGTCTGTGTGTTGTGATATACACTGTGATATTGTATTATTACGGTATTGGGATTTTGTTTTCTATAGAATGTTGTGATATTTGCTCCTATTCAAAATTTCTTTGAAATAATAAAGTTAAAACATAAAAAAGTTGCAAGATACTCCACACAAGTTAGGGCCAAAGCAATCATAATTGGACATTGCATGCCCGGCGCAATGTCCAACACACTATTGACCTCACAAAGTCTAGCATCGGCTAAAGGCACCAAGATCCTTGGAGGCAAGGGATTGACAGCCACAGCAGTGTTCCTATGCTTAAGGGGAACACAGGAAAGGGTTCAGGGAAATGCCACTGGGTCCTTGTACGTCATCGGAGAGGAGGGCCCAGAGGAGAGTCAGGCATGCACAAGAAAGGACTCTGGGAATTGGGGCGGGAGGCACCGGGGAACGGGGCGGGAAGGGTGAGGGGAAGGGGAGCAGGGGGTTGGGGGGAGGAGGAGGGAGGGAGGGAACCGATGTACCTATTAAGTTTGTATGAGCGGAAATAATAATAAAAAATGTATTATAAAAATAAAAAAAAAATAAAGAAGCAAAAAATCCATGATCAGCATCTGAGTCCTTAAGTAGGTTTAAGCCAGGGTAAGATTGCCTTCTAGTGTGGTCAGCACAAGAATGTTGCTTTTTATTTATTTATTTATTATTTAGTATCTATTTATTTATTATTTATTTATTTATTTATTGCTAGGCATCAGTTCCTTGTTCAGCCAAAATGTTCTAGACCATGACTGGGCATTTAGCCTCCAGGAAGTGGAAGAAAAACTGCTGTTCATGAATAAACTCTGGCCAGCATTATCCATCTTCAGGTTGACTAAAATTATGGACCCTTCAAGCACATAGCCACTTTCACACTAACCAAAGGTAGCAGCTGGAGAAAGTTGAACGGAAAGAAGGTGCAGTTACTTTGTGAACAATGGGATCAATATCAGGCCATTGCTCTTCAGTGACCTTGGACAATGATGAACAGAAACAAAAGTGTTTTGAATCCTTCCAGTTAAGCTTGCATGCACAAAAAACTAGATGGGGCCTAGATAGGTTGCTTCTCTTAGATCCGCATCCTTGATAACTCATTGCTGTGACCACAGGCACAAGTTGAAGGGTTTTTTTCCTCATTAGGGATGAATCCTCACACCCCTGCTTGGCAATCATTATGAGAACCAGCTCAAAACCATATATTGGCAACATCTTTAGTATATTGAGCTTTTTTAAACAGTAAGGTACTAGGCAAACATCTTCCCACACCTCTTCCAGAAGTGCTATTTTGCTACTTATCAGAATCTCACTAGAATCTCACACAGAATCTACATGTAACTAGGGATGAAAAAAGAACTTTTTAAAAAAAATTTACTTTCCTCCCGTGTTATCTTTAATCATACAAGCTCAATAAGTGACCATCCTCTCCCTCCCCTCTCCCCTCCCCAGTCATCCCCATTGCACTCTCCCCTCTTTCTCCTTACTTTGACTACCCTCCCTCCCTCTCTCCCTCCCTCCCTCCCTCCTCCCTTCCCTTTTCCTATGCCTCTCCCTTCCTCCCTCCCATCCCTGTAAGGAGAATCCATTTATATGAACACCAACCTCCCTCTGTGTCCTCTATCCTAGCGAGGGTTCAGGACTCAGTGGCATAGCCCGAAGCCCTTTCTTGGGCTCCCCGTTAGCATGGGAACTCTGTTATGACTGTTTAATCCCTTGACTCTAAGGATTCTACTGTCTGGAGCCTTCTCCCCTATGATCCATGCTAGACTTTAGGGGGTTGTTGACATGTCAGTCATTATGCAGGTCAAGCAAAGTCCAATTATGGCTACTGCAGTCCTAACCTGTGTGGAGTACCTGGCCTTAAGGTCACGGGATCTAAAGCAGCCACTTTCTCTGAGAGCAACCCCAGGACCACCAGGGCCTTCAATGGGACCCCAGAGGGCTCCTGCCCCTCATGGGCAGCCTTGTTGTCCTCACCCAGTACCTGCTCTTGAGAGAAGCCCCATTGGTCCTCCCCATCTTTAGGCTCTTAGAATCTTTTTATTTTTTTATTTTTTATCTCTTCCACTCATACAAAGTTGATAAGTACCCCATTCCCCTCCCTCCCTCCACTGCTCCTTGGATCCCCTTGCTCCCTCCCCACATTTTCCCTTTCCTTTTTCCCCTCTCTCCTTTTCTCCCAGTGCCCCCTCCGCCCCCCAATCCTGGGGCATCCTTTAGTGTGCATGTCAAACTTCCCTCTGGGTCCTCCTCTCTGATGAGGTGTAACGACTCAGTGGCATTGCCTAGAGCTCTTTGTGTGTGTGTGTGTGTTCCCCTTTAATATAGGAACACTATTGTGGCTGTTACTTCCTTGCCTCTAAGGATCCTAGTGCCTGTGGTCCATTCTAGACTTTGGGAGGGTCAATGATATGTTGGTCATTGCGCAGGTCATGCAAAGTCCTATTATGATTACTTTGGCCCTAACTTGTATGGAGTGTCTTGAATATCGTTGCCCCTCCCCAGCTTTAGGCTCTTACAATCTTACCGCCCCCCCCTTCCGCAAATTTCCCTGAGGCTCTTACAATCTTGCCCGCACCCTCTTTAGCAAGTTTCCCTGAGCTTTAGGGTGGGGCAGATTTGGCTGATCTGGTTCCAGGTAAGTAATGTAGGGTCTTTGGTGTTCTGAATTATGGTTTGTTGTTTCCAGTTTTGCTTTTCCTGCACTGCCTTTGGCTGAATCCTGATTGGTATGGAAAATCATCTCCTAACCAAAGATAAAAGACTGTTTAAACAAAGATCTTAATATAAGAGGAGACTCAAAGGTAGATGGAAGAATAGGAATAGGACACAGCAGTGGGGGAGGGGGATCAATGTCCCATTTGCCAGATGGTTACTGCCCATCTGCTGGTCCCTATATCCTCCCTGATTGGTATATCAAACCTGTTCAGGCCCAAGTGACCAGGAAGGGAAGTGAGAGTGAGCTGCACCAGATGTCTTGATACTTACACGCAATACTTGATGGCGGCCTATTTTCTCTACCGACGTGTGATCCCCATCAAACGGCCAAGAGGAACTCTGAGAAAAATAGTACCTGGCCTTAAGGTCATAGAATCCAAAGCATCCACTTTGAGAGCAACCGGAGAACCACCAGGGGCCTTCAATGGGACCCTAGAGGATTTCCTGCCCCTCCTGGGTAACCTCGTGGTCTGCACCCAGTACCTGCTCTTGAGAGAAGCCCCTGGACTTTGACTTTGGAGGCACTCTGTTAGTATCCATAATCTTGTCCTGGCCTCCTAGGTAACAAACTGTTACTGGGTTATGTTCTTGCTCCAGCATCATAGATCCCCTACCTAGATCCAGAGACCACTGCTTAGTACAGAAGACGCTACATGACCACACTGTGGGTGGCAAGAAAGCTTCTGCTCTCCCGCTGTAGCTAGAAACCCTCTCTTCCCCAGAAACCAACAGCAGTCAAGGAAGAAGGCTAGAGAGCAACCGTGGGCCAGAGGAGCAGAGCCTTGGAATGTGTGAGATTAGGCACCACCCACTTAGGGTGGATCTTCCTACTTCAGTCCAGGCCTGGGATTGACACAGCCCACACATAGGGTGGGCCCTCTCGATTTAATCCAGTCTGTGCAGCAGGTCAGACACACCCAGACTCCTTTCTTTCTAGCTGATTTGAATTCCTCTCCCATGCTGACGCTACCACCCCAGGGCTTAAAAATGACATCCACAGAACAGAACGTCGGTTTTACTGTGTGAGGGCTCAGGAGTCGGAATATTGTCTGCGCAATTCCCTTTTTTTAAAAAAAATTTTTTTTATCTATTTATTTTACAGTGTGCGTGTCTCAGAGGGCACAGTGTGTTCCTGTGGAGGACCAAGCATGACTTCCAGAATCATCTTGGATTGCTTCTACATCCTTTCTGCTTCCTTCTGGGATTTCCCAGGCTCCATACTCCAGGGCCAGAAGTGCAGGCTGCCAACCTTTTCTGCATGTCGTTTTTACATGGGACCTAGATTCCAAACTCAGGACCTTCTGCTTGCCAGACAGTTTTAATCCCTGAGCCATCTCTTCAGTCCTGTCTATGATTACCTTTTGTGTTGAAAAATTGACATATCAGCATGTGACCGTGTTCCATTATACTATCTGTGTTTACTACTGAGATACTTTGACCTAGACTCAAGATAAGCCTTTTTTTTTTCATGTTTCTAAGTACACAATATATAAAAAAGCTAGTAGTGTCATGTGAGTTTCTCGTAAATTAGTCACCTGAAACAAAAGATCAGCTACCTAGAATTAGGCCAATTAAATTGCAAAATCCTTGGACTTCATGCCCCAATTCTAATTAAAAAACACCCATTCCTATCATGATGATATGAATCATCATTAAGACTAGGAAAGGAAATGTTTACAATGATCAGCATGGTAGGACACAAGATGCTGAAATTGGCAATCTTGTTTCTTCTGTGGGGGTGGGTCACCTTCTGACCCTCTGAGCCCAATTACTAGGCTGAGAAATCATTCTGTGTATTTTCTAGACCTAACTGCCTAATTGAATGTGATCCATCCTTTTATGATGACAAAAATCAAAAATCAAAGATCTATAAGCTCTATAATCAAGTTGAAAAAAAAATACAAAAATAAACAAATACCAAACCAAACTAAAAATCTCAAAGCATGTCGTTTCAAGGGATTATTTTTTTCAATTTCACATTTGGATTTTATTCAAGGGTTAACTCACAGACAGTAGTTTAAAGTCAGGCTTTTTAAATTAAAGGCCAAATTAAAAAAAGATTGTTATTTTGCAAACATGGCATTGACACAAGACTGATGGTCTTAATAATTGATTCCTTCATCCACCTTGGGCATTTGAGTCTTTTAACACAAGGTGGAAGATTGATATCATGTCAAATAAACAACCAAAAAACCTCTGACGGTAGGGAAATTTGTCAATGAAGATAAATATCTATCATAGTTAGTTACAGGTGTCGACTTGACGTTGAGGGCTTGAGCTCTGGACACATTTGAAGAGAATTAGTTGTTGAGTTAGGCCAAGAACAACGTGCAGGAGATTGTCTAGCTAATGGGAAGGCCCAGCCCATGGTGGGTGGGATTAGGCCATGGAATAAAATACGGACAACTGGTTGAGAGAGTTGTCATCCTTTTGTACACTTGGCCAGACATGCTGGTCTAGCAAATAAGGATTGTCCCTCTCTCAGTCACTAGGTGGAGATGGTGCGGCCAATTCCCTTGGCCTTGGTGTTGGTGAATGCTCTCCTGTCAAACCGGACTATGAACTGTAGCCAGTTTATTGTAAGAGAATAAACCTCTTGTTTCCTTAAATCGTTTGATGGTGATTTATCAGCAACTGTGCAGGCAACTGCAACAACATCCATTTCAGCCTCACAGAGTATGAAAACAAGCAATTAATTTGTCTCCTGACAGAATGCTACTGTGTTCCAGGACTTTGTCTACAAAGTCTCTTTCTCCAGCAGCAAATACATGAGATAAGGGTGTTTCCACAGTGATTCTAGGTTCCATCAAGTAGATAGTAGCTGTTAACCTTCCCTTTCCCTGCCTTAAATCATGAGGTGACCATTTTGTTTTCACTGGAATTGAGGCATGAGGTATAAGAATTTGGCAATTTAGGTGACTTACTTCTAGGTAGCTGATCTTTTTAACCTGGTTTTAGAAGACCGCTTACTCTGGAGAAAGTCACCTGACCAGTGCAAATATTTTAATATGCTTTCTGTACTGAGAAATATGAAAACAAAAAGAATCATCATATCTTGAGTCCAGGTCAAAGTATCCTAGCAACAAACACTGCTAAGCGTGTGGAACATGGTCACATGTAAATTGATGAACACAAAGGCAAATCATATCGGAAATCTGGAACAGCATATAAAGGGATTCCATATTCTAAATCCTGAGATCTCCAAGTTGGGCACTCACACAGTGAAATTTCAGTTATGGTCTGTGGAAATCATTTTGGAACCCTATGTTGGTAGACTCAAGATGGGAGGCAAAATCATTTAGAAAGAAAGGATTCTGGGTGTGTCAGACTGGGGTATAGATTGGATTAATTCAGGAGGGCCCACCCCATGTATGAGCTGTGCCAATCCCTGGCCTGGATTGAGACAGGAAGGACCCACCCTAAGTGGGCAGTGCTACCCTCTGAGGGTAGAAAGCCAACTCTGCTCCTGGGGACCACAGTTGCTCTCCAACCTTCTTGCTTGCAGGTGGTGGTGATAGGCTCCTGGGGGAAAGAGGTTTCCAGAGACAAGAGACAGAGCAGCAGCTTCCTTGCCGTCCCAAAGTGTGGACCTTTGGCATCATCTGGAGTGAGCAGTGGCCTGGATCCAGGCAAGTGAACTTGGACTTGGGATACGGAAGAGCCTCAGCCACAGCATCCTGATCAGGAGACCACTCCCAGACTGTGGAGAGTAGCAGTGATCACCAATCTCGTGGCCAAAGTCAAGGTCCCAAGCTTCTCTCCTGAGCAGGTAGTGGATCTTGC
Source organism: Typhlomys cinereus (assembly GCA_023101885.1). Classification (NCBI taxonomy): domain Eukaryota; kingdom Metazoa; phylum Chordata; class Mammalia; order Rodentia; family Platacanthomyidae; genus Typhlomys; species Typhlomys cinereus. Next base: position 1,505,546 of record JALPQD010000498.1, on the reverse strand, counting down.
TCTCTTGCCTGGGAGACGCTTCTGCGTGGGAGCTCAGGATCCGGCCCTGTGTTCCCCATCATGTCTTCGGCGCCCTTACAGATAGCGGTGGTGTGCTCCAGCAACCAGAACCGGAGCATGGAGGCACACAACATCCTCCTCAAGCACGGATTCAGCGTCCGCTCCTTTGGAACAGCAACCCAAGTGCGGCTGCCAGGACCAGCACTACACAAGCCTAACATTTATGACTTCAAAACCACATATGAACAGATGTACAACGACCTCCTCAGGAAAGACAGAGAGCTCTACACGCAGAATGGCGTTTTACATATGTTGGACAGAAATAAGAGAATCAAACCCCGACCAGAAAGGTTCCAAAACTGCAAGGACCTGTTTGATCTGATCCTGACTTGTGAAGAGCGAGTCTATGACCGGGTGGTAGAAGATCTGAATTCCAGAGAGAGGAGACCTGCCAGCCCGTGCATGTGATCAACGTGGACATCCAGGACAACCATGAGAGGCCATGCTGGGAGCCTTCCTCATCTGCGAGCTCTGTCAGTGTCTGCAGCACACCGAGGACATGGAGAACGACATTGATGAGCTGCTGCAGTTGTTTGAGGAGAAGAGTGGCCGGGCCTTTCTGCACACGGTCTGCTTCTACTGAGACGCCCTGTGCTCAGGGAGGTGCTTCACAGTGCCTCCCCCTGCCCCAACTCTCTACCCCCTCTGTACAGCCCCAGAACCTACTTTGCTGAAGTATTTTCCCTCCTGATCTTGTCTTACTTGTTGGGCCCGCTCAGGATTTGCCCCACGGCATGGCTGAGCACATGGGACTAAAGGTGGCGCTGAGGGCAAGGGTCTTGGGCGTGACCCTGATCACTTCACAGAGAGTCCTAATATGGCTTTCAGGTATCTACCGTGCCCCCTGTGCTGAGTGACATTGAACTTGACCATTAGCACCTGTAGGATGTCTTGACCTGTGACACAATTGGATGTCTGTTTCGGGCTTGGTGGCCTTTGTCTATAAAAGTTCCTTTTCTCCTCCCAATAAACTGAGATCTGCTTCTGACAATCTCCTTGTCCTGTGGTGAGTCTCTGGGGGTATAGAGCAGAGGTGGGGACGACGGAACCTGCTTTCATCACAGCCAGCAGCTGTGTGTTGAGTGAGGTGAATGAGTGCGTGTGTGGGAACCACTTCCTGCATTACTGCTTGACCGTTTTGCCGGTGGGTGGGGCGCACGCAGATGTTATCTCTCTGTGCTGTGCAGACCTAGTGAGAAGTGTATAGAGAAGCCCCCCCTTTAAAACACTGATTCTAACGGGGAGCCCAAGAAAGTGCTCAGACTCACAGAGGAGGTTTGGCATTCCCACAAAAGAATGCTCCTGGGGGAAGGGAGGGAGGAAGGAGGAAGCACTGAAAAGAAGAGGAGGGAGGGTGGTGAAAGGAAGGGGAAAGTGGGGCAGAGTGCAAGGGAAACTTGGGGAGGGGTGGGGGAGAAGACGGGGTATCCTATGAGCTTGTATGATTAGGAAATAAAAAATAAATAATCAAAAAAAAAAAAGAAACAAAAAAGAATTGATTCTACCCCTTCCACTCCCAGCAGACCCTGGAAGAGGGCTTCGGGTGGCAGGGTGGTGTGACTTGGGTGGCACTGCGGTGACTTGGGTGGCACTGCGGTGCCTTGGGCTCAGGACTGCTTGCCCTCCCTGGGCCTCTCCATGCTTGCCTGGGAGGCTGATGGCTCTGTATGCCTCTGGGATCTTCCTGGGGCTATGTGCTGTGCGAGTAAGCCAGAGGAGGGGCCCCTGCGGAGGGGCAGCCTGGCAAGATGATTGAAGTACTGACAACTGACTCTCAGAAACTGCTGCAGCAGCTGAATGTCCTGTTGGATCAGGAGTCAAGATATCAGCCAAAGGTCTGTGGTTTGAAACTTACTGAGTCTGCACATGATGATGGTCTCAGAATGACTACAAGATTCAGGGACTTAAAAGTGAAAGATCTTCTCAGTCTTATTCAGTTCTTCGGTTGTGACCCAGAGACGTCTTCCTCTAGCAGTGAATTTACTGGACAGATTGCTGTCTAAAATGAATGAAGGTACAACCGAAACATCTTGGGTGTGCTGGGCTCAGCTGCTTTTACTTGGCTGTGAAATCCACAGAAGAGAAAGGAACTTCCCACTGGCAAGTGACTTGATCAGTAGGGTTCACTATTTCAGACTGGATGGAAATGGAAAAGATTGTGTTTGAGAAGATGTGTTAGAAAGTCAAAGCTACTACTGCCTTTCAATTTCTACAACTGTATGTTGCAGTCCGTGTGCTGCAACTTTGAATCCAGGGCTCCACTCAACAACGTGGGCAAGGCTTCAGCGAATGAGAAACAATACACGCACAACTCTGGGCTGGTGAATCTGAGTCCAGTTTATTGGAGTATCCTAAGAGCTTTTATGCTAGGAAATTTTGGGGCAGAGAATGCTGCATCTGTAGACTGACGAATATTTTTCTAACTAGCAGGAATCACCTTTAGGATAAACATTCTTTAAGAATTTAACTCATTGTTTAAGGGTGAGACACAAACAAATCCTTATCACATCTTAACAGGTTTTTTCCCCAACCCTCCAATAGGTTTTTCCAAGCCCTCTGTTTCGCTAAATTTATCTATCTTGTAATGTCCCACCAAGCAGTCACAGGGTCCTAAGTCTGTATGTGTTGTATTTAACAAGACTTCATTTGAGGTTTAGTTAAAATACGCTGTGATTGAGATCCTTATTAATTTGTGTTATAGTTATTATATATTTTGTAATGGTAAAGGTGAAGCTGTTGGAGGGGGCATATATTATACATTACCTTTTTTTTCTTTTTGAGGATATAGGATTCTAGCTGTATTATATAAGTTGGCCTATATTAGGTTATGATGGTAAGAACTATTTTTTCTTTTTTATTATTAATACATTTTTATTATTATTTCAGCTTCATACAACTTAATAGGTACACCAGTTCCCTCCCTCCCCTATCCCCCGTACCCCTGCTCCCCCTCCCCACCCCCTTCCCTCCCCATCCCCCAGTGCCTCCCACCCCAATTCCCAGAGAGTCCTTTCTTGTGCATGCCTGATTTTCCTCTGGGCCCTCCTCTCCGATGAAATACAAGGACTCAGTGGCATTTCCCAGAACCCTTTCCCGTGTTCCCCTTAGGTATAGGAACACTGCTGTGGCTGCCAATCCTTTGCCTCCAAGGACCTTGGTGCCTTTACCAGATGCTAGACTTTGTGAGGTCAATAGTATGTTGGACATTGCGAAGGGCATGCAAAGTCCAATTATGATTGCTTCAGCCCTACTTGTATGGAGTATCTTACATATAATGCTCCTCCCATCCTTTTGCTCTTACACTCTTACCGCCCCCCTCTTCCGCAAATTTCCCTGAGCTTCAGGATGGGGAGAGATTAGGCTGGCCTAGTTCTAGGTGGTTGATATAGAGTCTCTGAAGTTCTGGATGGTGGTTTGTTGATTTCTTTTTGCAGTTTTGCTGCTTCTGCAATGCCCTTCAATCCATCCTGGTGGGCATTGTATGTCACCCCCTGGCCAGAGACAAAAGCTGTTAAACTAGAGTCTTGTGATAAAAGCACATTCAAAGGTAGATGTAATAAAAGTGGGAAACCACAGTGCAGGAGGTGTCTATCATCCATTCCAAAATGGTTACTTCTTATCTGCCAGGACTATATGCCCTCCTCTTCTGGTGAGATCATACCCCCTCAGTAGTAAATGATCAGGAACAAAAAGTCTGTGAACTTAATCAGATGTCTCATTACTTATTTGAGTCCTTGATGGAGGCCTATTTTCTCTGCTGTAACATTGGTCCCCTCTCTCCTTGTTCTTGTGTGGCCCTCCTACCCCATCCCTCTGTTTCATAATCCTTGGAATTACTGTCTCTAGGGGGCTGGGTGGGTTGGTACTAGGAGCCACCTATTAGGGAGTACATACGGCGCTTAATTTCTGAGTCTGGATACTTCACTTAATATAACTGTTCTAATGACATCCATTCCCAGCAATTCCACTAATTCATCATTTTTGATGGCTGAGTAGTACTCCATTGTATAGATGTACCACAGTTCCTTATGCACTCGTCAACAGTTGGACATTTGGGTTGATCCATGACTTTGCTATTGTAAACAGTGCTGCTGATGAACATGGTCGTGCTGTGCTATCGAGGTGAACCTCTGCTGCATGGGGGGTTCTTCCCAAAAGTGGTGATAGCAGGTCATATGGCATTTCAATCTTTAATTTCTTTAAGAATCTCCAGACGGCTCGCCAGAGTGGCTGTAGAGCCTGCATTCCCACCAGCAATGTAGGAGAGTTCCCCTCTCTCCACATCCTCTGCAGCATTTGTTGTTGTTTGTATTGTGGATTTTTGCCATCCTGACCGGGGTGGATGATATCTCGGGAAGTTTTGGTTTGCATTTCCCTGATGGCCTAAGGAAGTAGAGCATTTTTTAAGATATTTGTTAGACATTTAATTTCATCCCTGGTAAAGTTTCTTTGAAGTTCCAGGGCCCATTTTTTAATTGGGCCATGTTTCCTTGGAGTTTAGTTTTCTAAGTTCTTTGTGCACTCTGGACAGTAGAGCTCTATCAGATATGTGGTTAGTGAAGATTTTCTCCCATTCTGTGGGTTGCCTTTGAGCTCGTGTTACAATCTCTTTATCTGAACAGAAGCTCTTTAATTTCACAAGATCCCAACTGTTGAGAGTTGGTAGCAGTGACTGTGCCATTGGATGTCTGTTTAGGAATGTTGGCCTAGCCCAATCAGCTCGAGGGAGTTCCCTATCCTTTCAACTATGGTTTTTATAGTCTCTGGCCTGATATCAAGGTCCTTGATCCATTGGAATTAAGTCTTGTACATGGTGACAAGTACGGGTCCAGCTTTAATCTTCTGCATGTGGAGATCCAGTTTTGCCAGCACCATTTGTTGAAGATGCTGTTCTTTTCCATTGGATTTTTGGGCCCCTTTGTCAAAGACCAAATGGCTGTAATTTTGTGGGCTTATATCTGGGTCTTCAATCCTTATCCATTGATCTGTGTGTCTATTTTGGAGCCAGTACCAGGCTGTTTTATAACTATGGATTTGTAGTATAGACTTAGGTTTGGTATGGTAATACCTCTCAGCAGTGTTTTTGTTACTCAGGATTGTCTTTGCTATCCTGGGTCTTTTGTGCCTCCATATGAACTTTGAGATTGTTTGGTCAACTTCTTTGAAGAATTGCTTTGGGATTTTAATTGGTATAGCATTGAATTGTATATTGCCTTTGGTAGGATGGTCATTTTTACGATTTGTGATTCTGCCAATCCAGGAACAAGGGAGGTCTTTCCACCTTCTGGTGTCTTCTGCTATTTCTTTCTTAGGGTTTTAAAGTTTTCATTGTAAAGGTCTTTTACCTCCTTGTTAGGTTTATACCAAGGTATTTCATTTTTTTAGGAGCTATAGTAAATGGGATTGTTTCTCTCAAGGCTTTTTCACTTCTTTCATTCTGGGCATATAGGAAGGCCTCTGATTTTTGCACATTTATTTTGTATCCTGCCACCCTGCTGAACTTCTCAATTAGTTCCAGAGCTTCCTGGTGGAGTTTTTGGGATCACTCAGGTATAAGATCATGTCATCTGCAAATAGGGATAGCTTGACTTCTTCCTTGCCGATTTGAATCCCTCTATGTCCCTTTCTTGCCTTATGGCTTCAGCTAAGACTTCAAGTACAATATTGAATAGAAGTGGTGAGAGTGGACAGCCTTGTCTAGTTCCTGATCGAAGTGGGAATGCTTCCAATTGTTCCCCATTGAGCATAATCCTTGCTGTGGGCTTGTTGTATATAGCTTTTATTATATTGATAAAGGTTCCTTCCATTCCTACTGTCTCTAGCGTTTTGATCATAAAAGGCTGTTGGATCTTGTCAAAAGCTTTTCTGCATCTATCGAGAGTATCATGTGGTCTTGGACTTTGGACTGGTTTACATGATGAATTACATTTATTGATTTGCGTATGTTGAACCAACCTTGTGTGCCGGGATGAAGCCTACTTGGTCCCGTGAATGATCTTTTTATATGTTTTTGAATCCGATTTGCTAAGACTTTGTTGAGAATCTTTGCGTCTGTGTTCATCAGGGAGATCGGCCTATAGTATTCTTTTTTTTTTTTTCTTTTTTTTTTTTTTATTAAAAATTTAATTATACATTTAAAATTTTTTACCAGTTCCCTCCCTCCCCTCCTCCCGAACCCCTCCTCTCTCCCAATCCCCCAGTGCTCCCCCCCCAATTCCCAGAGATTCCTTTATTGTGTACGCCTAACTCTCCACTGGGTCCTCCTATCTGATGACATAAAGGACCCAGTGGCATTTCCATAAGCCCTTTCTCTGTTCCCCTTGAGCATAGGAACACTACTATGGCTGTCAATCCCTTGCCTCCAGGGGTCTCGGTGCCCTTAACAGATGCTAGACTTTATGAGGGCAACAGTGCGCTGGACATTGCGCAGGGCATGCAAAGTCCCATTATGATTGCTTTGGCCCCAACTATTGTTGAGAATCTTGCAAATCGTTGCTCCTCCCATCCTTTTGCTCTTACAATCTTACCGCCCCCTCTTCCGCAAATGTCCCTGAGCTCCAGGATGGGGAGAGATTAGGCTGGCCTAGTTATGTGATTGATATAGAGTCTCTGAAGTTCTGGATTGTGGTTTGTTGATTTTCTTTTGCAGTTTTGCTGCTCCTGCAATGCCCTTCACTCCATTCTGCTGGGCACTGTATGTCACCCCCTGGCCAGAGACAAAAGCTGTTAAACTGGAGTCTTGTTATAATAGCACATTCAAGGGTAGATGTAATAAGAGTAGGAAACCTCAGTGAGGGAGGGGTCCATCACCCATTTGCAAAATGATTACTTTTTATCTGCTAGACTATATGCCCCCCCTTCTGGTGAATCAGGAAAGAACGTCTGTGAACTTAACCAGGTTTCTCATTACTTACTTGCAGACCTTGATGGAGGCCTATTTTCTCTGCTGTAACATGGTCCCCTCTCCTTGTTTCTGGTTTGGCCCTCCTACCCATCTCTCTTGTTCATAATCCTTGCAATTACTGTGTTACATAGGTTTACTTTTGAGTGTCTCAATGTGGGCTGGGTGAGTTTGGTACTAGGAGCCACCTATTAGGGAGTACATACGGCGCTTAATTTTCTGGGTTTGGGATACTTCACTTAATATAATTCTTTCTAATGACATCCATTTCCCAGCAAATTCCAGTAATTCATCATTTTTGATGGCTGAGTAGTACTCCATTGTATAGATGTACCACAGTTTCCTTATCCACTCGTCAACTGTTGGACATTTAGGTTGATTCCATGACTTTGCTATTGTAAACAGTGCTGCTATGAACATGGTCGAGCTTGTGCTATCGAGGCGAACCTCTGCTGCATGGGGGGTTATTCCCAAAAGTGGGATAGCAGGGTCATATGGCATTTCAATCTTTAATTTCTTTAAGAATCTCCAGACGGCTCGCCAGAGTGGCTGTATGAGCCTGCATTCCCACCAACAATGTAGGAGAGTTCCCCTCTCTCCACATCCTCTCCAGCATTTGTCGTTGTTTGTATTGTGGATTTTTGCCATTCCTGACCGGGTGAGATGATATCTCAGGGAAGTTTTGATTTGCATTTCCCTGATGGCGAAGGAAGTGGAGCATTTTTTCAGATATTTGTTAGACATTTTATTTCAATCCGGGTAAAGTCTTTTCTTGAAGTTCCCAGGGCCCATTTTTTAATTGGGCCAGTGTTTTCATTGGAGTTTAGTTTTCTAAGTTCTTGTGCACTCTGGACAGTAGAGCTCTGTCAGATATGTGGTTAGTGAAGATTTTCTCCCATTCTGTGGGTTGCCTTTGAGCTCGTTGTTACAATCTCTTTATCTGAACAGAAGCTTTTTAATTTCACAAGATCCCACTGTTGAGAGTTGGTAGCAGTGACTGTGCCATTGGATGTCTGTTTAGGAAGTGTTGGCCTAGCCCAATCAGCTCGAGGGAGTTCCTATCCTTTCAACTATGGTTTTAAAGTCCTCTGGCCCTTAAATCAAGGTCCTTGATCCATTTGGAATTAAGTCTTGTACATGGTGACCAAGTATGGGGTCCAGCTTTAATCTTCTGCATGCGGGAGATCCAGTTTTGCCAGCACCATTTGTTGAAGATGCTGTTCTTTTTCCATTGGATTCTTTGGGCCCTTTGTCAAAGACCAAATGGCTGTATTTTTGGGGCTATACTATGGGTCTTCAATCCTTATCCATTGATCTGTGTGTCTATTTTGGAGCCAGTACCAGGCAGTGTTTTTATAACTATGGATTTGTAGTATAAACTAAGGTTTTGGTATAGTAATACCTCCAGCAGTGTTTTTGTTACTCAGGATTGTCTTTGCTATCCTGGGTCTTTTGTGCCTCCATATGAATTTTGAGATTATTTGGTCAACTTCTTTAAAGAATTGCTTTGGGATTTTAATTGGTATAGCATTGAATTTGTATATTGCCTTTGGTAGGATGGTCATTTTACGATGTTGATTCTGCCAATCCAGGAACAAGGGAGGTCTTTCCACCTTCTGGGTGTCTTCTGCTATTCTCTTCTTTAGGGTTTTAAAGTTTTCATTGTAAAGGTCTTTGAACTCCTTATTTAGGTTTATACCAAGGTATTTCATTTTTTTAGGGGCTATAGTAAATGGGATTGTTTCTCTCAGGCTTCTTTTCACTTCTTTCATTCTGGGCATATAGGAAGGCCTCTGATTTTTGCACATTTATTTTGTATCCTGCCACCCTGCTGAACCTTCCTCAATTAGTTCCAGGAGCTTTCCTGGTGGAGTTTTTGGGATCACTCAGGTATAAGATCATGTCATCTGCAAAAAGGGATAGTTTGACTTCTTCCTTGCCGATTTGAATCCCTCTTATGTCCCTTTCTGTCTTATGGCTTCAGCTAAGACTTCAAGTACAATATTGAATAGAAGTGGGTGAGAGTGACAGCCTTGTCTAGTTCCTGATCGAAGTGGGAATGCTTCCAATTGTTCCCCATTGAGCATAATCCTTGCTGTGGGCTTGTTGTATACAGCTTTTATTATATTGATAAAGGTTCCTTTCATTCCTACAGTCTCTGGCGTTTTGATCATAAAAGGCTGTTGGATTTTGTCAAAGGCTTTTTCTGCATCTATCGAGAGTATCATGTGGTCTTGGACTTTGGACTGGTTTACATGATGAATTACATTTATTGACTTTGCGTATGTTGAACCAACCTTGGTGCCGGGGATGAAGCCTACTTGGTCCCCGTGAATGATCTTTTTGATATGTTTTTGAATCCGATTTGCTAAGACTTTGTTGAGAATCTTTGCATCTGTGTTCATCAGAGAGATCGGCCTATAGTTTTCTTTTTTAAGTGCATCTTATTAGGTTTTGGGATTAAGACGATATTAGCTTCATAGAAGGAATTTGGCAGTGTTCCTTCCTTTGCTATTGATGGAACAGTTTAAGGAGTATTGGTGTTATTAACTCCTTAAATGTCTGGTAGAATTCTGTTGCTGAATCCATCTGGCCCAGGACATTTTTTGGTGGGAAGATTCAAGATTACTTCTTCAATTTCCTTGTATGTTATAGGACTATTTAAATAATTCACATCTTCCTGATTCAATTTAGGTAGGTTGTGTTTACTTAGAAATTCATCCATCTCTTTGTGTTGTCAAACTTCACAGAGTATAAGTTTTTTGAAATATGATGTTATAATTCTCTGGATTTCTTGGGTATCCGTAGTGATAACTCCATGTTCATTTCTAATTTTGTTAATTTGGGTTTTCTCTCTCTTGCTTTTGGTTAATTTAGCCAAGGGTGTATCAATCTTATTGATTTTTTCAAAGAACCAGCTATTTGACTGGTTGATTTTTTCTATCGTTTTCTTAATCTCGATTTCAGATATTTCTCCCCTTATTTTGCTAATCTCCTCTCTTCTATTACTTTTGGGATCAGATTGCTCAAGTTTCTCCAAAGCCTTAAGCTGCATCATTAAATTATTTATTTCTGATGTTTCCAATTTCTGATGTAGGCATTAAGAGCTATGAACTTACCTCTTAGAACAGCTTTCATTGTGTCCCAGAGATTTTGGTAAGTTGTATTTTCATTTTCGTTCACTTTCAGGAAATCTTGAATTTCCTGTTTAATTTCTTCCTGAATCCAGTTCTCATTCAGCATCATATTGTTAAGTTTCCAGGAGTTAGTGTATTTTCTCTTGTTTGTTGTGTTGTTGTGGATGTCCAGCTTTAGGCCGTGGTGGTCTGATAGGGCACAGGCTAGAATTCGACTTTTTTGTATTTGTGTAGATTCATTTTGTGGCCCAATATGTGATCTATTTTGGAGAAAGTTCCGTGTGCTGCTGAGAAAAATGTGTATTCTTTGGTACGAGGGTGAAAAGTTCGATAGAGATCTGTAAGGTCCATTTCAGTAAGGGTTTGGTTAAGCTCCAAAGTGTCTCTGTTAAGCTTTTGACCTGTTGATCTATCCCATGTTGAGAGGGCGGTGTTGAAATCCCCGAGAATTATCATTTGGGGGTTGATTTCTTGCTTTAGACGCTGTAGGGTTTTCTTAATGAATGTGGAGGGGCCCATATTGGGTGCATATATGTTCAGTATTGTGAAATCTTCCTGGTGAATTGTACCTGTGACTAAAATGTAGTATCCATCTGTGTCTCTTATGATTTTCTTTGGTTTGAAGTCCACTTTGTCTGAAAGCATAATTGCTACCCCTGCCTGTTTCCTGGTTCCATTAGCTTGCAAGATTTTGGACCAGCCTTTCATTCTTAGGACGTGCCTATCTTTTGTGGTGAGATGAGTTCCTGAAGGCAGCAGATTGTTGGATTGTGGTTTTTAATCCAAGTTTGTAATCTATGTCTCTTAATCGGTGAGTTAATGCCGTTGACATTTAATGTTATAATGGAGAATTATTTTTAATTCTGGACATTTTTATATTTAGTAGATTTTGTAAGCATGATGCTTGATATTTATATTTTGTTGGTGTTATACTTCCCTTCTGTCCTCCTGGATACGCTTGTTCTTTTCTTCAAGCTTGAGTATCATTTCTAGCATTTTTTGAAGGCCTGGTTTGGTAGACATGTATCCCTTCAAGTTGTCTTTGTGCTGAAAAACTTTTCTTTCTCCCTCAATCATGACAGATAGTTTTGCCGGGTATATCAGTCTGGGTTGGCATTTTTGTTCATTTAATAGTTGAAGTATGTCTCTCCAAGCTCTTCTTGCTTTTACTGTTTCCATTGAGTAGTCATTTGTTATTCTAATAGGTTTACCTTTAAAAGTGACTTGCTTTTTTTCTCTTGAAGCTCTCAGCACCTTTTCTTTGTCTTCTATGTGGAGTGTTTTGACTATTATTTGCCGTGGCGATTTTCTATTTTGGTCATATCTGTTTGGAGTGCGAAATGCCTCTTGTATTTGGATAGGCCTCTCATTCTTTAGTTTAGGGAAGTTTTCATTTATGATGAATTGAAATATTTCCTCAGGTGTCTTCAAGATCTGAGATTCTATTTTCTGCCTCATTTGTTCTGCTGATAAGACTCTCTGTTGAGTTTTGGGTTGAAGATAACTTATCTCTTAGTTCAATTTTAAACTCTGCCTGAGACTGTTTTACCTGCTCTATACCTATTTTTGTTTCTTGAACTGTTTTTCTCAACTCCTCTAGGTTCCTGTTATGTTCCTGTTCAAAGTGGTTGACACGGTTATTTAACTCTTCTCGGATTTCCTCTTTCATATTATTAATCATGGTAATGATCATACTTTAAATATACTTTTTAAAGTATATTTAAGTGTATATTCTTTAATGACATCACTTTTATTGATGTTTTGCAGTTGTGTAAGTAGGTTCGTTCTTTCTGTTGTAAGTCCAGTGGATAGAAATGAGCAGCTTGTGTGATAGTTGTCATAAGTATCTGGGTATCCATGAATGTCTGGTTGTTACCTACCTTCTCCCCCAGATCCCCAAACCTGCAGATATTCAAGTAGCTTATGTAAAATGCAGCTTTGTTTTTTTTATACCTAAGAAACTCTAAAGCATCTTTAGGTTCATTTGATACTAATACCATGTGAATTAATGCTATATAAATAGTCATTACACTTTATGTCTACAGAATAATGACAAGGAAATGGCGGTGTGTATTTAGACATCCCCACCAAAAAAAAAAAAATACTTTGAGGGAATTCATGGATGTGGAACTTATGAATACAGAGGAGTACTGAATTTAAGTTGTCTTTGGTAAACTAGGGGTAAGGAGGATTACAGTAAGTTGTCTTTTTTAAAATAACAATCGTTTATTACTTCTTCAGTTCTCTCAGGGGTGACTGGACCAGTTACGTGGTCCTTCCTCAAAGTCTCTCACATAATTGCAATAAGGACATGGCTGAATCAGGAAATCTGAAAGACTTCCTCAGTCATGTGTCTGGCAGTTGATGCTGGTTAACAAATGAGCTGGAACTTTTTATTTTTCTCATTCTCGTGTTTTAATGTTATATAAATGCATATAGTGAATTTATAATATTTTCACCCCTTAGTCTCAAATCCCATCCCCCACTCCTTTTCTCCTTACAATCCTTCATCTCCCCTGTCAGACTCCTTACTGTTTTCAAATTTTTTCACTTGTATATCCCACTGTGTTTCATCTAGTCTGTCTTTGGTGACATATGCCTGACATGATTCATGCTCCAGCAAGTATCATAGATCAGTGGGTATACCATTGAGGAAAGCATCCTTTTTTTAATCCCACCAGTATTACTCCTCATCAGTCTCTCAGAGAGGTTGGAAGTTCTTGAGATCTTTCTGATGTTATGGTTATGTTGATAAGACAGTTCCTGTGCAATTCTTGTGGAAATATACATATCTGCATGAAATATTGCATAGCACAACTGTGTTGTGTTCAGGAAATAATGTCTGCCCCACCACTTTCCCACTTCAGGCTCTTATAATCATGCCACCCCCTTCTTCCATAATGTTCCCTAAGCCTCGGGGTGAGGCTGTCTTTTTTAATAATCATTATTGGAAGTTACCAGGATAATGCTGATGGAATGCCAGTAGTGCTTCTGGCCCATCAAGGAAAAGACAGGGAGAGATACAAAGGGAAAGTCAAGGAAAAGTAAGATACTTTCTAGAATCCTAGGACTATGTTAGTCACACTGCAAATTGACTCCTGCTCTGTTATGGGTCATACACTGGTGGCCACAGCACACTAATCTGTCCTTAGCCAGTTTCATTTGGGTTTCCTAGCTCCTATTACATTACACTTGCAGGCTTCGAGGAAGGTTAGCACTGTAATATAAGGAAGGAGACTTAAATCTGAGGACAGGTGATCTGAGGAAGTGCAATCAAAGCAGTGGCTTAACTTTGATACCAGACCTGGGAAAGCCTGTGAAGGAGATGGCCCCAGAAGACTGGGGTGGTGAAAGATGGATACAGGCAATGTTTGTGTGTGTATGTGTGCATGGGGGGAGGGGTGAACAGTCTAAGGAAAACAGTGGAAACCATTCACGGTATCTCAGAAATATTTTTCTGGGGATATATATATATATATCTTTGTGTCTTGTTTCTCTATCAGAAAACAGCATTTCTTAGAAAGCAATTTGGAAGGCCAATTTACACATTACAGAAAATTAAAAAAAATTATCCTTCACTATTTTGGACCCTGGCCTCAGTTTCTCCAAGGGTACAAAGCTCATTTACATCAGTTCCATGTAGCAGCTCAGAGTGTTTTATAAATAAATAGCAAGTTTTCATTGTTGATGTTCAACAAATCAAATTAAGCCCTTTTCAGAAGAGGTGTTCATTTATGAGTTGAATATGTAATATGTCTGCCATATTTCTTTCAAATTTATTTTTTCAGTCTCTTGATCTCTGCTATGTATTTTCCTTCTGCCAACTTTCTTTTTTATCCTCTTGAAAACACTTTTTTTCTATTTAAAATATTACAGTCCTGAATATTTCTATAGTCATATTACCAGAAGTAACATTCAGTGCGCATCTCTTGGTTATTGAACAATGAAACCCATTTATTTTTATGTGGCTGATACCAAGGCCATCATTTTTTTTCTGGATTTAAATCATCCCATAAATATGTGACCCCTGTCTTTGAAACCAATTTGAGATATTTCTCCATTTGATGTTTTTCAAAATTTTTCATTTCCTTTGATTTCTGTCAAATTACTTTAAAAAAAAGCTCACAGCTCTTCTTAGGAACGCGGATGTGGAATGGTTACCTAGTAACAGCAGTTGGGTCTCAGCTCATGCTGAACTGTAATAAGAGAGAAAGGTGGACGAGGGAGTGAGTGCATCAGAGCCATTTCTATAATGCAAAGGCTGGGCTGTGTTCTCCTAATGCAAGGTGAATGATGAATTCAAGGTCTTTTTTCAGGTCTTCTGAATTCTTTCTTCTCTGGTCAATGTAGAATGCCTCTGTTCTGTTCTGATTTTTAGGGATCAAAGCATTTTAGGCTCTCTGGTCTCTCTGACTCCTCAATGTTTTTTTTTCTTTGATTCTGCCTATGTTTGAACCCTTTATCAAAGGTTTTCTAATTTTTAATTCTGGCTACAGATACTATCCACCTGATTTTGCTGGCCTGACATCCATCCCATACTCTTTGCTTTTCACCTGTTTTGTGGTCTCTTTATTCCATCCTGGTTCATTAGGTACTGACTGTTCATGCCTCAGACTTTCCTGGTCACCTTGCAGATGAGAACATTTCAAGACAGGAGTTGTAGATCGTTCAGGAGAATTTGTAGAAAGTACTAAAAACACTGTATGTTTGTTTTAAAACCACAGTTTGGTTCTTACAATGAAAATAGGAGCAAAAAAGGAGATGATATATAGAGACCATGTAGCCAAGTCAGATCATTTGCAGATTATTAGACTTACAAACTTTAGGCAGTCTTCATCTCACTACTCTGTAGTTGGATCAATTTGGAGAAAATAGATTGACAGCTGTCCATAAACTGAGGCTTGCATCAAACCAGGAGAGGAGTTTTGGTGCTCAGATCCTTCTTACAAACTAGTAGTTCATTCTTCTGAATCATATAAGGTCTTTTAAGTTGTAGATTGAGTTGTAGGATCCAAAGTCATGTTCTAAAAGTCTTATAGACATCACTGTGGCTAACCTTAACATTAAGGACATTCATGTGAACGAATTCCCACAGGTATTCTGAGAAGCATTAGAGTATGATTGCCAAACTTCTTTCAGTAGATTTTGCTACATTTCCAGGATAAGTACCAATATTTTGAGTTCATGTCAGCAATTGAGAACAGATGCACTGTGAGCTTACAATGTCTGGAGTGATATCAAAGACTGCACTTCAGTACCATTGCGTGATGAGTGATGTGCACTAGTGCCTTCTTGAGAGTCTTATGATCCGTTTCTTCCTTGGGGTTCACTGATGAATAAATATTTATGAAAATTATTAAAATGTGAATTTTTTTCCTTCAAAAAGACAAGCATGCCTTTAACAATACATGAATGATCTCATTTTTGTTTGACTTTTTGTTTATTTTTTGCAGGGTGCTCGGGGCTTTGATGGTGAACCTGGACCTCAGGGTCTTCCTGGTGCACCCGTAAGTGGTTTTTCTTACATAAAACATAATAGTAGATTATTTAAAAAACAATGATAAGTTTGAACTGCCTTCCTTCCCTCCCTTCTTTCTCCTTCCTCTTGCCTTTACTCTCTGCCTCTCTCCTTCCCGCTCTTTCTTCTCCCTTCTTTCTTTCCAAGACAAAATCTTGATATATAGCCCTTTCTATGGTGTGTAGATGAAGTTAGCCTCAAACTTACAGTGAGCCTCCTGATTCTGCCTGCTAAGCTCTAAGCATTACAGGTATATACCACTGCACCCAGGCTGAATACGCATTTCTAAGGCCTTTGCCAGCATTGCTTTTTTTAGTTATGTAGTTGGGTATTCACACGTATCTTGTGCATGTGACTAATTAAAAGAAGAATTAGAAGCCAAGTTTGGTGGCACAGGTCTGTCATGGCAGTGGCTCAAGAGACTGAAGCAGGAAAGCCATTGATTCAAGCTATGCTTCAATTACAGAGTAAGCTCAGGGTCAGTCTGGCCAACTTGGTGAGACCATGTCAGAAAATAAAAAAATACAAAGAGAGCCAGGAACACAGGTTCATGATAGAAAGTTTTGACTACTGTGCACATGGCCCCAAGCTCAATCTTAAATGCTGTAAAAACAAACAAGTAAATGAGTAAATAAATGAAATGCAGGAGTGGGTGAAAGATTTTGAGTTTTCTCTTGTCACAGAGAACTACCTCTCTGATTTGACTTTTTTTCCCTTAGGGCATGCCATATCGTTATCTGATTTTGTTTTCCTTTTGCATTGATTGTCAGAATACTTGGCCATTTCTAGTTCCTGGGCACGTAGGTCTTTTCCTCTTTGATGATTTCTGATCTCATTATCCCAAGTTTTGACTACTATGCCTATACACACCATTAGTGTAGGTTGTCTCAAGCCTTTTTGAAGGTCCACAGACAAAACAATCAAATATTAATCACTTATATAAAAATAAGATAGAACTTTTCATTCTCAGGTCTGGCAAGAAAGATGGAATGTAGTTCAGCGATGAATAGGTCAGTCACAGTCTTGACCAAATATAAGACCATGTGTGGAGATGATAGAAAAAGGCTCCTCTGGAAAAGTTCTCTGGGAAAGGCAGCAAAGTTCAGGAAAAGCATCATTGAGTATGGTGAATATATACACTGCTTTGGGGCTCTGATTACCTAGAATGGGGAGTGTGTTAATAGGATGAGATTGAATGGGTCAAGTAGAAACATTAGGGGCAATGTCTGATGCTAGCCTGAGCAACGTGTACTGATCCATTCAGGATAAGGAGATATTCCAGGTTTGGGGGAATTAAGTGATCGAGATAGTCGTATTTCAAGAAGATACTCTCTCTTCTGTTACCACTGCATACCACCATTGGGTGGATAATTAACCTTCATTGTGGAAGAGGAGATTGAATAACATAGAGAAAGTACTGGTATCTAATCCAAACCCAAGGCCACCATAATAGTCATCGAGATTAACTTATATGTAGAAGTAACTGATGATGTTGTTATTCATAGTTGGAACCTCATCTATTTCATATGTATATGCAGATAGCATAGAAATATTATTTATCAAAAATGAAAGAAATGAAAGCAAAGGACACCCAGACCTCAGTCTCCCTGTAGTCATATCAATTACTGAGGCTATAATTTTTACAAGAAGGTATTTGTCTGCCAGATATTTGTGATAATCACTGTGGAGAAAGAGTCGTGAGGGGTGATAATTTCTAACTTTAAAAAACTTTTTAAAAGCTTTAACGTTGCATATATTGACACACTCACATATTTTTTCTACAGGGTGACCAAGGACAGCGAGGGCCTCCAGGAGAAGTGGGTCCTAAGGGAGACAGAGTGAGTTCAAATTAGTCTCAGTCCCTGCACGTGTCTGCTTCTCAGAGTCATCTGTTCTATTTGTGGCCTGCTTGGCATTTCAACCATTGTTTATCCTTCTCTTTTGCCCACAGGGCGCTCAAGGTCCTAGAGGAATTCCTGGATCTCCTGGACCGAAAGGAGACACAGTACGTCCCGAGTTGTGTCATAGAGCACATTTTGTACAGTGACCACTAACCTTTAATGAAAACTTTTGAAAATAATGTATGAAAAAAAAGAGAAAATAATGAAGGGAGGGAGAATGTGATTGTGTCTAAGAGACAGTGTTTCTTTGTGTGTCTTTAGGGCTTGCCAGGTGTGGATGGTCGAGATGGGATCCCAGGAATGCCAGGAACAAAGGTAGCTGTGTGATGGGTGAATGGGGTTGTTTCTGGCTTGGCCAGGCGAGCACCACATTTACATTACATCACAAGAGGCTGAGTTATCCAGCTGCCTCTGTATCTCTTTTCATTTTTAAATGATGTGTCAAATACGATTTTTCTAAAACAATAAAAATAGTACACTTACTTGCCTGCTTTAGGAACTTGGCAAAATGGCCCCACTGATGAAAGTAGCCTGAAGGAAACGTGTGTTTGAATGTGTGCCCTGGATCCGACCCACCTCCTTCCCTGAAATAGTGTGTTTGAATATCCACCCTACCTCCTTTCCTGAATTAAGTCAGGATTGAAAAGTGCACCTCAGGTTAACTGCTAGGAAAATTCTTTTTACCTAAAAGGTTGGGAGTCCCTCCTTTCCTGAAAGCAAGACAGCAGTTCATACAGGGAAACTGATGTGGTAATACTTGTTTTCAGGGTGAAGCAGGGAAGCCTGGCCCTCCTGGTGACGTGGGCTTGCAGGGGTTGCCGGTACGTGTGTAACTGCTTAAATGTTTGTAACATACATGGCTTAAAGGATGAGTTGGGAAGGAAAGATACGCTGCACAATTTGATAAAAACTCTGATGTGACGCTTGACTTTCAGTCTCACAGTTAGGACACTTTCATGTTTGTATGCTTTCTCTGAATCACTGATGGTGTCTCTAATAAGAATAAATGTAAAAACGTTAATTTTGTGGTTTGGATCTGCTTTCCCTCTTTACTGCCTCCTTCATTATACCCTGGAGTGGTGGACTACTGCTGTATGCTTTGTCCTACTTTTAAGCAGCCTTGGAGTTCCTCTTAGCAGGGTTTGGCCACAAAGGGATTGGGAGTGTTCATTTAGAGGACATGAGAAATGAGTTATGTCACTGGTTTTGCATTGCAAGATGCTTAGAAGCTTTCTAATGGATAGTGCCCTGTGTACACGTGGCTGGAAAGTCATGTGCATTGTACCGCATGGGTTTTTGATTCTTCTTAGGCATTTTTTTTTTCTTGATAACAAAGGATGTTACCGAGGATGAATCACCAATCTGTTATGACATCTGGAACATTTTAGAAAATCAGAGGACATTAGAACTTTCCTGATATCAAATTGAGAATTTTATTATTCAGGAGACAAAGCAATGTTATATTATATAACATCTGTCCTGCCCCCCCCCCAAAAAAAAAAAAACTGTTGATGTGAAAATGGTGCTGGATTTTAGTCTGAAAGTTCATTCTGAAGAATACTTTGAGTTTAGAGGTTTGCTTTCAGACGTTCAGCTTTAATAAACCAGATACACTGGCTCCTTGTGATCCATCTAGTCTCTGGCAGTGGGTGGGGCCTGGCACTGCATGGATTCTCACATAGGGCGGTTAAGTTCAGATTCTGAGTGTGTCCTTTTTAAATATTTTATTTATCTCTATATTTGAATAAGAGAGAGAGAATGAGTGAGAGAGAGAGAGAGAGAGAGAGATTGAACTCAGGTCTCCAGGTGAGTGAGCCTTTCATACCACTGAGTTATCTCACCAGTTTTGTGTGTATTCTTTAGGGTGTACCTGGAATGCCTGGTGCAAAGGGTGTTGCTGGTGAAAAGGTGAGAGATTCAACTTTAATTTTTTTCTTCATCCTTTTATGAATATATTTTCTTGATACACTTTAATATATCCAGCCTGCATTTTATTTTATATTTAACCCCAGGGAGAAATCACAAAGTAAAAGCTTTCAAGTTTTGCATGCTAATCCATTTCCCAGCTGCAGAAAATTGCTGATTAGACTTTCTTCGTGAAAATGCCATCCTTTGCTGGCGTAAAACACAGATAGTTTTATAGTTTCCTACTATTTGAAATAAGAAATATATTAAAAGCCATGAAACTTATGTCAGCTTGCGGTCTAGTAGAGCAACAGGTGAAACAAAGAAGACAAAAGGATTAAAGCAGAGCCTTAACCTAGAATAAAGCAGAAGTCGGAGCTGGGAGATGGCTCAGTTGGCAAAGTCTTTGCCTTGAAAGCACAAGGATCTGAGCTCAATCCTAGAACCCATGCGAAAGTGCTGAGCACAGTGGCATATGCTTGTGATCCTAGCACTAGGGAGCTGGAGGCAGATAGATTTCTGGGGTTCACTGGCTAGGCAGCCTAGCCCACTTGGAGAGAGCTCCAGTTGATTGTGAGATCATCTTTAAAAAAAAAAGAATGTATGGTATTTAAGGAAAACTTAAGTTGTTCTCTGGCCTCCATATGTACATATGTGTATACCTATTGGCACACACACAGGAGCACACATGAACACACATAAGCAAATGTAAATACATACATACTAAGGTAAAGAAGTTGGTCACAGTTAGAGCATGAAGCCTCAGTCCTCTTAGTGCTCCACAGATTCTTGAGCAGAGTCCCCAGTGTGCTGACCCTGAGACAGGATGTTGTATAGGTGTCTCTAGGGTGGTTTCCCTGGAATTGCTGGTACAGCTTACTCAGTGCATCCTCTTGCTTCCTGGTGATTCTTCATGCTGACTCGATGCTTTAAACTTTTAATACTGCCATTGTGAGATAAAACGACTCAAAAAATATATCTAAAGCACTGAAGGAAAACATATAGATCCTTACCCAGGAAGGGAAAAAAATCTTCAAGATGAGGAACATTTTGTGAAATGGGAGCTAATGACTTGCTTTTTTTTTTCCTGATATTTGAACTGTAATGAATTTCTTGCACTAAATCTGAAGGGCTTTGATGTATATATTCATTGAGAGAGAGAGAGAGAGATTCTGAGATTCTGTATCTTTCCCAATTTTTAATGTGAAACCGGGAGATTAGTGCTATTTAGTGTAAGCAATACCTGGCATAGTGTGTGTCACTCACAGTCTGAGTTATTCTGAATGTTGCATATTTTCTTTAGGGCAATACGGGTGCTCCGGGGAAGCCTGGTCAGTTGGGAAATTCAGGCAAACCGGTAAGTTGTCATTTAAACTTTCCATCAGTTATAGTCCAGTTATAAATGGGGATGTTAACTATTTCTCTGTCCTTCTTCCTTGCTACAGGGTCAACAGGGGCCTCCAGGAGAGGTGGGACCTCGAGGGCCCAGGGGGCTTCCTGTGAGTACTTTTTCCTAGTGCCTTCCGAGTAATTTACTCCTTTATTCACTCATTAACTCAAATGCCTTTGATATCTGAGTATGTGCTAGGCAGGATGGAAATACTATTACATCACAGTATGTCTTCTTTTCAGAAAATCAAAACAAACATGAAATGTTTGTAAAGGCATATATCGGTCTTTTAACTTTCATCTCATGTTGAAAGCATTGTAGTGTGATTAAAATTTTTATCAAAATGTAAGTCAAGGGCTCTCTAAATCATCTGCTTAGTGTGCAAATCTAATAATTTTTTTAATAAGTTCACAAAATTGTGCAATCACCAACATATCAGTATTTTCATCACCTGACAGAGACACCCTGTACCCATGCTTAGGCTCCCAGCATTTCCTCCCTGTCAAATCTACTTTCTACTCCTATAGATTGGTGATCCTAAAAATTTAACATAAAAGGTTTCATGCAAGATACATATATAAAAAAATCACTCTTTTCTTACTGAACACAGTGTTTTCACATCCGTCTATTCTATAGCATGCATCGACACTTTGTCTCTTCTTTTTTGTAACTAGCAGGTTATTGTGTGGATGTGTCACGTCTTTTCATCCAGTCATGTGATGTAGGCATTGCTGTTGTCTCCCGTTGCTGACCACTATGAAGAACGTTGCTGTGAATATTTATGTTCATATTTTTGCGTGGATGAGTGCTTCACTTTCTCTTGGTACATATTTAGGACTAACTTTGGTTAACCTTTTGAGAACTTCTACACTTCTTCAGCTTCAAATTTGTGAGCTGAGACCTGTGCAAACCTCTCTATTGCATAGAAGTTGCGGTAATGCATATTTTCTTACTAGATGTAATTTAACCCTTGGAAAGAAACTGATCAGAAATTTAGCAATATGAGTGCAAGTTTGACTCGAAGCTTCTCTTTGGCTTTCCGTTTTAGTTCTTATTTCTAGTCTGCTGATTAACAGAAGCAAGTAACCAAAACAAACAATCCCTGTGAGAACATTAAAGTATTTCTTTATATGATTTTTCCTTCTTTTAAAGCATTCTTTGAGCGCGTTGAATGACATGGGTTTTTTTTTCTCCGTGCTTAGGAAAAGTGAATGTGGTCTGCTGTTACGTAGCAGGAGTGGTTTTCCATGTCCACGGGTATTTTTTCCACTGATCTTTCCAGGTTGTTTCTTGAAGTTTCTCAGCAGCTGAAGAAATTGGCTCCTGCTTCGTGTTACTCTCCTTGCTCTTGCTTGTTATTTTATTCTCTTTGATCGGAAGCCTGTGTTTTCCAGCTAAATTACTTTTCAAGAATTAACTGTCAAGGCACTGAGTCTATAGTCAGATCACATTTTCTTGAAACAATGGAAATGCTATCTGACTGGCCCAGGGAGATTTAGTAGGGTAGAGAATTAGAACTCTGAGAGTGTTACGCACAATATTCACTCTGAGCGGAAAGCAGCATATAGTTGAAGTTGAAGGAATATTGACTGAGTACCTATTGTATGCCTGGGTAATGCACAGAGGAGTGAAAGGTGATACATGGAAACTGCTTATGCTCAGCAGTGAATGAAAGGGATACAGCACGTAGAGGAATCTGAGTAGAAGAGCAAAGAGGGGTTGGGAGCAGCTGTTTCTCTTAGGTGATAGATTATGGAAGCCAGCTGGTGGAAGCTTTGGGGTTTTGATTTTCAAATTTCTAACTACATCCCATCATTCCTGATTGAGGCTCAAAATCTTACTATTCTATCATAGTTCCTGTTTTGAATAGACCGTGTTGATCTCTCTTTTTCAGATCTCTTATACTGTCTCACTTTTCTGTTCCCACTTCTAACACCATGGCTCATCACCTACTGATGGATTTTTGAAGTCATGTTCTGGTTGGCTTGACCAGTATGTCTTTCCATTTTCTAGCAGTATGTCTTACCATAGTATTTTGACCTCTTCTTTCTCTAGGTCTCTTGTACGTTGTCTTGCATCCATGGCAAAAAGGATCTACAGAATCATTGTAGGAATAAAAGTGCCTAATATTATTGTATAGGCGCAATAGTATAGATTTGCATACTCCCTCATACATAGGCAGAGATAGTGCCCCATCTGTATGTCTAACTGTATTGGTCTTTCCAAAGTATAGTTTCCATTCTTGCTTCTCTTCCCTACTTAAACATCTTCAATGGATTTCTACTGATGGTAGAAAGTCTACACTTATATTAAACTGTTTGTGAACTAGTTTTCCTTCTCATTTCTTTCTCATTCAGATGGGCTCTTTTGGTAGACCTCAGTTGTTCTCCATCTGATTCTTTGAAACAAGATCTCTCTGCACCTGGGGCACACCGATTCAATTTCCCTGTCTGGCCATATGTCCTGGAGCTCTGCTGCCTCCACCTCCTTCCTAGTGCTGGGGTGATGGATATGCACCGTATCCCCTGGTTTTAACAGGGTGCTGGGGGGGTCTATGCTCATATCCTCATGCTTGTGTGGCCAGTCACTTTACCCACCGCGTCATCACCCCAGCTTTGTGTTAAGTATTTTAGTGAGTGGGTTGTTTTGCTCTGCACTTATGGTTCTGGCTGAGAAGAGCATCAGGGTGACTTCCCTCCACAGGCCTCCCGGAGTACAGAAACCTTCCACACTTTTATTGGAGATTTTCACCCTACTCTAAAACAGCACCAAGCACTGAGGTCTCCACATGGAGACCATATGGCACATCCTGGATAATCTGCATTGCGCCCCCATTACTCTGTGCCCTGGCAATGATTTGTGCTACTGATATATGTGAAGGTTAGAATTTAAAAAGACTTTTCTCTGCCTATGTATGAGGGAGTATGCAAATCTACATAAAAGAAATGACATTGTATAGTATAATATCAAACTCCTAAAAATATCCAACTCCATATAACAAACCTAAAATTTGTTATTTTGATAAGATTATTATCTTACAATGTTAATATGAAAAAAGATTAGAAAATGGAAACCGATCTGGAGAAAAAATAATTGATCTCCTATGTTAAATCATCATTCTCTTTGTCAGATTAGAGGCCCTTTGGACACAGAATTGGCTGAATGTAATGACACACAATTTCTTACTTCAAAAATTTAGTAAGCACTCACTGGAGATAGAGTTCATTCTTCAGCTGGTTAGCACTTTGTGTAATTGGCAAATGTGACAATCGTTACCAGCTCAAATGTGGTGGACTAAAATCAATTGGCTTAGAAAATATTTCTGGAAACATAGGTATAATTCAATTTTCTGATGCTTTCTGTGATCTTTTCAAAGCCCAATAGTTCCATTTGGAAAAGGAAATTGTCAACTTGAAGTTGCTACTTGTGTGTATTTATGGAAATGATTTTTACAAAGTCCCATCCAGAATTTGTTTATAAAGAAAGTGTCTGCTTGGCAGTCAGCAGTGTTGACAGAAACTGGAGACTCGAGGACTCTAGAGACATAATTTAACTTGAGCTTTTAGAGAGACTTAGGGGATTGAGTGGCAAAAGATCTTTACTTAAATATTTGGCTTAAGGAACAGAGTTTTGTAAGAAGTCTCCAGTAATTAATAATAGTAATAGCTAGTATTATAAGATCACTCCTAAGTAACATGTATTTTGCTTAATTTTCATAATCCTTATGATAGTTACTAATTTTTTCATGCACATGTACATGCATGCGTGTATGTGTGTGTGTGTGTGTGTGTGTGTGTGTACAAGAGGGCACTCGAGTGTGTATGTGTGGAGACCCAATGTTATATCAGGAATCATCCTGGATTGTTCTACATCCCAATTGTTTTGCTTGGGATTTCTCAGGCTCATGACTTTCTCAGGCATACCTCTGCTGGGTGGGAACCTGAACTCAAGTCCTTTTGCTTTTGAGGCACAGACTTTTTAACCCCTCAGTCATTTTTCTAGTCCTGATAGTCACTATTTTTAATCTTGTTTTTCTTCCATTTTTCTCTCTGTATATGCTCATGTGTGTTGGTGCACGTGTGTGTGTGTGTGTGTGTGTGTGTGCACGCATGTGCATGTGTATACGCATACATGCATTTGGAAGCTCAGCTTGATACCGTCTTCTTCCTTGATATCTCCTTCACCTTATTCTTTTTGAGGCTGAGTCTCTGTTTTAGTTTCATAGCCCATTGCCATATTAAATACCTAACCCAAACAATTTAGGGGAACAAGGGAGTTTGTGTTCCTGCTCATCATTCAAGGTTATGTAGTTCATCATGGCAAGACAGTTTCATCACCATTGGGAGCTGAAGGAACTGGTCACACCACAGCCGCAGCAGAAGCTGACCAAGCAAGGATCACTGCATAGCAACTTGCTGCCCCCTTTGGAATAAATCCAACCTGCTCTCTCTGTCTTCTCCACTTGCCCAGAGAATAGTTTTGCTGTTACGGGTTGGGTCTTCTTACATCAATATTGTAGTTAAGAAAATCTCCCACAGGTTTGCCAAGCGATCTGACTTAGCTAAACAATTCTTCCTAAATGTGCCTGGAGTCCCATCCTTCCCTTGCCAAATTGACAACTGAAACTAACTGGTACAGTTTCTAATGTAATCTAGAGTTTATTGATGGCACATGTCTGGCACCAGCTTGTTCTCGGGATTCCCAGTTTCTACCTCCTGATACTGAGATTACAAAGGGACCACTACATCCACACTCACATGGGGATCTGAACTCCTCTCCTTTGGATTGGTGCTTGAACCGTTGTGCCATCTCCCTAGTCTTTAAGTCCTGTGTTGTGGATGAGGAAATGTAGATGCAGGGAACTAACATGCTTCACCTGAAGTTATAAGTGACTACCTGTCCACGCCTTCACTTCTGCTGTTCCAGGGCTCTGTGGCTCAAGATGCTGCTTGAAGTTTATTTGCCAAGTTCTCCTGGTGTAGGATGGTCACAGTTTCTGTTAGATGTTAGGCATGTTACCCACGAAATGACTCAAGCTGCCCTCTCTGTCCCAAGTGTACATATCCAGACAAGGGGGCTTCTCACAGCCAGCTTAGATAGGGCAGCCCATAGACCACTCTATCAAGAGCAGCTTCACAGCCTCTAGTACGTCTCGGTTTCTCCACAACCTGATCCACCTGCAACTAAGATAAACTGGCACATTCTCCCAATGATTTTTTTTCACCCACCCTGAGACAAGCCCCCCACTTCTTATCCCAGTACATGCCCCTGCCCCATGGTCACATGACCATGCCCCCAATAAGAGATGTGAAAACTAGATCTTCTCTCTCTGCCTCTTTGTCTGCTTTAGAGATAGCCATGCTATTTGCTGCTTGCCTGCTTACCATCCTATTTGTCTTCCTTTTGGCTTGCCAATGCTGGTTTTGGTGTGACTTTACATCCCTGATCATCCTGAGGTGTGCGTGGGGAGCCCCCACTGTGTCTCTGCATGTTGCCAGTAACTTCATGATATGGCTTATGTGAACAAGAAGCTTTATTTTGGCTCATGATTATCTGGTTACAGTCTCCAGCCTGGCAGAGAGCTCATACCAACACCAGGAGCCTAAGGAACAAGCCACATCCTATCCACAGAGCTGCTGAGAGAGGGGGCAAACCTCATATGCTAGACAGAAAGTCTGTCCACGTATGCTGAAGAATGCCAAACTACTGAACCCATTCCCTCCATGTTATCCAACCTGCCCAGGGAGTAGTCCCGCCCACTATGGACTGGGTCTTCCCTCTCAATTAGACAATCTCCTGCAGGCTTGCTCAGACTTAATTCAACTACTAATTCTTTACAAATGTGCCCAGAACTCTGGTCTTCAGTTATGAAGTTGATGCCTATAGTTATCTACCACAAAGGCACCTAGCAATTTAAATTCAAAATTTAGAATTTTTGGCACTTTCAGTCTTAAGATTTTATCAAAAGTTTAAGCTGGTAAAAGCCAAATATACAAAACCAAAGAAATCCCCAAGCGATACCCCAACCTATGAAATTAGGACAAGGTGGAGAGGGTTGAAAAGCTTCAGGGAACGGGATGGTTGGGAGACACCGGAGCAATCCAGCTTGAAGAGCTCAGGGGAGCACATGCACAGACGTGCAGGATAGAGGCTCCATGCCCTCCCTCTCTAAAGCCTTGACTAGCTTTTTAAACAGGGACACATGGCAGGTGGGTCTGAACTTGTCAGAGACATATTTGGAAAGACAGAGCTGCCAAGAGAAACAGAATCTTTCCATATGTCTCACACTGGTGCTGGCAGAGTTTTGTTCTTATTCTGATTTCCTTTGATTCTCTTGTTACAAGTCAGAACTCTTCATATGTTGGGGTAGGTAAATACCACCTGCTGGGGAGAGCAGTCGTTTCTCTCCCAGCCTCCTACACCCATACCTGACAGCATGGAGACCGCCAGAGCTGCAGGAGCATTATAGAACTGCCATTCATGGAGCACACTAGTGGTTGCCAGTGCATGCTTAATTAGTCCCATCAGAGTGTGTTTAATTTGTGTTCTTAGAGATTGTTATCTACATCTTAACTAGTCATTCTTGCCTTAGTGTCTCGGATGAAATTCCAGAGTTTAAAGAACGGGTAGACAGAAATAGCAAGAATAGCTATCAGGAAACTGTGCCTTAATACTTTGGAATTGGTTTGGCTGATGTTCTAAAACTAAACAGGAGCAAATTTTCAGTGGGGCAGCTTCTGCAGAAGCAGCTACAGTTAGAATGTACAGGGATTTGTGAAATGGGTCTGAAATAAGAATTAAGCCAATCTGTGTGTACAAGAAGCCTACAGGTCACTGGTCCTTCTGGTCTTGCATGTGTTGTACGCTCATGTATACATACATTCAACACTGCAGGCTGTCTGTATTGGCAGCTCTAAGCCATTCATAGTTATTTTCCACAGGTGTGTGAAAATGAACAATAAAAATTATAAAAATAAAATTCCAGGAGAGAAAAATCTTTGTCTTTGGGAAGATAATTAATCACACCAAAAGAAAATGAAAGGTTTTGGGAAAGAAATATGATGCTAATCATCCTTATTTTTGATAAGGTAGTGTAAGAAATTCATTTATTTAGAATTGATTACTTCAGATTCTGTTGGGCACAAAACTTTCTTCTTCTGGCTTTAGTTTTCTGCAACCAATGAATGTTACTTGCTTATGAATTATAGTCATGTTGGGCCAGTGGCATTTAGGATCTTTATTTATCATGATGCAGCTGTTATCTTAAAATGCCAATGGAGCATATGTCCTGAAGGGAATCTGCCTTGCACTTGGAAGTTCTAAGCCAAATTAACAAGCAGAAGGCAGTCTTTATAGATGGATGGAAAAAATGTTATTGTAGTGACTATTTTTTAACTATATCTCCTGGGTCCAGTCCCAGAAGTTCCAGGTACTGACTGGGACTTCTGAGTTGCTAGTTAGGATTAAGATCAATGTATTAGCCTGAAGGTTTATGTCTGGCAGGTTGTTAATATAAACATTGTTGAGAGTAGCAAGATGCTGCCAGACAGTATCCTCTGGTTATGACAGGCTGTTGCACCCTAGAACCCACTAAATAATATCTGCCTCTGCTACCTATGTACAATAGTTGGTCAATCAAAATATCACCATAGGTTGAGGGGAAACATCTAAAACTACTATACCATTGAAGACAATTGAAGGCTAATGCCAAACAGAAGAAGGGGAGTTTGCTTACTCAATGATTTACACGTAAGTGCTCGGGTGACATGCTGGATGAAACACATGCAAAACACACACAAGAAGATGTGAAAGAAGGAGGGAGACTGGGTGGCAAGGGGAAAGAAGGAGGTTGACAGGTAGGATGGGATTAGGAAGAAAGGCATGAAAACACCAAGATTTATTGTAATCATGTATGAAAGTGTTAAAGAATAAAAGAATTATTGAGGGCCGGAGAGATGGATCAGGGGTTAGGACTCTGCTTCACAAGCAGAAAGTCTTGAGTCTGGATCTCAGGTTTCACATAAAAACACCAGGCGGAAACAGCAGTAACCTGCACTTCCAGCCCTGGAAGGTAGAACCTAGGAAATCCCAGAGTGAAGCAAAAAGAAGGTAGAACCAATCCAGGATGATTCCTGAAGTCACCCTTGGGCCTCCACATAGTGCTTTCTGAGATACACACACACACACACACACACACACACACACACACACACACACGCACACACACACACACACACACACACGCACACACACACACACACACACGCACACACACACACACACACACACACACACACACACACACACACACGCCCCTACACACACTCTAAATGGATGAATAAAGTTAAACATTTAAAAGAATTATTGAAAAGTATTTAAGAGAATTTATTTTAAATCACCCATTATATATATATAATGTATGTATGTATGTATGTATGTATGTATGTATATATAATGACTACCAAGAAATTATAGCTTATAGCCAGAGACTGTTGCACAATATCTTAATACTTTAGGGAAACTGAAGGTTTGTGGATCTTATCACCTCATTCAGCTTAAAAAAATGAACAAATGGTATGTGGGTCAGTACTACATAATCTTATCAGAAGTACCTAGAAATATTCATTTTGAAATGGAGCTGCGCTGACAAGATGACCGAGCAGGTAACGTGACTTGCTGCCAAGCCGATGAGCTCAGTTCAGTCGCTGGAACCTACATGGTAGAAGGAGAGAACTGACTCCCACAAGTTGCTACCCTAAAAGATAAATAAATGAAAATGTTAAGAAATTAAAATGGAGCTGTTATTACAATTTAAAGAAAAGCTCACCTAAATTGCTCCTTTCAACTTTGTGATTATATGTTAATGGAAATGTGATTGCTTTTTATTTCTAATAATGTTAATATTCAGCTTAGCTGAACTTGTGTTGAATGTGAAACGTGCTGTGATCAGATTTATAAGACTTCATGAAATTCTCAAGAAAGAACTTATAGTCTTTTAAAAAATTTTTTTATTTATTTTGTGTGTGTGTGTGAGAGGGGGGGAGCACTGAGTGTCCCTGTGGAGGACCAAGGATGATTTTGGGAATCGTCCTGGATTGCTCTACTTTCTTGCTTCATTCTGGGATTTCCCCGGCTCTGTCCACCAGGGCTGGAAGTGCAGGCGCTGTAATTTCTTCCTGGAGTTTTTACATGGGACCTGGAGCTTGTATTTGCGAGACAAAGTCTTAACCCCTGAGCTATCTCTCCAGTCCAGAAGTTGAAGTTTTTTGACTACTTTTCTCAAAAATTCTTTTTTTCTTTCAACTTCAGGATTTCAGATAGACATTTTGAAGACTTAGCTTTCAGAAGGAAAAAAAGTCAAAATTGGTCCATGAAATAAAATAAGCATTGCTGTTCGTGTATTTCATAATGAAGTATACTTTTGAAAGTCTGTTTAATCCTCAAAGATGTATTTAGTTCTAGAATGGGTGAAACAAATACATTTTTACCTCAGATACTTTATAATTCTCTACCATCTGTGTCTTTCTGAAATTTCAGTAAACATATTTGCTTTTTCTCCCCACTTTTTTGAAGTAAGAGATATTTTGCTAGATGTTTTTTAAACTGTTCTGTAGACCTTAAAGTTCGGTTTGTATCATAGACATTGACATTCCAAACACCTCAAGAACACACTGTCTAAGTAAGGAGGTAAAGCATACTTATGGGCTCTATAATACAAGTCAGAATGAGAATTATGTGCTGAAAATTACTAATTGCCACTTCATGTCCTCATGTCAGATATTGCCAGTGGCTGTCATTCAAGAAATGACATTGGAATATTCAGTGAACAACAAGTACTCATGTGATAATCTATGTCTTCGATTGAAGGGAGTGGAAAATATTTTGGAGACTTTCACTTTTACACAAAAACCTGGAGAGGATACTATTTAATCCACATATAATTAAGCATTTGGATTTGGCCTGTATATCTGATTGGCAATGATGTCTGTGTTCTTACAGGGTAGCAGAGGCGAGCTGGGTCCAGAGGGATCCCCAGGCATACCTGGCAAACTGGTAAGTGTGTTGGTAAGACGGTAAGTTGTTTCCCGTATCTACACATTTGCTTTCCACAAAGTGAATACATCTTTAAAAACCAGTAAGGAGAAAAAAACCAATCGGCAGAAGGTCATTTAATCGGTTATTTCATTTCTGTTGTTATGTGAGTGTGCAAAAATGTAAATGTGGAACTTTAGATTGTGTCTAGGTTGTCCTCCATGGGTGTTTTAATCAGTGTGGTTTGTAGCATGTATCGGAAAACCAAACATGCCTCAGAGTGCTGCTTTTGGTGTCTGGTTGTTCTTGGAATGGAAGGGAGCTGTGGGTGAATGCAGCCTTTGACTTCTTGTGGAACTGTTGTTTACATAGTGAGACAGGCAGCCTCATGCTGCGGGCCACCATTGAAAGAGTTCACTGTTGCAAAGGGAACTCAAGACTCCAGAGGTGGGGGGTGGGAGCAGATGGCTCTCCTCTCCTGAGAGTGCACTAAAGCCTTGACACAGCCTTTATTTTAGACACAAGTGAATATGCCCAGGGTCCTGCCAGGTTTGCGAGTCTTGGCATTGCAGACATCATGACTCTGGGGATTTGGTTTGTTTTCTAGGGTCCCCTTGGGAGCCCTGGCCTCCCAGGCTTGCCTGGCCCCCCTGGACTTCCTGGGATGAAAGGTGACAGGGTAAGATACATACTGCTCTTTATTTGGAAATGTGATTTCTTACTGGACTGAGAAATCAGGCTTGCTTTGACCCTGTGAAAAATATTTCTATTTTTCATCATACATATGAAAGGCATGTTAAATTACTGAGAGTTGAAACCGAGAAGTTCAAAAAAAATCCAATAACCTATCAGAAGGAGGCTGAATAAAGGTTGACAAAAGTAAAAATTCAGCTGTAATCATACTTTTAAAAAAGTATTTGTCAGAGAAAAAAAAGAGTAGGATAGAGATAGAGAGAGATTGGAGAGCTTGGGTGGAGGTTAGAGGACAACTAATTTTTGGAAATCAGTTATCATCTTCCAGTAGATGGGTTTCTGGGGATTGACCTGAAGTTGCCACATTTGCCAGCAGGTGTCTTACCCCCTTAGCTATCTTCCTGGTCCCATACTTTTATTTAGTTCTAAATTTATGTTTCGGTGAGTGAAAGTTTACATGGACACTGGTGGGAAATGCTGCAAGTTACCGGAGACCCTTGGACCAAAGTCGATTTCTCCAGGCCTTCCCTAGTGGCGAAAGGTGGGGAGCGCTGTCCTACACATTAGCCCTCCACCCATTAATGATGTTGGTTCATTTGAAAGTATATAAGCTGCTCAAAATGCTGGATGAGTGTTCTGTTTTATTCCTTTCAGGGCGTATTTGGAGAACCAGGTCCAAAAGGTGAACAGGTAAGTTGGATGCTTGGTTAGTGGGGTTTGCTTTGGGTGGTAAAAATGTTGGCAGCTCACAGCCGTCTCAGTGTAGTCTGTCATGAGAAAAAGCTCTACATTTTAACACAGCTACATTTTAACAAGCTAATAGTGGCTCTGCTTCCTGTACTGTACACTGTTATTTCCCTGAAGAGCATAGTTCTGTCTCTCTGGCTCACCACATTGGTTTACCTATGTCTGATGCAGCTTTCCAAAGCCATGTAATCATGTTTCAAGTTATTTCTTGCTAAGTCGTCAGCATATAAAATGTGTGCATGAATTCAATCTAGCTCTTTCTCTTGTTCTTCTTTCCATTGTAAGCGGCCACTTTTCAGGTTTATCAAAAATTATAAAATTGCTGGATATACTTATTACTTGAATGAAGCTCAGTTGATAGTTGAAGCTCAGACTCACTTCTTGGCCTCCTACCAGGGTACTGCTGTGGTTTGGACTAGCCTGTCAGAGTGTAGCTGCGAGAACGTCTGTGATTCTGTGTGATCTCGGATGCATGGTGGACAATGACTGATACTGGCTGCTTAACGTTCATCTATGGAACTAAGAATTGAAAAGACATGACATTTATCTTCATTTTTAGGGTGCCTCTGGTGAAGAAGGTGAAGCAGGAGGAAGGGGTGACCTTGTAAGATGTTTTATTCCTGGTTAATTGCGAAATAACTAATCTCGATAATTTTCTTTTCTTCCATGCCGTGATCTCTACCGCCTTCTTTCTAAGCTGCTGCTTTTCCATGTAAGATTGCTGGGGCTGCAGCTGAGACCTAGCAGACACACCCCAGGGCAGAGGTAGCTCAATGCCTGAAAAATTCATCAAGACATTCAAGGCAATTTATATTGAACTAGAGAAAGTACAGGAATATTGCGTGCCATGAAGACAAGGTGGGAGTTTGGTATAGTTAGGAAACTGAGGCTTGTGAATCTGAGGGAGGGTATTCTC
Organism: Typhlomys cinereus; assembly: GCA_023101885.1. Classification (NCBI taxonomy): domain Eukaryota; kingdom Metazoa; phylum Chordata; class Mammalia; order Rodentia; family Platacanthomyidae; genus Typhlomys; species Typhlomys cinereus. The sequence goes on along the minus strand of JALPQD010000498.1, from coordinate 1,472,346 downwards.
TAAAACCCTCCCAAGATGTGACTTCCATCTCTGGAACACAAGTCTGACCCAAGCACATGACACATACTTGAAGGAAGGGACATAAAGGCCAAGAAAAGGGACATTTCAGCTGTGCCAGTCTTCTCACTTAGTTCTGTGTGAATATTCTGCAAGGACTTGCAATCCAGGAAAGCGAGGCTGACCTGTGTTTGTGCTCTGGGTCTGCCTGGTCCACTGACTCATCCTTCTGGTTGGGACACAAACCATCATTTTTAGTCCTTTGGGGTTCATAGTGAGAACCTCATCATGAAATCACTTTAGAGAGCTTTTAATGTAGGAAAATATCTCTGCCAATAGTTTATTGAGAGTCACAGAATTTATGGTAAATATAAATATAATATCTCGAATTGAGTAAAGTTTCTTTTCTGTAATTTTTTTGGGGGGGAGGAAGGAATATCTTGTCTTTATTTTTGAGGGTGTAATCCATGCATGGGTAGGCATGGTATCAGAAGTATAAAGTGGCTGGTCTCCTTGATATCAGCTGATTCAAATCAACAAGCAGATACAAAAGAGACGCTGTGCTATAAACCTCAAATCCTTCTCCCCTTCATCTATGTTTTTTTTTAATTCAATAGATAATTATTCCATTTTACTTTTTGTTGAGGTTTTATGGACTACGGAATGTTTTAAACCATTCTGTTTTGTAGTAGAGACTAACTGATATGCTAAAATACTTGAGCTTAACTCATCTAGAATTGATGGTGAGGAGATTTCCAAGTCTTTTTTTTCTGAGGCCAAAAGCATGCACATTTTGCTTGGTAGAATATAGTTATGCATTTAGAATATTGCTTGAATGAAAAAAAATGACATTTTAAATTGTGTTTTATTACAGAAATACATTTTACCTTTAGCCTACACAATGTTATTCTTGCTGCTGAGCAGATCTAGGTGGAATCTTGGAGAACTCTGATTCTAGTCTAATTTTGAGTCTAATATTTTTCTGTATTGCTGGGGTTAATCTGCACATGGTTTTCTATATTTTAGTATTACAATACTTCTTTTAAAATGTTTTCAGAAATTGCTGAATGTGAATGTATTGTTCCAATATACTTTTGTTTTTCTGATTTAGGGAGACATGGGATCACCTGGCCTAAAGGGATCTGTAAGTATAGGAGACAATACGGTTAAAAAAATTAAAATTATCAATAAAGCTGTAGAAAATGTAATGCCCTGCTTGATGAAATCTTTCAATAAAATTCAGTACTTAAAGGATTTAGCTCAAGGAAATAAATGTCTAAACTTACTCTGTAGTTAATGGATTAATCCAATAGAAAATATCACAGCTGTGTAAATGGATCTAGCTTTTGAACTAACTGCTCTAAAGGAATTTTTTTTCACATTATAAATGGCTCAATGAATGTTACATGGAACTACGCTAATTTCCTCCCCGAATGGATCATTTGTAAAGAACTGATTTGTGCTTTGCAGTGATGAGAATATAATTGAATTTCATTGCAGTTATACTATGGTAAAATATGTCAGTAATTTTCTTAACTCCTGTGTGTTCTAGTTGAAGAAGTAAGAGAGAAGCAGAATCCATAAGAAAGTATAATAGAGAAATACTAGAACTGGAAAATTATCATCTTTTTCAATTTTGTCATTTTACTGAAACTAATGTTCTTAGAGATTAGATGACCTGAGAATTATAGATCCAACTAGTAGGAAATCTGAGGTAACTTGCTAATAATAATGATGATGTGCTAATATGCACGTTAATATAATTAGACATTAGAAGGAGTGATACTCAGATGATAATCTCAAGTACCAGTGCTACCCACTTCCTGTTAATTTCTACATCCTTCCTATTTCTGCAATAGTCCTCATTTCTCTGTTTCTGTCCAACAAACTTTCCTCATGGTAGTCAGTGTAATACAAATAAAATCTAGTTTAAAAGAATATCTGCTATATAACTGTCCTTCTCTAGTAAGTCTTCAAGAATAACATTTAATAAAAAAAGGCCTTTGCTGAGTTCTTTGGTTTATCTTTTTCTTCTCCTAGATATCTGGAACTTCATCCATTTGTGGTGCTTTTATGCGCCATGTTGTTGAACTCTTGCTCTCATCTCCTAGGGTGAACACACTGTTTTTCCTTCTGTGCTCAGACTCAGCCTTTCTTTGCCTTGCTTTCCCAAGGAGAACTCACCCAGACTTGGTTGTCGTGCCCAGCTGATCATTATATAGCAATCAACATAATTTAGTTACATTTCAATTATATATTCAGAATTATGCCTTAATGTAACACTTTTCTCCTTACCTGTCTCTGCCCCATTAATGCTGATGAAATTGAACTGTACCATCCAAAATCAAGAGAAATCTTTACTAAAATAAAGGTTTTCATTTTCCACTTTGATTTTAGCAGAGACAAACCTGAGCAGGAGATGTTTGGGACCTGCCTTAAGTGTACTAAATTTTACAATTGAGGAATTCTTGGCCATGTTGCCAAGAATCCATTGTCCCTTCTTCCAGAAGCAGTTTTTAGCGATAGTCAACAAGAGGTTGTGTTTCACTTTGGTCAGTTCTTCAGTGCCTTTCTAAATTCATTTTGACTTCTCTTTCAGTTGTTTTAGAAATTATTGTAGTTTTGCACTCTGGCCCCTGACCTGTGCTGTATCTTTAGCTCTCTTTGTTGATATCGTGTTTTATGGAAGTCTTTCAAGCCATAATTTCTTTTTAGAAGCAATCTTGACAAGTTGATTTAGATGGATGTCATTTTTTTGCATAAAATGAGATTGTGGAAAGCACTTACAAGCCTTATTTGGATGCATGCAGTGAAATCCTTGCTTTTCTCCTTCCCTTGGGCTTGAAACATTAGAGTGTTTGAAAGAATTAGTTTCTCAGAGCTAGACATTGCATTGGAAGAGGCAGGGGTAAGCTGCTTCATGAACATTCCTCTCATGCACACAGCATCCCTTAGCTGCCTCCAGTCCTTTCATGTACTCATTTTTATTCTGAGCAATAATAGTACACGACAGTTACTAGGCCATAAGTTCTAACAGAGATTTAACAAATTTTGGTTTCACAAAATGAATTAATTTTATCCCCTTTAAGCAGTTATTGTATACAAAGATTCTTTTGAACACTTTTCATGGTCCGTTTTCACAACAGAAAACAAGGTCACCTAACATGTGAATTCGATTTCATGTCAAGGCAACAAGTGTTTTTTTAAAACATTTTTTAGTACTTAGATTTTAATCTCGTTAAACCATGAAGTTGCCTTTTTGAGCTCAGTACTTGGAATACATCACTTTCAAGGCAGCACTGAGTTGATCTGTGTTAGTATCTTGCAATTCTGGATATAACTAGTGTCTTCAAGTTACCAAAAATGTTTTTATAATAGTCAAATCACATATACACCTGGACTTGTCTTTCTTTGATGCTTGCTGCATTGGCTGCACCCAAATTACATATTGGAGGAATTCAGTGATCTTTTCTATGGCCAGAATATGTTGTGTATCCTTATTAAAAACCAACTTGCATAAACATGCTTACTTGTATAGCTTAGAGGTAGAACATGTGCTTAACAGGTGTAAGGTCTTGGGCTTCTTCCTCAGTATCAAACAATAACAAGGAAGCCCAGACCACTGACCTGCTCTTAGGAAGTAGCATGGAGTTTTGTGCTTTGTGTAATTACAGTGCTCCAATGAAGATTCTGAAATAATAATAAACAACCAAAATTTTTTTGACATATGAACTGTAATTACACTTGAACTGTAATTATTAAGAGACTGGTGTGGGTTGAATGACATTATGTGTCTGTATCATGAGATGAACTTCTGAACAGCCACCATATAGGAGACAGAATGTAGAAAGTGATTTTTCATTTGATAGTAAGTGGGCACAATGTGTGTGTTGTGTGTGTGTGTGTGAAATCCTGGTTTGAAAGTGCCTGTTTCGTTTCAGGTGGGGAACCCTGGAGAGCCCGGCCTGAGAGGGCCTGAAGGAATTAGAGGACTTCCTGGAGTGGAGGGACCAAGAGGACCACCTGGACCCCGAGGTGTGCAGGGAGAGCAGGGTGCCACTGGCCTGCCTGGCATCCAGGGCCCTCCGGTGAGTGGCGGGCGCTCCGTGTGGTTTCCTTTCAGAATCCTGCTTTGGCTTCAGCAACAAGTTCACTTATAAACCCAGCCACCTGATTCTTTGCAGCCTGTGTCCGTTCACAGGGTAGCGGTACTTCTTTGCCATTCACAAGTTCCAATATAATCCGCCTTTTCCTCTTCTAGGGTAGAACACCGACAGACCAGCACATCAAGCAGGTCTGCATGAGGGTCATACAAGGTAAGTAAATCACAGTGGCTTAACTGTTTCTACGGTCAGTTCTGCTTTTTATGTTTTTATTTTTGTAGAGATGCAAGTGTGGACAACTTTATGCTTACTGAAAAGTGGGGGCTACTGAGTAGTGTTAGTGCCTTACATTAAATTATCAGCCTTCTCTTTCTCTTTTTTGCCATCCCATTAACAGACAGGGTAATTTCTCTCTTTCATGAACAGGGAAGGTGATTTACAGGAAACACACGCACATACACACACCATACTTTTTTCTTTGCAACATAAACTCCCCTACCTATGATCCTGCCACTTTGTGTGTATTTGGCACTATCTTGTCATTTGTCTAAGTCTAACTAAATGACAGACCTGTGTCCTAAAGATATATCAGGACAATATTTCTCCTCATGTACTGCAGAAGTAAAAGAGTAGTGACTAGCACTTTTCCAAAGAGTGATGTATTTTTCATACCCGCTAATCTTTAGAGTCATCTACAGTCACAGCAGTATATATTCATTTCAGAATTAATCTAGTTAAGAAAGCACATAGATAAGGAAGATGTACCAAAATACCTAAAACCGTGGGAATACTGTGACACTGGAGCTTTATTGTGGTGTGTTGAGCTGTGTCTTGAAGCTCCCTTCTCTTTCTCATGCTCACTAGACCATCTGAGTTGTCTCACAGACTTGTACAGTTTCCCAGGACCTGATGAGAATGAAACAAACATATTTGGAAAAATCCACATAAATCTCTGTATTGCACATATTTCATCTTGGCTCTCCATTGCAGTGTGAAGAATTACTAACATATCTAGAAAATTATAACTTCATGTTTACTAAATTGAGGCAAGTTTAGGGTTTTCACATTTAAATAATTCAGAATATTCACATTTAAATAATTTAAAAAATGCTAGAAATTCATTTCCAAGTCACATTCCTTTTTATGCTCTAAAGCTTTTAAAAATGTGATATGCTAGAATATTTCCCTTCAAGCACTTTAATGGGAAAATTTTCTTGTATTCCATGGCTTTCATGGGTGATTCTGCCCAAGAAGCTCACAGTTACTAATGTTTAAGACAAGCTGTAACCATTTATAAGGAAAGTTATTTTAAATGATTGTTACCTATCCCAACCAAGCATGAGAAGAAATTGGAGAGGAAGAATTTATAAGAAGAAACTGAATCCTCCTGATATTTTGGGTTATGTGATATCTTCAAAGTAAAAAAGGTTTATAGCTTTCTATATTAAGTCTCAAACTGTCTGAACCCAATTCTTGAGCAATATTTTTAAATAGCTTCTGGACAACACTTACACATGTGTTAAGAAATCTATGTTCTTACCAGCCCTACTAGCAGTCAGTGGACTCTTCCCCTTTCTAGAATGCCTCTCCTTTCTAATCCCTGATGTCCAACCTCCTCTGTTTTGTGTCCAAATGTTAGGGCAGAGTAGACCAGGGAGAGTTGAGCAAAGACACACCAATGTGACTTCCAGACATGAAGCCCGTGGAAAAGTCTCCCAATTTCATTCTGCTGCATCTGGAGTGAGGGTCGGGGGTGGAGTGGGGTTTGAATCTATGATGAAACGCTGTAGAAAAGGCATTGGAAATGGTCTTGGATTTTTCTCTTTGTAACAGTCATGTTTCTGACTTTGGGGTATTTTGCTTATTGTCCTGCAGAGCATTTTGCGGAGATGGCTGCTAGTCTCAAACGTCCAGACTCAGGAGCCTCTGGTCTGCCCGGGAGGCCTGGACCCCCGGGTCCTCCAGGGCCCCCTGGAGAGAATGGTTTCCCAGGTCAGATGGGAATCCGTGGCCTCCCGGGCATTAAAGGTCCCCCTGGTGCTCTTGGCTTGAGAGGACCTAAAGGTAAGCTCCTCTGTGCAGGTGAAGTCAAGGAACTCACAGTGCTTCAGCTTGTTAAATGTATAATCTGTGTCCTAGATCACAGAATTCACGGGTTATGAATCGCTGAGTGTCCCATGAGATAAGAAGATGCACTGCTCTTTTTCATCTTGGTGATCCTTGGGGTTCGAAAGCTCCTATGTGCTTCATCACCCCAGAGGAACATGTAGAATTAAGTTCCCTTGACATTCAGTACCAATCTTGCTCAGTTGTGCTCTTAAAAATAAACCTGCCTGAATCTGGCAAAGGATCACTCAAGTCGTTGTAGAGCTCTTCTAAATGAGCAAGTATCTTTAGGATGTTTATATTCATTCAACTGACAAAGTTTGTTAGCAGGATAAACAATCACTGGTTATATCATGAGCTGGATCAGCCTCTCATATTATTTTATTATTGTGTGTGTGTGTATGTGTGTGTGTGTGTGTGTGTGTGTGTGTGTGTGTGTGTAATAGTTACTCTTAACTGTTGCTGTGAGAGAGCATTCAAAGTCAAGCAATTTAAGGGAGAAAGGGAGATTTATTCAGCTTTTGGTTCTAGAGAGGAGAAACAGTCTTTCATGGTGGAGGGGTCACGGCTGGTGACTGCAGCTGGAGGCAGCTAAGTCACTGCAAACATCCTGGAGAGTCCAAGCAGCCGAGAATCTCTCCTCCAAGTCTTCTGTTCTATGATTTCTTTTATCTGGTCTGCTACTGGGAGGATCCAATCAGATCTAGGGCTGGTCTTTGTATTGTAATATATTGATCTGGATAATCTCTTCAGATAGTTTGACGGGTGATTTTAGTTAATGCCAGGTGGTGAAGTTGACACCCAAGATTAACTATGAAAGTGTGTGTGTGTGTGTGTGTGTACAACAGGGCACTTGAGTATGTGTGTTACTGGAGGCCCAAGGGTGATATCAGGAATCATCCTGGATTGCTCTACCTCCTTATCACCTTGCTCTGAGGTTTCCTAAGCTCTGCCTTCCAGGGTTGGAGTTGCAGACCTCGATCATATCTGCCTGGAATTTTACGTGGGAGCTGGAGATCTGAACTCAAGTCCTTCTGCTTTTGAGACCAAAGTTTTAATCTTTGAGTCACGGCCTCAACATCCCCTTCTTATTTTGAAAGTGACTTTGTATATTTGCTTTTGATGGATTTTCTTACTCCAGCTCTGAAGTGCAATTTAACTTTATTCCTTCTTCAATGTGTGAGTCTTCCCCTTTTACTTAGAGCAAGCCAAATCCTTCCATGCAGTAATTTGCAAAATAGCAAACAGGTTTGCGAGTGTGAAAACTATCCTGCAAGCTTGGTGAGGATGGGTCACCTCAGATGGTGCTTGCTAGGTAAGATGAGTCCGTCAGCTTAAGGTAATTTATAGAGAATTAAATACAGCAAGGAGTTTCTGTATCATTGAGTCACTGACAGTTCTCTGGGGGAGCTTCAGAAAAACGTGACATAAAAAACGAGACTTTTAAAAATTGTGCTGTTCCAATTAGAGTTAAACATAATCGTGTGAATGGTCAGAGGGCACACAAGCTGCCTTCTTCGATCTGTAAATGAATTGCTGGTTGGTTGGCCAAAGACACCTTCAGCTGGAACAATTTATTTAATTACTTTTTTTGGCATATGAAGGGCTGCATAGTAAGAAATGAGCTCTAATTGGGGGCTGTGGTTAAGCTGGCTCACTTCCAAAGCTTTCAGAGACTGGACAGATGAAAGGGACAAGGAAGGGGGGCCCAACTCACCCAGAACTGGGGCCTCTCTCTGAGAGCATCACAGCCCTATTCATGTGTATGCTTTCCAACTACTGGTTGGGAGCTCATCAATTAGGTGCCTTTCATGAATCAGATTTGCTCTGCAGATATTTCTGAGAAACCGTTCCCTTAGATGGATGTTGACTGAGCCGACCCACAAGTACTAATTCAGTCTTTGCTGAGTATCTAGACCCCTAGCCCACCAGCACATCTAAAGACCTTATGAGGGTCACCACTTGTCTGCCTCAACTCAGAATCTGATGTGGCTAAACACACCACTGTGAGAGAGACACTCACACGTTTTCCAGAAATCCCAGGTCTGTTTTCTTTGGCTAAAGAGAAGTGATCCTATTTAGGTCTGAGCTCTCATTTAAGAGACTGCCTGTGTACCTTGTCACTCTGGGAGAGTCTAGCTGCCTCCCTCAGCCTTGGCCACATAGTGGAATTACCCTAGGAGCTTTACAGACCATTCATGTCTGGGCCCCATTTGCAGAGATTCTGATTTAATTAGCCTGGACATTGGGAAATTAAACTGTCTCCCAGGTGGTTTTCACATGGAGCCAGAATTGAGAACTTCTGAAAACAAGAGAAAATTGTTGGGAAGCATTCTGGAAAGCTCTGGTCACATGGAATTGTATCTACTTTGAACTGGGCTGACCCTACTTAGGACCTCATTTGAAATGAAGGAAAACACGTTTCTATATTTGGAACCTAGAAAACATTTCCTGAATTTTCATTAGCCCATCACAGCTGGATCATATACAGTCTCCCCTTATCTTTTCTATTTCAGTGTTCCACAAAAATAGTCCATCAGCAATTGCATAGTCCTTTTTCTCCTTGCAACCCTGCACCCCTTTGCCACTGGATTTGTTTAAATGAGTATTTTCATTCAGTTTTACTTATGAAATTTGTGGTGGAGGCAAGTAGGAATAATTAGATTTTTCTTTATCAATCTACATTGCTCCCAGTTTGGAAATATACAAATCCAGGTAATTGAACTTACTGTCTTATCCTACTACACACAGTGGTATTCAATAGATGACATTGAGTTTTCTGTATCCAAAATTTCCCCAAGAAAATATATTCCATCTTTTAGGAAATTAAATTTTGAGTCTATAGAGGTGTGCCTGTTCTTTTCTCTGGGACAGTTAATGGGAGACTTGCTCCATCAGATACTAACTTTGACCCTTTTTGCGGTGAAATCATTTCATAAAGAAGACAGTTAAGAAGACATGAAAATAGGAGGGAGACTGGTAGAGAAGAAAAAGGGCTGTGATAGGAAATGAAGGTGTTGAAATATACACTCATTGGGTTTAAGCATGAAACTCTAAAAGAATAAAAATTAAAATGAACAAAGAAGCTAGTGTTTTCATTAATGCTTTCAACAGTTCAAACTATATCTTAGTTGTTATCTTCTTCCTAAAACCACTTGAGATAACAATGAGAGCTAGCTACCTCAGTCTCCCTCAGTTATTGAGAAAACTGCCATAGTATTTGTAACTGTCCCTTGTTTTTTCCTGACAGGCTGTATGAAATATTCCATACATGTAAGGCCAACCTCCATAATGCATACACCTCTTGTGTGCATGTTTAAATGGAACACAAGGACCTTAAAGTGGCCTGATATTCTACCTTCACTTAGTATTTGACTCCTCTTTCCTGTCATAAATATTTTTAAATGCTCCACTTTGGATCAGCTTTGAATAGCTATGAGCTAGATTGGTTATTTGTAGATATTTTAGTGTGAATCAAACATATCTATCAATATGTAAATGCATATTTGAGTATGCACATGTTGTCACTTAGACAAATACTTTTTCTGCTCATGGGGGAAGTATAGCATGAGATAATTACAAGATAATAGCTTTCAAATTAAAGAGAGAGAGAGAGAGAAAGAAAGAGAAAGAGAGAGAGGAGAGAGAGGTGGTTACCATGACACAGTAGGAACCTCTCCATTTTCCTTCCCTTTTTTCTCCTTCTCTTTTTTCTTAACTATGTTTCTTAGTACCTGGTGAAAGTTGTTGAGTGAACAAGAATGTTCGAGCTGCTAGTTTTTTAAAAAAAATTATTCAATTGTGCGTGTGTGTGTGTGTGTGTGTGTGTGTGTGTGTAGAACCACAGGGGAATTTGTGAACCACCATGGACCATCTCCACCTCCTCCTTGTTTACTCTGCTCCGGGATTCACAGGCTCTGCCCTACCAGGATCAGAAATGCAGGCTGCCCCCACTTCTGCGGGAGTATATACGTGGGGCCTAGGATCCAAACTCAGGACCTTCCACCTGCAAGGCAGAGGCTTAACCCCTGAGCCTCCTCTCCAGCCCCTTGAGCTGCTAGTTTTAAAGACATGGGTTTTTATATGTTGTTGCTATAATATGACGAAAAAATGCCAGTTATGTGAATATGATTTCAGTCTGAGCTATATATGCTTATATAGTATTTATAAGAATTTATGTTGTGAAAATGTAGTTAGTTCATCATAAAATTCTCATAAGAATATTCAAACACAAATCAAATCACACAACTATTCAAACATTTACTTAAGAGTTTTAATTATTTGCTGAGCATTCTCTCAATTTTACAGATAGTTTCCCTGTTTTTTTTTTCTTGTGCACTGGACTGTGTCTTTTACTTTACAACAAACTTTATCCAGTATTGAGTAATGTTGCAAAGATGTTTGAAAAAAGTAATTGCACACAGAATTTCTTGCAAAGTGGCCATTTAGCAGGATAGTGGAATATATTACTATGCCAATGGAGTAGAAGAATACAGAAGAAGTAATTTAGGAAGCAGTTACCTAAGTATTAAGGCACTTTATTAATGAAGTTGAGTTTCTGGATTTGATCTCTGCAGGAGTTGGGATAATTAAAGCAACTTTGTTCTGCAGTTGCTGAGTCCCCAAATCTAATCAACTGTCTTGTGAAAGTGTCCCAAGTACATATAGTTGGTTGCAATCCAATGATTATCCCCAATAAATTATGTCAGTAGTGAGAGACACTTTTGACAGTGCCTTTTAATTAAGATGCATTTATTTTTGGTAGTATTAATTTTACATAGTACAAAATAAAATATGTGAAAAGCATTTAGCAAAGAATTTCTCTCCCTGTTTTCCATCTGTCGAGTTTCCCTCATCATTCCTACTGTGTGATTAGCACTATTAATCTCTCATAAATTCTTCCAAGCAAAGACATGTAAGGTTACATGAATATACATTTTGCCTACATCCTTGAGAAAGCAGAGCCATGTGGTGGGCATGCTCACACTAGCTATAAATACATGAGAGACTTCAAAGTGGCTAAAGGTGCACTTTACTTAGAACTTTATTAATCTTTCATGCTATACATACTTTTAAATGCTTATAGTTTGGGCCTTGCTTTTTGCAGAATGTCCAGGAAATAATTCTAAAGAGCTTCCTAAGTACATAGTGATCCACTTTACAGAAGTACCAAAAGTTTACCCTTCATTAGCCTTTAGATTGTTACAGCAAGACTGCAGTGAACACATTTCATCTTCGTACAAAATAGCAACAGAGACTCTATTTAGTATAATCTATATTTCTAGGATAGATTTCTTTCTGTGTGTTTGTGTTTGTGTGTTGTGTGTGCGCGTATGTGTTTGCATATATATATGGATACCTGTGTGTACATGCATGAGGAGTCCCAAGGTTGTATTGTGAATCACGGATCCACCTTACTGTTTTGAAGCTGAGTCTCTATTTAAATCCAGTTTCAGGGGTAGTCTAGTTAATCAGCTTTCTCTGGGGATTCCCAGGTTCTGCTGTCTGGGGCTGAAATTACAGGAGGAAAGCCACACCCACCTGGCATTTTACTTTTGTGTGGGCCCAAACTCTGGTCCTTTTGATTGCACAGCAAGTACTTTGACCATTGTCTTCTCTCCAATTCACCTGGAAGAGACTTCTAGAAGCAGGATTGTTCAGCACAATGGAATGTACATGTCATTTTCAGAGGCATTGTCACGTTTACATCCAACAAGATTTTATCAGTTTACTTTTTTTTGCCAATATGCAATATGTATTTTTCTGTAGACTCATTTAATCTGTTTAACTTAGAAACATTTGCTGATCTTATAGGTTAAAATGCATCATTGTTGTTTTCTTAAACTTGCATTTATTTTATGAAAATCAGTTCAAAGACTTTCTCATATATGTAAACAATTTTTATTTCTGTGACCTTCTTAATCATGCAGTTTGCTCATTTCCAAAATTGTATCACTGACCTTTTGGATTCAATTCAGGAACCTATCATATTCTGATTCATAAATAGAAAGGCCAACTCAAATTTGAAATCATATAAAAATTCTTATTTTCTACCGATTCTTTAATATATGATCCACTTATGCTCCTTGGAATATGAAGTGATGTACAGAGGTTTAACTCCAACTTCTTTTCCTAGTTGGTTACTCACTTTCTCCAACACCACTTGTTAAAGTAAATTGTTCTATTTTTCCTGCTTTAAAATGCTATCTTTATTATAAAGCAAATTCCCATGTGTATTTGTGCCTCTGTTAGACATTCTATTCTACTTAATGGACCTATACAATACCAGTATAACTGTCTGATATCTTTGCGGATTCCTTCCATCATGTTGTTTTTTCCAAAATGAGTGGTGGCTATTCTGGCTTATGTGAGGTTTTTTTTTCCCTACACAAATGTTAAGAATCTACTTTTCTGGTTACAAGCACATGGGTTTTTAAAATTGGGATCATGATACATATACAGCTTAGAGAAGGATGCCCTTCCATTTCAGAAATTCTTAAAAGTTTGTATCACTAGAAATTTTCATTTCTATCATGTTGTACTTTTATTTTCCAAAGAAGCTCAATTTTAGTTATTTAGTAACAAGTTTCAGATCAATATCACAGTCACCATTTCAAATGACATTTCTTTAACATGGCTTATGGTGTTTGCTATTTGTGTGTGTAGAAATGGTTCCCATATATTTATTAATTTATATCCTTTTGGTTTTTTTGAATTCTTTTATTATTTGCTTCAAAGACAGATTTTAGAGTTGTAAAAAAAGTGTTTATCTGACCTGAAAAAGAAGTGGTTTTAATTCCTCAAACCAAACAAAATATCACTTCAGTGTCTATGGATGGATCGTTTGATTCTTCTCTTTGTAGATCTCTTAGTAAATTAAACTATATTGTCTACTTGCTATGCATTTACTGTGATTGAAATTGTGGCAACTTTGTTATTTTTGGTTTCTGAATTTGGGCTTTGCTTAAAGTTTAAAATACAGATATTTATAGATATAAGAAGACTAACATTTCTTTACCATAATGCAGGTGACTTGGGAGAAAAAGGAGAGCGTGGCCTCCCAGGAAGAGGCCCGAAGGGTTTGCCCGGCCCTACAGGTCTTCCAGGTAAGTGGGTGACACGCAGATGAGGTGGAGAAATGGGTTGCTGTGCTCTGCATGCGCTGATCATGTTTTAAAGGAAGCCCTGCTCGGTCGCTGGAGTATATTGAGTGACTCTGATGATGGCGCAGGTTTTCATAGCTAGCTCTAGTCAAACCATGGGCAGATAGCATTGGTTTTCCTTGTGAGAAAACAGATATCTAAGCTCAGAGCACTAACTTCCTAAATAGATACTTTAAGATAGACAGTGGCCAGATCCAGCCCAAGTTCATTTGTTATGAAAACCAGAATGAAAAAGGGCACATTCATCTCTAGTCCACGTGATCATTTCCCGTTATGTTATTATTAAGTATTATTATTTTGTGGTGCTGGAGCCAAACTCAGACACTAGTTAATAACTAGGTAAGTATTCTACCGCAAGGCTGCTCCTTAGCCCGTTTTTAAAATCAATGAGGCCAAAGCAGTTGGAACATCAACCCAAGTTTCAGCTATCTGTGTGATGTGGGGAGTAACTGAAAATGTATTCTAAAAGCTTTTTTCAAACCCAGGCCCTCCAGAAAGTCATCCTCTCAACTCCAAGCAAACATGGCAGGCATTCCAATCAAAGCCACAAAGAGCTGCACACGGGCACACGCCCAGCTGCCTGGGCCCAGGCTACAGAGTGGGCTCTGTAAGGAGCCTCCTCTCACTGAGTGCCCTGTGTTCTCTTACACACTAACTGCTCTGTCGCAGAGCCCCACTCTGGAGATGGCTTGCAAGCCTGCCCCACCCCTGGAAGGCCAGTTCAGAACTGGAGTATGAATGCAGGGGGACAGTCGAGGTGCCCTCTGGCCTTTGAATGTCTATAACTGGTAGAGTTAAGGCCAGAATGGAGACAGAAAGGGGGAGAGTGAGTGAGGTTGTACCTGGTTCCATTAGGAATTTAGAAAAGGTACCCTGGGTTATCCTAAGTTTAGGATAATTTAGGAAAAGATGTTACCATTTTGTAATTCTGCCAGAGGTTGTTGCATTCTTAATCATAGTTGTAATTGTAGCCAAAAATACCCCCCCTTTCCAATGATCAGTTCCACTGTTTCTGAGGGATTGCTTTTTTATTTAAAATGGAAAAAATATGAATACATTTGAGGATAGCTCAAATGCTGCCTTTGCAAAACTGTGATACATGGGCCCATCAAGATATTTTCACAAATTAATCAATTTTTGTGATTGGAAGAGGAAAGAAAATCTGGTTGGGATACAAAGAATCAAGAACAGATTTTACACAGGATAAAATACGTTTTCATTGGTTGGGTGTTTAGAGGGCAAAAAAGAAAAAAAAGTGTTTGTTGAGAGTGCTTTCTTCTACCCAGTAGCAAAGACAGGCACGGTTAAAATGCACAGTTCGCTTGATTAGCCATGGATTCAAGAATCACCCAACAGCTCCCATTTTGTTGACAGACAGCTTAGTAGCTCTTGCAGCAATATGTTTTTAATGATCCTACTTTAAGAAATTTGAGGTAAATGTTTTATTTTACCTCTTTTCAAATATTTAATTAATTTAATAAGAGAGGAATGGAGAGAGTGAATGAGAGAGAGAAAGAGAGAGAGAGAGAGAGAGAAAGCTATAGCATACCAATGGAGGCCAAGGGACAACTTTTGGAAATCAGTTTTCTCTTCCCACCATGTGGGTTTGAATGAAGGTTTCTTACCTTTCCATTATAGCCCTTCTTCTTCCCTACAAGTTTCCCTCCTGATTTTCTTGTCTTTTTGTATGAGCGATTCCCTGAATTTCATCTGGGTTACCTTTGATGCCTGTGCACCTGCTGGAGCATGAATCCTATATCAGTGAGTACACCACTAAGGAAAGCAGCTTTCCATCTCCCCATTGGCATTAACCCACATCAATCTTCAGAGAGGCCACGGGGCCTCTTGAGATCATTCCTCTTTCATGGTGGACTGCTGATAGGACAATAGGAAATATGTATGTGTACACACACACACACACACACACACACACACACACACACTGTGAATTCATGGATGCCACAGTCCTGTCATGTCCAGAAGATAATGTCTGGCTGCACTGCTGCCCTTCAGGCTCCTACAGTCTTATTGTTCCCTCTTCCTTGTTGCTCCCTGACCCTTGGGGTGGGTGAGTAGTTTAGACATCCTGTTTATGGGCCAGCAGTCTGCCATCCCTTATTTTCTGAACTTTTACCAGTTGTACTTGTGTGTGTGTGTGTGTGTGTGTGTGTGTGTGTGTGTCTGTGTATGTGTGCTAATAAGCACCTTCGATTGCAGAAAGAAGCTTCTAGGTTGAGGGCTGAGTTCTCCAGTCTATGGATATTAACTACAAAGGGGTTCTTGAGATGTCAGCCCTCCATGCAGTACCACAACTTTCCATAGGGGGGCACATTTCACATCTCCAGTAAATACATGGTTCTCTCCAATCTGGCAGGTAAAGAGGGATTTTCAGCCACCACTCAGCTACAGAATTCTGGCTTTCTTTCTAATACATTCAACTGTCTGTGTGTGGGCAAGATGCAGGGGTTATCATTTGCTCTCTTCAAATTAAACTAAATTTATTCCTGCTGGTCTTGGATTTAATACTTAAACCTAATTTTTGAAAACATAAATGCAGAGCCTCTTTTCACCTGCCCTTTCTTCTTCCTTTCACCAACCTTGGCTTCCTCCAGAGACATCACTGTCATTTGGTTCTGCTCACACCCCCAACCCCACTTTTCTCTTGCAGACAATCTCTCATTTTCTTCCATTTTTCTTAGCATTGATTTCTTACTCTCAGCTTTCTTCTGGGTGACTTTTGTCATATTTGGTTGAGAGGATATCTGACATTATTTAATGAATCTGAGCTTCTGGTTATTTTTCAAAAACAGGATCACTTTCAAAGGTACAGCTACTGGAGCGCAGGGGTCAGCTGGTGGACCCCTGCTCCGAGTGCTTTGGCACGGCATGCAGGACATCGCTTGTTGGCATGCCAGATGGGGCTTGGTTGTTTAGCTGGTCTCATACTCTCCTGTCTGTACCATGAATATGCCTGGCTAACCACTTTTAGGATTAGACCAGTCCCTGATGAGAGGTCGTCGGCCATTCCTTCCTACAGCTACCTCTCTAAGCCTCCCGTGTGGCCTGGGTGTGAGTCAGAGACCGACGCTCACCCCTTACAGTAGCGAGAACAGTGCTTAGTGTCTCTGTCTTAGTTCACTCCTTTGCAAATAATCATGACATCTCTCTGACAATGTAATTCTGAGAATTAAAAAAAAAAACAACCCGTGTAAAATGCGTTAGGATGGTCTTTGACCATGATGAGCTATAGAATGTTGATTGTAAGCACTATTAATATAAGACCCCCCCCCACTTGTGTGTGCCTGTGTAGGCTCAAGAGTGATATCGCGAATCATCTTAGATTGCTCTACCTCCTTATTGCTTTGCTCTGGGTTTTCCAGGCTGTACTTTGCAAGTCAGAATTGCAGACTGTCACCATTTTTGCCCAACGTTTTTATTTAACATGAGATGTGGGGATCCGAACTCAGGTCCTTATGCTTGAGAGATAAAGGCTTTAACCCTTGAGCCATCTCCTCAGTCAACATGTTTTGCATTTTGGTGGTTGAGGGGAGCTGCAGGTTCCTCCGAGCCCCACTGAAGGCCTCGCAGCTTTCCCCTCTGCTCTGGTCACAGCTGTAGTAACTCCCTCTGTCAGCCCCATCCCTCAGTCTCCTGACCCTCCTGCCATGAAAATCCCCCTTAGCACTACACTATTATTGCAAAACACGGTTTAATTATCCACCAAGAAGTTAAAGCCTTAACGAAGAATGTCCTAGAATTCAGAATGTGATTTGTGATATGTCAGAAACACATGGCATGTTTGGCTTTTGTAGCAGGACTTTAAGACGTGGAGGAAATCTCAGTAGATTTCTGGCAGGCACTTGTTTGGAATCTTCTAGGTAAATACATATTATGGAACAAATATTTTCGATCATTCTTTGGGCTAAGCATATCTAATATTATTTAAAAAGCAAAAATGGGACCTTCATTATCCATCAGTCTTTGGAATTCCTTTCAGTGTCCTTTTTGCTTTGTTCCCATTCACAGTAGCACGTGCCTCAGCGTGTTCAGTGTTCAGCTTTGGGTTTGTGGTGTGACGTCGCACATTAGACATAGTTTTTTTTTAAAGAAATTTTTTACAAACAAAATAAGTTATTGTCCCTTCCTTCTCCCGCCCTTCCCCCTCTCTTACCTTCATCTCTCTTTCCCTCCTCTTCTATCCTCCCCTCCCTTCCCCAATCCGTCCCTGTCCCTCCCACCCTCATGACCCCTGCTTATGTGGATCATAGCGCTCCCTTCGGGATTGTCTGTGCTAGTGGGGACAGTCCTCTGTGGCAGTATAAGTCCTTCAGTGGGTAACCCACTTGTGGGAATGCTCCCTTTCACCAGTCTAGCACCTGACCCTGTGATTCCCACTGTGTGTGTGAGGAGTTATTTCTCCTCAGATCTTCTCTGCTCCATGGGGGAATGAGATATGTCAGCCACTGTGCAGGTCTGATGGAGACAGACCCAATGCAGGGAGATCCTGGCTGCAGCAGCCCTGTCTGGCTGGAGTAGCCTGGCCGTCAGCATGACTTCCCACCTTCAGACTCTTCCGCTCTTACCACCCCCTCTTCTGCAGTGTTTCTTGAGCCTTAGGAAGGGAAGAGATTTTCATGGCCTGACTGGGGCTGCACTGGCATCAGTTGTGGTTTTCTGCTTCATTTTATCCCACTGCAATAGGCTGCATCTTGGCGTTGTGATCTTATCTAAGGATAAAATGAGAGATGTTTAGAAGGTGGTTTACTATCAGGTATAAATGGTTTATACTAAGACATCTGCCACAGATTTTTACTGTGCTATCATTGACTATCATGTTGGCTGTTTTAAAAGCGTGCAGTGCTGTCTGCTGCGCCATAGCGGAACCAGGGAGGGTGAATAGTTAAAGGGCCCAGCTGCCAGGACTCATACCCCTACATTCTCTTACGCCCAGTGACTTCTGCTCCAGCTTCTGTGAATCCCAACTGTGAGTCGTTACAGGGCCATTTAGGAGGATGTACGTACACAATAACACTTACAAAGCAGGCCCAGTCCTAAGCCAACCACTCCGAGTTCAGCTGTTTCAACTGCTGCCAGCTACTGCCTTTTTAATACTAGAGAAAAGACAGCGTGACATAGGTCACGCCCCTTGACAAAGGTCCCTCGGGTTGCAAGCACATGAGAGAATATTCATGCTTCCCAAGCGCAGGCTCCTGGTGTGGACAGGATGGAGGGTGTCCAGCGTGAATCGTTTGTCATCCCAGTGGCTAGGGAGCCACTTGCTTCCTGCCTCTCCCCCAGTGCTGTGCACCTCTAATCAGCACCGCCTGTGACTTTTGTCCCCTGACCCCCTGCAGTGTCTCGCCAGAGTCAGCAAGTGCTGCTGTTCAGCCAGCTTGTCTCTGTAAGAGACCTTCTGTATGCCAGCTGCCACGGAACTGCATGTGGCCAGTTCTTAAGTGCTCAGGGGATTTTAAGGAAAAATACGCAATAAAAGAGCAGACTTCTCTGTGTATTCAAATTTGGAAGGGCCACCATGCTTTCTCATCCTGGATGCACAGGTAGTGCTTCCTCTCCAGTACCCCATGAGCTTTGCAGAAAATCTAAAGGAAAGAAAGTGTTCGACCTATGTTTACTTTTCGCAGTGTCCATTTATCCTGTTTCTGTTGCTGCTTTGTTTTCCTTGCTTGTGGGGTCTTTTATAAATTAATTTACAGTAATTCCCTAGACACATACTGCTTTTGTCAGACACCACAAAATAAAAATAAAATAAAAATACATAAATAAGATTTGATATGAGAAATGCAACTTTTGAACATTCATCTAAAGTTTACATACCCAGTGGGCTTCTCATCAGATAGCCTTCTTAATGTTGAAAGTTGCCCCCCGCAACAAAACAAAACAAAACAAAACAAAACAAAACAAAACAAAACAAAACAAAACAAAACAAAACAAAACAAAACAAAACAAAACAAAAACCACAAAAATACCCTGTCTGTCCCATCCTGTGGCGTCTGTAAAGAGGCGCCTTTTTCAGATGGGTCCAGCCAGGATCTGCTGCCATCCGCTTGACATGTCTGCCCTCTAGTGTCCACACAAAGAATGGCACAGATTTCACTTTCAAATTTCTGAAATGCTTGATGATGACCTTTTTATGTGAAATTTCAGCAAAACCATGTCATCATTAGGTAGTTAGAATAACAGCAGATCCATGGAGTGGGCTCCAGGCTTCCTCTAAAGAAACACAGAGCAGCGTATGGGCATTTCTCAGTGCAGCTATTCACACAGGATAAGTTGCCCCCCTCACCCCATGAAGCTCCCTCTTAGCAACTGTAGACATCCTTCAGAGAAAAATGTGTGAGGCCAGGGCTCATCAGAGACTAATGAGATGATAACACTTTTCCCCACCCACCATCTGGGTGGGGCTCAGCCTCACAAAGTGTCTTAGTTTCTGACCATAAAGGCCCAAAAAGAAGCATCCTAGCTTTTGTTAAGGTTCGTTTTTCTTTCTACTTTCTACTCAACTCAAACCCAATGAGTTCAATACTAGGTTGTACTCAGCATGGTTAGGTCGAGTTCATTTGCAGGTGTAGTTAAGAGTCCATGTTCTAACTCCAGTGCTTTCCAGCTTTATGAATAGGATAGTTAGCCTTCTTTTAAGAATGTTTTAAAATATTTTATTTATTTATGTATTAGAGGAAAGGAAGAATGAAGGGAAGGGAATGAAGAGAGAGAGAAAAAAAGAGACAGGTACAGAGAGACACAGAGAGAGTGAATAATATTGCACACTGATAGAGTACAACTTTAAAAAGTCAGTTTTTTCTTCCATTATGTGGGCTTCTAAGAATTAGAACTCAGGTCACCAGGTTTATGAAAAGGTGCCTTACATGCTGAGCTATTTTGTTGCCCTTTACCTTTTAAAATATATATATAAATGTGTGTGTGTGTGTGTGTGTGTGTGTGTGTGTGTGTGTGTGTGTGTGTATTAGAGGGCATGGTGTGAGGCCCAAGTATGACATTGAAATCATCCTGGATAGTTCTATCTCCTTACTGCTTTGCTATGGGGTCTCCCAGGCTCCATCTTCCAGGGCTGGAAGTGCATGTCACTGTCATTTCTACTTGATGATTTTTTATGTGGGGTCCAGGATCTGAACTTAGAACATTATGTTTTCGAGTCAGTGTTAACCCCTGAGCCATCTCTCCCAGTCCTCCCTTTCAATTAATTAATTAATTAATTAATTAATTAATTAATTAATTAATTAATGAGAGAGCAAGAAAGACAATGGAGGTCAGAGGACAACTTCTGAAAGCCTGTTTCTTCTTCTACCATGTGGAGTTCTGGGATTAGGACTCTGGTAACCACGTTTGTGAGCAGGTACCTTACCTCCTGAGCTATCTTGTTGCCCTTTCTCTCTTTTTTTTATTTATTTCTTCCACTCATACAAAGTTGATAAGTACCCCATTCTCCTCCCTCCCTCCCCCCATCCCTGAGCATCCTTTACTGTGCATGTCAAACTTCCCTCTGGGTCCTCCTCTCTGATGAGGTGTAAGGACTCAGTGGCATTGCCTAGAGCTCTTTTTTGTGTTCCCCTTTAGTAAAAGAACACTATTGTAGTTGTTAATCCCTTGCCTCTAAGAATCCTAGTGCCTGTGATCCATGCTAGACTTTGGGGGTTCAATGATACGTTGGTAATTGCGCAGGTCATGCAAAGTCTTATTATGATTACTTCTGCCCTAACTTGTGTGGAGTATCTTGCATATCGTTGCTCCTCCCCATCTTTAGGCTCTTACAATCTCACCACCCCCTCTTCTGCAAATTTCCCTGAGCTTTAGGATGGGGAGAGATTAGGTGGCAAGGGTGGTGCAGGAGCAGCAAAACTGAAAAAAAAATCAACAAATGATCAGAGACTCTGCATCAATCACCTGGAACCAGGCTTGCCCTTTCTCTTTTAAAATATTTTATTTATTCATTTATTTATGTGTTTGAGGGAGAGAGAGAGAGAGAGAGGGAGGGAGCGAGGGAGGGAGGGAGGCGCACATGCATGCTCTGGTGCACAGGTGGAGGCCAGAGGCCACTTCTCTCCTCCCACCATGTGGGCTTCTGAGGATCAAAATCAAGTTGCTAGGGATGCAAACAGGCACCATACCTTCCGAACTATCTCTCTAATTCAATGGTTACCTTTCTTGATTCAGTTTCCGCACGAGGAATAAAGGGTCATTAATTAGCACAGAGCACCACACACTAGAATGCATGCTTTGTAAAGTGCTAATGGCAATGATGATAATGAGACATCATTCAGAACCCCAAAGTGTAATTGCTGCTGCACTTGCCAAAGCAGACAGAGCCCAGTTCGCCTTCTATGACACAAATCAAAGGTGGATAGGGCAGCTTCATCAACTCTTCATAAATGAGCAGGAACTTGGAATAATTTCAATAAGTTAATACAAGACAAAAACCTCTAGTTCTTTTACATTGTATTGAACCAGCATTGGGCGTAGGAACTCTGGCTCATCATCCCAGCACTTGGGAGGCAGAGCAGGAAGATGCTGTGAGTCTGAGGCCAGCCTGGACTGCACAGGGAGTTCAAGGCAAGCTGAATCTACAGAGTAAGATCCTGTCTCACCCCCTTCCCAATGTATTGAATTGGGAAACTAGATGTGAAAATTTAAAAAAAAAAAAAACCATGTTTTTTAATGTTTGTGTTTTCGAGAGTAAATTCATTTTGAGTTAAAGTTTCAGGGAGAAGGCAATTCCTTTGTTAAGTAAAAATTGAAGTTAGTGAGCTGAAGAGATGGCTCAGGGGTTAAAGCCTTGTCTCCCAAGCAAAAGAACCTGAATATGAAATCCCATGAAAATGCCAGAGAGATATGGTAGCAGCCTCCAGTTCTGGCCTGGAAGCCTGGGAAGCCCCAGAGCAAAGCAGAAAGGTTAGAACAATCCAGGATGATAGTCAATGTCACCCTTGAGCCTGCACAGGTATGTGAACCCAAATGTCCTCTTTCACTCTTGTCTCCCCAACACTGACATGAAGTGTCACTGGCCTTCCCACTCCTCTTGCATTCTAATTTTTTCCTATAGAGGTGACAGGGTATTGCTTTGTAACATGTGGAGTCAACAGTTATTTTCTGCCAAGGGTCACACGCCTTGGTTTTGTGTGTGGTGGTTTCAGTAGCATCCATTCAAGACTCTGTCGCAAAAGTAGCTACAGACAATATGAAAAACTATTTAAAAATGTAAGATATGGACTAAAGTTGGTCTGGCCTGATCTACATAACCTGCCCAGCTTCCGTACTCCTTTGGATTTCGGCTAGGTCATTTCCTCCCTCTACTCTTGGTTTCGTTAAGACGCACCTATTGTGTCTCAGTGGGGACTTTCCTACTGATAAAGTGAATGAAAATGATTCTTTATATGTAGTTAGATGTGGCCTAGAAAAAGTACAGCAGCAGCAAAAATCTATCTAACTTTTAGATATCAGGGAATCCAAACAGGTTCTGCTACAGGCATCTGTAGATGATGTGGATTAGGAAAAACTTTTCTCCTGTTACAGGGAAAGGCCTAACCATCTGCTTCATCACAATCTCATGCAGCTGGATAAAAGCCTGTGGGATAAATTACTGAAATAACATATTCTGCTTAATGACAGTCTTGAGATGTACAAATTCAGAGTTCCCTTGAAACTGCTAATATTTTGCCCCGTATCATTGCTTCACGTGGGAAACAAGATTGGGATGTATGTGAAATAGAGTCTCTAACATATCATTTTCCTTAAGTCTGTGAGACATACAAAATAACACCACTTAATTATTTATCGCCCAGAGGAAGAAATAAGCAGTAAGACAACTTGAAGGAATAAGTAATAAGACAATTAAAATATAAAGAGGATTGAAAATGTCTGAGAGGAAGGAAAGTAACTTCACCCAAGCAAATATGGCTTTGGGTAGGAAGATTTGACTGGGCATTTTGGAAGCATGACTAGATTGAAAAGGCGAAGATGGAGTGAGGACTATTCAGTAGGTAATTGTCATGGCACATACAACTGCAATTGATGATACTGGCTTCCGGTCACCACCTCTGCAGTTATCCCAGGCTCAGGGAAACCTGTGAAAGAGGGGCAGTAAGAATGTAAGAACCAGAGGAAGGGGCGAGGTAATATAGCGCCTGTTCCTATCAGGGGCTACATTATTTACATGGCAATCCAGTGCTGTCTAATTCCACTAGACCTGCAGCTTGCCTAGCAACACTTTGCCATGGAAAGGAGACGATCCCATGAGATATGATCCCACCCTGAAAGTCTACATGTGGCACTGGTATCAGACAGAAGAGACGCTGATTCCTACACTCTACAGTTTACCCACTGTTGGATCACTTGTGTTCTTGCAGGTGCCCAGTCATGAATTCATGCAGGAATCCCAGATGGAACCTAGTGGATTGAACGTGTAGAGAGATGTGGGAGAGAGAGGGAAGTAAATGGAGAGAGGGGATGAGAAGGAATGGAAAATGGAGTGGGAGTAGACAGAAGGAATGAAAACACACAACCCCATTGTTAATATAAATTTTTAAAAAGTTTAAAAAAGAACAATATTGTGGGTTTAGTAGGAGCATAGACAGTGTTCTGAGACATATTAACCAAAAACATCTCTTTACAAATTATTATCTATTTATATTCATGATGGAGGTCAGAGGACAACTTTCAGAAGTCAGTTTTCTCCAACCATATGGGCTTTGCAGGGGAGTAAACTCAGGTTGACAGGTTTGGAGCAGAGCCTTACATGCTGAGCTAATTCTCTGATCAGTAATATAAGTGAAATGACCCTTATTTAACAAATTATTTCAATCACATAATTTAAGTATAAGAAAGACATTATCTCATCTTGTAGATGAACAAGATGATATATTTGTTGTCTTATGGTTCATAAATGGCAGTGTTAGAACTTAAAACCATCTCTAAATCCTGCTTTTTTATTTTTTGCTACTAAGTTATCTTCTCCCTCTCTGTGCATAGGTTGTTTATTAGGAACAAGGGAGGCTACTACTGCTGAATTGTCCAAAACAAATACATCAGGAGCCATAAATAAATAATGGCATGAGTGACCCTGAGTCTTCCCATAATCTCATGAAAAAAAAAATGGAATCAGGCAAAGTTAACTTTAGTAACGTTAGTAGTACATGTCATCACTGACCTATGATAGTTGTATTCTTCTACTTTGTGACATTGTAGAAGCAACAAAAATTCAGTTAGAAACATTTTTTTAAAAATTTAAATTTTATTTGTTTATTGTGTTTATGTGTGTGTCCATATGTGTTAGAGGGCACTGTGTGTGCTCAAGTATAGCAATCATCCTGGAGTGCTAAGTTCTACCTTATATAGGATCTGGGATTCAAACTCAGGTCCAGTTAGAAACCTTACTTCAAAGTTTGAATTTTGATCTTTTGGAGGTGAAGTGTCATGTGATATGATTTCCCCCTCCCCCCCACCCAAGTGCTGGGGGCTGACCTCTTTGAGCCAGCTACACATCCATGAATGGAAAGAACTGATACTCCATGGTGTGCATTGCTAAACTATGGTAGGTTTGGTACAATTCTGGCTCAATATTTTCAACATAGCCCTACTGTAAATTGGGGGCTATCTGTACAGTTTATTTAACTTACTTGGTATGCATATTTTAATGTATACAATGTATACATTACAATGTATAAAATTGTTAGTAAAGCATTCTGTACTTTTTCTATAAGAAGTCTTCAGAATTCAACTTTATTTTTGCAATCAGAGTTAATGTAATTTCAGACCAGCGCACACATGTAATAAGGGGCTACCATGATAGAAAAGTGGGTGACATACATTGAGGGTCTCTTTCTACTTTTCTATGAAAGCCAAGTCCAATAAAGATTTCTCCATCTTTATCACCATCCACTCTTCCAAGAACATCTTTTAAGCGTCTTACCTGCATATTGCTAGGCTAAGAGGGTCTCACGCCTTCTGTCCATTTGCAGCCATGAAGATTCTCCTGTTCACATATGCATCTCTTTTCTGTTTCAGGTGACCCTGGCCCTGCCAGTTATGGGAGAAATGGTCGTGATGGTGAGCAAGGTCCCCCAGGAGTGGCAGGGATCCCTGGTGTGCCTGGACCCCCAGGACCTCCTGGCCTCCCTGGTTTCTGCGAGCCAGCCTCCTGCACCCTGCAAGCTGGTCAGAGAGCATTTAGCAAAGGGCCAGACCAGTGACCAACTTAGTCCTGTAGGCCACCCGTGTGAATATGCTTACTGAAGAAGCCTGGAGGAGAAAGACCACCTGATTGGGCACAGATGCTAATGTACAACCTGACACAATCCTACCTGACAAGCAGTCTAAAGCAATGGTGCTATTCCCTGGTGGGAAGACAGGAGAGCCATCAGGTCAAAATTAAAGTCAAATTCTCTCAAGACAACTTTATAATTCTTGACCCAGTATCTTGATTTTAGTGTGCTATTCCTATGAGATGTATTGTGGGATACTGTGCCAATAAACAAGAACAAGTGTTTGGTTTACCTCAGTTGTAGCAGTTATTTTCATTTTTAATTTAGCGACTGATCTCAGTCCATTAATTCAGTTATATAGAGTATTATTAGGCTTACAATGAAAAATCCCCACTGTATTCAGTAGAACTGGTGCTTAAAATCCCTATCAATGTGCTCTCTCAAGAGTGATCAGTAAGGATTGTGTCATGGGATGGGATTTTTCCTACGTCTTAAGTTTGATTGTCATCTTCAGTCTGAATTTGTGAACTGTATTACTGTGCCCCAAGCTCATGAATACAATTATTTTGACCTCTTGTGTGTGAAATTAAAGAAGTGATTCTAACACCCTGGCATACATAAGGTTTATTGATGAGATTATTTATTTTCAAACTTTGAGGTAACATCTCTGGTTGTACCAAAGAAGAAATAAAT
Source organism: Typhlomys cinereus (assembly GCA_023101885.1). Classification (NCBI taxonomy): domain Eukaryota; kingdom Metazoa; phylum Chordata; class Mammalia; order Rodentia; family Platacanthomyidae; genus Typhlomys; species Typhlomys cinereus. Next base: position 1,446,051 of record JALPQD010000498.1, on the reverse strand, counting down.
ATGGTTTCTTAAACCCTTGCCTGATTTTATTAAAAATAATTATCTTAAATGAAGTCACTGAGCCTATTTGAGACACTAAAATTTTTAACTTACTGGTATTTCTTAAAAATGTATATTTATAATATTAGTGATTTATTCCATTCAGAGATATTTATTTATTTATTTTAAATTAATTAATTTATTTTTTCCACTCATACAAACTTAATACATACCCCGGTCCCCTCCCTCCACCTTCCCTGGACCCTATTGTTCCCTCCCCTTTTTTCACTTCCTTCCCCCCTCCCTTTCTCCCAGTGCCCTCTCCACCCCCTCGCTGGAGCATCCTTTAGTGTGAATGTCAAACTTCCTTCTGGTCCTCCTCTATGATGAGGTGTAAGGACTCAGTAGCATTGTCTAGAGTCCTTTCTTGTGTTCCCCTGTAGTATAGGAACACTATTGTGGCTGTTAATCCCTTGTCTCTAAGGATTCTAATTTCTGTGATCCATGCTAGACTTTGGGGGGTCAGTGCTATGCTGGTCATTGCACAGGTCATGCAAAGTCCTATTATGGTCACTTCAGCCCTAACTTGTGTGGAGTATCTTGCATATCGTTGCTCTTCCCCATCTTTAGGCTCTTACAATCTTACTGCTGCCCCCTTTTCTGCAAATTTCCCTGAGCTTTAGGATGAGGAGAGATTAGGCTGGCCTGGTTGCAGGTGATTAATGTAGGGTCTCTCCATTCAGAGATATTTAAAAAGTCCTTTCTGTTCTATGATGTATTATTTCGGACAGATGTATGTGTGTGTGTGAGTGTGTGTGTGCGTGCATTTGTGTGATCATATGAACATATGTTTTGTGTATGTGTGTTTGCTCACACAAAAATATTCATAGACTCTTGAAATTTTGATGAAACTTATGAACTCACTTCCTCTGGAATAATGCATAGATACATTTGTGTATGCATTTCTCTGATGGGTAGCTAAGGAAGCTGACTAACTTTTTAATTTCATGAAATTTCTATTTGTCAATTTTGGGCTTTGTGGGGGAGTAAACTCAGGCTGCCAGGTTTGGAGCAGAGTCCTACATGCTGAGCTATATCTCTGACCCCATCAGTAATATAATTGAAACAACCCTTACTTAGCAAATTATTTCAATCACAGAATTTAAATATAAGAAATTTCATGGAATCAAGTATATTTATTCTTTCTTGGCATCTAAGTAGGGACCACTGCTCTTATTTAAGTGGGTTTTGAGCTTTTACTTAGAACCTTATTAATGAAAAAAAGTTTTTTCATTTACCATCTTTTCAGAAAAATTTGCCCAAATTAGATACAGGTGTCAACTTGAGAGTTCAAGCTCTGGGCACATTTGTAAAGAATTAGTAGCTGGGTTAAGGCCCAAGCAAATCTGCAGGAGAGTCTCTGATTGATGGGGAGATCCCAGGCCATGGAGGGTGGGACTAATCCCTGGCCTGGAGACAAGATGGAGGGAACTAGTAAGGGAATTTGATATCCTTCTGTACACTTTGTCAGACACATTGGATTGGCAAGTAAGGATTGTCCTACTCTCAGTAGTCCTGTGGATTTGTTGTGGTCAGTTTCTTTGGTCTTTGGTGTTGATGTGTGTTCTCCTGCCAAGCTGGACAAGGAACTGTAATTGGACTAAGAAAAAATAAACCCTGTTATTCTCCTATTACCATTTGGATGTAAATTTGTTTGTAATAATGAAGAATAACTGCACAGCATCTTACCTAAAGCACCTTGTCCTTTTTTTACATTTAGGTACCATTTGTATATTTTCTGTGGTACATTATGGTAATTAAATACATGTTTACAGTGTATAATAATCAAATCAGGGCAATACACTTTTCTATTTCATCATCTATTAATCATCTTAATGTATTATGACTGTTTGTGCTCCTTTGAAATGTATCATAGATCATTTAACTAGTAGTTACCTTGTGCTACTGATGGATCAAAAGTAATTCTTAGACTCTGGGTTTTGATGCTCCTTAAAGAACTTCTTTCTATTTTTGCCCTGCTCCCTTCTTACTTTGTAGTGGCCACTATTTCATTCTGCTCTTCTGTGAGGTTGACTTACTAGTTCCACAGGTAAATGAGAACATATAGCATCTATCTTTCTATGTCTGAGCCTTTCCATTTAACATGATGACCTCTGGTTCTATCTGTGTTGCTGCAAATGACAAGATGTTATTGACAAGGATTTCCTGAAAAGAACTCAAATAGCTTATGAAGTAAAGCCAAAATTGACAAATAGAAATTGCATGAAATTGGGGCTGGAGAGGTGGCTTAGGGGTTAAGCCTCTGCCTTGTAGGCAGAAGGTCCTGAGTTTGGATCCTAGACCCCACGTATAGATACCGGGCAGAAGCGGGGGCGGTCTGCGTTTTTGGTCCTGATAGGGCGGAGCCTGTGAATCCCGGGGCAGAGTAAACAAGGAGGAGGTGGAGGCGGTCCGTGGTGGTTCCTGAGTTCGTCCGTGGTTCTATACACACACACATACATACACACATGCGCACACACATACATGCACAATTGAATAAATAATAAACAATAAAAAAAGATATTGCATGAAATTAAAAAGTTAGCCTCTTTAGCTTCCCATCAGAGAAATGCAAATTATATATATGTGTATATACACACACACACACACCCACACACACACACCTCAGTCAAAATAAACAACAAATTTTAGATGGAATGTGGGAATGGAGGAATCCTTATACACTACTGGAGGGAATGTAAACTGGTGCAATCTCTATGGGAATAAGAATGGAGGTTCCTCAAAAACTAAAAATAGAACTATCATGTGATTCATGTCCTCAAAGGGATCTAGGCCACTATACACAGAAATACTTACACAGCCATTTCACTGTGAATGAATCTAGATAGCCACCAACAGATGAATAGACCAATAAAATCTACATATACAACATAATAAATGATATTATGTTAACTTGCAGGAAAATTGATAGAACTAGAGATCATCATTTTAAGTGAAGTAGTTTAAAGATACATACATATATATATATATATATATATATATGTGACATGAAAAAAGAAGAGGAGTATGTGAGTAAGTAAAGGGAGGCATGGGGAAACAAAGGAGGGGACAGAAAGGGGACTGTTTAGAGAACAAAAAGGCACCGTGGGAAAGGAGGATGGAGACAAGAGGTGTACTCTAGATTGAATATGAGCAAAGTACAATGATTTGCATGTATGTAAGTGTCATACTTAAACCTCTCATTTTGTGTACTAATTTAAAAATAATATACAATTTATCTATATAAACTTTTATTGATTTCTTTTTAGTTGGTTAATGGTGTCTTTTTTTTCTTCTGGTTTTATAGGAATACTGAGTAATTATCCCTGACCCCTCCCTCCTTCTCCTCCCTTCCCTACCTATGCTTCCTTAAATAATCCATCCCACTCCTTCCCACTCTACCGTCTGTCTACTCCTATGGGTCCCAGAGTTCCCTCTGGATAATCTATTCCAATGAGGTTTCAGGCTTCTGCAGCAGACCAAGTGGCCCCTCCTTGGGCAGATCCACTCACAGGGTCATTCCCCCCATTTGTCTAGCCCTAGCCCTTAAGGTTCCCACTGCATTTAATTATTTCTCCTGAGATCCTTGGTAGTCTAGTGGCACATGTTAATGTGTCAGTCATTGTGCAGGTCAGGTAAGGACAGGCCTCATTGCAATGAGTTCCTGGTTGCAGCAGCCTGCCTTGGGTGGACTATCTTGTCGCGTGGTGGATCGCCTTATCTTTAGGCTCTTAAAATTTGTGTGCCCTTTTATAGCAACTCAATAATTTAGAAGTTCTAAATCCTATGTCCTCTCTCAGAGTTCCAAATATACATGTATCGATGGTTCAGACAGTGAGAGTCTTAAGAAGCATCCTTCAGGTCTGCATCCCATTGCTGTGGCTTGTGCACCATTCTGACTGGTTTTTCTTTACCTGGATGGTTTGCTTGTCTTCTTTGATGTCTTGAACTTTCTAAGTACTTTATGTTTTGCTTTTTCAATCTGCTCATTATAAATTTAGCTTGGCATTTCTGTCTAATTCCTTCAGTTCTCTTTGTTGTGCCAACGGATTTATTCCATAGATCTCACTGTTACTTCAAACTCTTTTCTGTGTTTTTCAAATTTAAATGAGCCGTCTACTATGCATTCTTTCTGGAACTTTTTGGACACTTTGATCTACCTGTGTGAGAACTGAGATTCTTTGTAAGGTTTTAATGACATAGGGGTTGACATAATTAGAGCCGTTTGCAGCTGTTACACACAAACATATGTGGCCGGGTTCTGCCCCCGAGCAGCCATACTGGATCCTCACATCGAACCCGTGTGGGACTTTGGAATATTTTGTAAATTTCATTTCACAGATCTCTTGCTTTCTTAGGTGAGTGTATTTCAGCCAAGACTTTTTTCACCTCAATTCATTCACTTTTAGTGCTCAGCAGAGATTGACCAGGAGTAGGTTATGACTGGATCTGGGTAAAATTCTCAGCTAAGGTGCTTGAAAGAACAAGGAGAGGAAAACATGGAAGTTACTGGACAAAGTTTCCAGTACTTATTAGGCTACATACTTGGGAGCAAGGCTATAGTGGGGGCCATAGAGACATCGATTACAGCTGCCTAAGCATGCATCTGTGGTAGAAGACCACTGAACCACACACCTCTTTACCTTGCAGCAACAGGGATCAGAAGCCACGCAAGCCACTTCCATCAGTACTGGCACCTGTGCATAACCACAGGAGAGTGGCTGTCCCCTAGGTTCCAAAAGCAAGCTTTCTCCTCCCCTGGTTTTCAAGGACAGCACCTCTTCCCCTGTGTGAAGCAACACCTGTTCCCCATCCCTTATTTCAAGTCCAGCTCATGGAAGCAGATACCCACCGATTCAGAACATTGGAATGTCTACAGGTTCCCAGAGATGGAAATATGCAGGGATTTCTGAGTGCAGAGACAGGTCCTCTGTCAGATGGCTGAGAGAGGGGGTGGATTCCTTTTCTAAGGCCAGGCCACAGAGCAGATTTCAGCCTTTTACTGCTCAGTCTGTGAATCTTTCCAGTACCTAAGGTTGCCTGCATGGAGCAGACAGTTTGTTGGATGCTGTCTTTGCCTTTGCCCTCAGAGGGAAGAACTCCTCTCTCCAGGGGTGCAGCCTATGGCAGGCAGCAGGACGTTTCTTGTCTTAGGCTATTGCTGAAGGTTTTTGGATATTTCAAGAGTTCTAGTTCCTTACTATTGAATCCCTAGTGTTCTCTTATGATAACTCACTTCACTATGCAGCTATATTTTTATAACTTTGGTTATTCATCACAGAGAAGGTGAGTACTCGGTACCTTATTCATACATCTTTCCTAAGTCAAGAGATCTAAAATTACTGTTAGATTTCAATCATTCATTCTTGACTGATTAGATTTTCTATTCTTGATTTAATTTTGATAGATTTATATGCTTATAAATATATTCATTTCTTCTTTTTTATTATTATTTCCACTCATACAAACTAAACAGGTACACCGGTCCTCTCCCTCCCTCTACCTTTCCCCGACCCCCTACTCCCCCTTCTCCTCCTGTCTTCCTCCCCATCCCCCAGTACTTCCCACCCAGTGGCTCCCCCTGCCTAATCCCCAGAGCATCCTTTAATGTGCATGCCAAACTATCCTCTGGGTCCTCCTCTACTATGAGGTGCAAGGACCCAGGGGCATTTCCCAGAACCCTTTCCTGTGTTCCCCTTAAGCTTAGGAACACTACTGTGACTATCAGTCCCTAACCTCCAAGGATCCTAGTGCCTTTAGTCCATGCTAGACTTTGTGGGGTCAATAATGTGTTGGACATAGTGCAGGTCATGCAAAGTCCCATTATGATTGCTTCGGCCCTAACTTGTGTGGAGTATCTTGCATATCATTACTCCTCCCATCCTTGTGCTCTTACGATCTTACTGCCCCCTCTTCCGCAAATTTCCCTGATCTTCAGGATGGGGAGAGATTAGGTTGGCCCAGTTCCAGGAGATTGATACAGAGTCTCTGATGTTCTGAATTATGGTTTGTTTTTTTTTTTTTTTTTTTTTTTTAGTTTTGCTGCTCCTGCAATGCCTTTGGCTCCATCCTGATGGGTATTGGATGTCACCACCTAACCAGAGTTAAAAACCTGTTAAATTAGAGTCTTGTTATAAGAGTATATTCAAAGGTAGATGGAATAAAAGTAGGAGACCGCAGTGAGAGAGAGAGATCAATCACCCATTTGCAAAATGGTTACTTTCTATCTGGCAGCCTATATGCCCTCCCCTTCTGGTGAGATCATACCCCATCAGTTGCAAGTGATCAGGAAGGAAAGTCTGTGAACTTGACCAGATGTCTCATTACTTACTTGCAGTCCTTGATGGTGGCCTATTTTCTCTGCTGTAACATGCTCCCCTCTCTCCTTGTTTCTAGTGGGGCCCTCCTTCCCCATCTCTCCTGTTTATAATCTTTACAATTACTGTAGGTATTACAGAAATTTGTCTTTGAGTATCTCTAAGTGGGTTTGGTACTAGGAGCCACCTATTAGGGAGTACATACTTCACTTAATTTTCTGGGTCTGGGATACTTCACTTAATATAATTATTTCTAATAACATCCATTTCCCAGCAAATTCCATTAATTCATCATTTTTGATGGCTGAGTAGTATTCCATTGTATAAATGTACCACATTTTCCTTATCCACTCGTCAACTGTTGGGCATTTGGGCTGATTCCATGACTTTGCTATTGTAAACAGTGCTGCTATGAACATGGTCGTAGCTTGTGCTATCAAGGTGATTTTTTTGCTGTATGGGAAGTTATTTCCAAAAGTGGTATAGCAGGGTCATATGGCATTTCAATCTTTAGTTTCTTTAAAAATCGCCAGATGGCTCACCAGAATGGTTGTATGAGCCTGCATTCCTACCAGCAATGTAGGAGAGTTCCCCTCTCTCCACATCCTCTCCAGCATTTGTTGTTGTTTGTATTGTGGATTTTTGCCATCCTGACTGGGGTGAGATGATATCTCAGGGAAGTTTTGATTTGCATTTCCCTGATGGCTAAGGATGTGGAGGATTTTTTAAGATATTTGTTAGACATTTTAATTTCATCCCTGGTAAAGTTTCTTTTAAGTTCCAGGGCCCATTTTTAAATTGGCCCAATTGTTTCTTTGGTGTTTAGTTTTCTAAGTCCTTTGTGCACTCTGGACAGTAGAGCTCTATCAGATATGTGGTTAGTGAAGATTTTCTCCCATTCTGTGGGTTGCCTTTGTACTCGAGATACAATCTCTTGTTGGTTGTAGTAACTGTGCTATTGGATGTCCGTTCAGGAACTATTGGCCTAGCCCAGCTCGAGGGAAGTCCCTACCCTTTCAACTATGGTTTTTATAGTCTCTGGCCTTATATCAAGGTCCTTGATTCATTTGGAATTAATTCTTGTACATGGTGACAAGTACGAGTCTAGTTTTCATCTTCTGCATGTGGAGATCCAGTTTTGCCAGCACCATTTGTTGAAGATGCTGTTCTTTTTCCATTAGATTTTCTGGGCCCCTTTGTCAAAGATCAAATGGCTGTAGTTGTGTGGGCTTATATCTGGGTCTTCAAGCTTTATCCATTGATCTGTGTGTCTATTTTGGAGCCAATATCAGGCTGTTTTTAATACTATGGATTTGTAGTATGGACTAAGGTTTGGTATGGTGATACCTCCAGCAGTGTTTTTGTTACTCAGGATTGTCTTTGCTATCCTGGGTCTTTTGTGCCTCCATATGAATTTTGAGATTGTTTGGTCAACTTCTTTGAAGAAGAATTGCTTTGGGATTTTAATTGGTATAGCATTGAATTTGTATATTGCCTTTGGTAGCATGGTCATTTTTACGATGTTGATTCTGCCTATCCAGGAACATGGGAGGTCTTTCCACCTTCTGGTGTCTTCTGTGATTTCTTTCTTTGCGGTTTTACAGTTTTCATTATAAAGGTCTCTTACTTCCCTGGTTAGGTTTATACCGTATTTCATTTTTTAGGGGCTATAGTAAATGGGATTGTTTCTCTCAGGGCTTTTTCACTTCTTTCATTCTGGGCATATAGGAAGGCCACTGATTTTTGTACATTTATTTTGTATTCTGCCACCCTGCTGAACTTCTCAATTAGTTCCAGGAGCTTCCTGGTGGAGTTTTTGGGATCACTCGGGTAAAAGATCATGTCATCTGCAAATAGGGATAACTTGACTTCTTCCTTGATGATTTGAATCCCATTTATTTCTCTTTCTTGTCTTATGGCTTCAGCTAAGATTTCAAGTACAATATTGAATAGAAGTGGTGAGAGTGGACAGCCTTGTCTAGTTCCTGATCAAAGTGGGAATGCTTCAAGTTTTTCCCCATTGAGTATAATCCTTGCTGTTGGCTTGTTGTATACAACTTATATTATATTGATAAAGGTTCCTTCCTAGGGTTTTGATCATAAAGGGCTGTTGGATCTTGTCAAAAGCTTTTTCTGCATCCATAGAGAGTATCATGTGGTCTTGAACTTTGGACTGGTTTATATGGTGAATTACATTTATTGATTTGGGTATGTTGAACCAACTTTGTGTGCCTGGGATAAAGCCTACTTGATCCCCGTAGATGATATTTTTGATATGTTTCTGAATCCGATTTGCTAAGACTTTCTTGAGAATCGTTGCCTCTGTGTTCATCAGAGAGATTAGCCTATAGTTTTCTTTTTTAAGTGTATCTTTATTAGGTTTTGGGATTAAGACAATATTAGCTTCATAGAAGGAATTTGGTAATGTTCCTTCCTTTGCTATTTGATGGAACAGTTTAAGGAGTATTGGTGTTATTAGGTCCTTAAAAGTCTGGTAGAACTCTCTGCTGAATCCATCTGTCCAGGACATTTTTTGGTGGGAATATTCGAGATTACTTCCTCAATTTCCTCATGTTTTATAGGACTATTTAAATAATTCACAACTTCTTAATTCAGTTTAGGTAAGTTGTATTTACTTAGGAATTCATCCATCTCTTTTGTTTTGTCAAATTTCACAGAGTATAAGTTTTTGAAATATGACGTTACAATTCTCTGGATTTCTTGGATATCAGTAATGATAACTCCATATTCATTTCTAATTTTGTTAATTTGGGTTTTCTCTCTCTTGCTTTTGGTTAATTTAGCTAGGGGTGTGTCATAGTTAAGCACAGGTGTCAACTTAACTCTTGAGGGTTTGAGCTCTGGGCACAGTTGTAGAGAGTTGATGGTCGAGTTAAGCCCAGAGCAAACCTGAAGGAGATTGTCTAGCTGCTGAGGAAGACCCAGCCCATGCTGGGTGGGATTAGGCCCTGGATAAATCACAGAGAGCTGGTTGAGAGAGTTGGCATCCTTCTGTATACTTGGCCAGACATGCTGGTCTGGCAAGTAAGGATTGTCCATCTCTCAGCCATTATGGTGGCCAGTTCCCTCAGCCCTGGTGTTGGTGTGTGCTCTCCCATCAAGCTGGACTATGAACTGTAACCGGACTATCGTAAGAAAGTTAACTCCTTGTTCCCTTAAGCTGTGTGATGGTCATTTATCAGCAACCATGCAGATGGACTGCAACAGAATTTGGTACACAGGAAGTGGGGTGTTGCTGATAAACCTGACTATGTGGACTCTATGGCTTTTGAACAGTTTTGCTGGACAGAGTTTGAAATGTTTGAAGATTTTGACTTTGTGCATTACCAATACCGTTCTGCAGAGTTTGGTGGGCCATTTGGGAAATAGTGATGCTGAGAGCATAATGAATTATTTGGGCCCAGTTTCTGAGGAGGGGAACAAGGACTTTGGTAAAATTGAATTGAGAGACGATGGACTGGTTTGCTTGATTGAGGAGAGCTGTGTTGGCAGCCTTGAAGGTTTGGATGTGCAAAGGGCAGGCAGCAGAATATCTGCTGCTGTTGGACAAATGAATATCAGTGAAGGAAAACCTAGTGACTTGCACTGAGACGGCGGAAGATGTGAAAACCACTGTATGGCAAGTTCATGGTTTGGAAACTCAAATTCCTTCAGGGGCCGAAAGCCCAAGTTAAAGCTGTTTCTTGCCCTTTGCAAGATTGGCTGCCTAGAAAAGAGAATTTTCCAGCGTCAGGATGTTAAAGTTGGTGCAGCTGTAGCTCCAGTGGACTAAGCTACATTTCAACCTCGCTTCGGAATCTGGCAGCGTCCCTCAGGTGATACTGGTTTTCATGTACTACTGAAGGGTTCATGGCGAGCAGCAAAAGCTTGGCACCAAGTGGCAGGCGTAGAGTTCCTGCAAGAGATGGTGAAGCTTAATGCTGCAGAGGAGAACCCAGAATTGTGTTTGAGATGCCAGAACTGTGGCACTGCTGCTGAGGACAACTGCGAGTGGATATTCAGCCTGGTTCAAAGAATTCTGCTTTTATAACTTCGAGCTGCAAACAGGGACTGGGAATGCCTAGAATCTTTGAGCCACCGTGATCCACCGTGATTACATGATAAGCAACAGAAGGTGGACATTGAAGTAAAGGATGTGTTTTTTTTCTGGACTTTGATCTTTTTAATGTTTTCTTATTGTTTAAAATCGTTCTGTTTTAATGTTTTATCTGTTTTAAAGTATTTAACTTATTTCTAATTTAAGAAGGTTAAGAACTTTGAACTTTTAGAATGTTGGAACTGAACTTTTAATGAGAGAACGTTGGAACTGAACTTTTAATGAGAGAACAATTTTAAATTTGTCCATGAAACGTATTTATATTTTTAAAGATAATTTTTAACATCTGTGGGGACAAGGAAAGGTTACAGTTTAAAAGTGCTATTGTTTTTATGTCAAGTTGACAAGGGCTGGAGTTGCATAGTTAAGCACAGGTGTCAACTTGACTCTTGAGGATTTGAGCTCTGGGCACAGTTGTAGAGAGTTGATGGTCGAGTTAAGCCCAGAGCAAACCTGAAGGAGATTGTCTAGCTGCTGAGGAAGACCCAGCCTATGGTGGGTGGGATTAGGCCTTGGATAAATCACAGAGAGCTGGTTGAGAGAGTTGGCATCCTTCTGTATACTTGGCCAGACATGCTGGTCTGGCAATTAAGGATTGTCCATCTCTCAGCCGTTATGGTGGCCAGTTCCCTCAGCCTGGTGTTGGTGTGTGCTCTCCCATCAAGCTGGACTATGAACTGTAACTGGACTATCGTAAGAAAGTAAACTCCTTGTTCCCTAAAGCTGTGTGATGGTCATTTATCAGCAACCATGCAGATGGACTGCAACAAGGTGTATTAATCTGATTGATTTTTTTCAAGAAACCAGCTTTTTGAATGGTTGATTTTCTGTATTGTTTTCCTAATCTCGATTTTGGATATTTCTCCCCTTGTTTTGCTAATCTCCTCTCTTATACTGCTTTTGGAATCGGATTGCTCTAGTGTCTCTAAAGCTTTAAGCTGCATTGTTAAGTTATTTATTCCTGATGTTTCCATTTTTTTTTTTTGATGTAGGCATTTAGAGCTAATGAATTTACCTCTTAGGACAGCTTTCATTGTGTCCCAGAGATTTTGGTAAGTTGTATTTTCATTATCGTTTGCTTTCAGGAAATCTTGAATTTCCTTTTTAATTTCTTCCTGAATCCCATTCTCCTTCAGCATCATAGTGTTAACTTTCCAGGAGTTAGTGTATTTTCTGTTACTTGTTGTGTTGTGGATATCAAACTTTAGGCCATGGTGGTTTGATAAGGTACAGGCTAGAATTTCAATTTTCCTCCATATGTGGAGATTTGTTTTGTGGCCTCATATGTGATCTATTTTGGAGAAAGTTCCATGTACTGCTGAGAAAAATTTGTATTCTTTGGTGCGTGGATGAAAAGTTCAATAGAGATCTGTAAGGTCCATATTACTAAGGGTTTGATTAAGCTACAAAGTATCTCTGTTAAGTTTTTTACCTGTTGATCTATCCCATGTTGAGAGGATGGTGTTGAAAGCCCCAAGAATTACCGTTTTGGGATTGATTTCTTGCTTTAGAAGTTGTAGGGTTTCTTAATGAATGTGTGGAGGGGGCATATTTGGTGCATTATGTTCAGTATTGTGAAGTCTTCCTGGTGAATTGTACCTGTGAATAAAATGTAGTGTCCATCTGTGTCTTTTATGATTTTTTTGGTTTGAAGTTCTCTTTGTCCAATAGCTTAATGGCTACCCCTGCCTGTTTTCTGATTCCATTAGCTTGCAGAATTTGTGACCAGCCTTTTATTTTTAGGATGTGCCTATCTTTTGTGGTGAAATGGGTTTCCTGCAGGCAGCAGATTGATGGGTTGTGATTTTTAAGTTTGTAATCTGTGTCTTGATCAGTGAGTTAATTCTATTAACATTTAATGTTATAATGGAGAAATTATTTTTAATTCCGGACATTTATTATGTTTAGTGGCTTTTGTAAGTGTATTGTTTCACTTTTAGGTTTTGGTGGTATTATACTTCCCTTTTGTTCTCCTGAATATGCTTGTTTTTTTCTTCAAGCTTGAGTATCTCTTCTAGCATTTTTTGAAGGCCTGGTTTGGTGGACATGTATCCCTTCAAGTTGTTTTTGTACTGGAAAATTTTTCTTTCTCCCTCAATCATGATAGATAGTTTTGCAGGGTATATCAGCCTGGGTTGACATTTTTGCTCATTCAATACTTGAAGTACGTCTCTTCAAGCTCTTCTTGCTTTTAGTGTTTCCATTGAGAAGTCATTTGTTATTTTAATAGGTTTACCTTTAAAAGTGACTTGTTTTTTTCCCCTTGAAGCTCTCAGCACCATTTCTTAATCTTGAATGTGGAGTGTTTTAACTATTATTTGTCTTGGTGAGTTTCTATTTTGGTCATATCTGTTTGGGGTGTAGAATGCCTGTTGTATATGGATGGGCTTCTCTTTTTTTAAATGAGGAAAGTTTTCCTTGATGATAGTTCAAAAAATTTCATCAGGTGTGATATTTTGGGATTCTTGCTCTGGTATTCCGTGAATACACATGTTCGGCTTCTTCAGGGTGTCCCATAACTCTTGAATATTTCTCTCGAGTATCTTTTTGGCTTTAACAATCTCTTCCATTGAGCTGGTTAATACTCCCACTTTGTCTTCAAGGTCTGAAATTCTATTTTCTGCTTCATTATTTCTGATAATAAGACTCTCTGTTGAGTTCTGGGTTGAAGATAGCTTGTCTTTTAGTTCAGTTTTAAACTCTGCTTGAGTCTGTTTTAACTGCTTTATGCCTGTTTTTGTTTCTTGAACTGTTTTTCTCAACTCCTCCACGTGTCTGTTGTGTTCCTCTTCAAAGTGATTAATGTGGTTACTTAATTCCTCCCGGATTTCCTCTTTCATAGTATTGATCATGGCAATGATCATGTTTTGAAGGTCGATATCCTGGGTCTGGCTTTCTTGACTATTTTCCATGGGTTTGTTCTGGTTGGAATCTATCATTATGGGATTAATTCCTTCAGTGGGAGATTTGTTTTCTTGGGTTTTGTTTCTCATGGATTTGGACTTTGACTTGGGCATTGTCGTTTTAACTCTTAAGACCTTCTTTCAATATTTGTGCGTTTTTCACTGAACTGAATTATTTGGCCTGGAGCAGCTCCTGCTCTGGCTGGCTGGTGGGAGGAGCTGGGATCAGTGGGCTGCCTGGGGTTTGGTGGTGAGGGGGGAGCTTACCTAGGTTGCTGTGAGTCCCGGCTGGACTGCGTGTGTCCTCGGCGGGTGGGGGTGGAGGGGAGACTATTAACCTGGGGAGCTGGGGTGTGGCCCAGGGGGTCCTCCCTGGCCCAGTGCAGTGCCGGCTCCGGCTGGCTGGTGGGAGGAGCTGAGACCAGTGGGCTGCCCGGGGTTTGGGGGTGGGCGGGTGGAGCTTACCTAGGTCTCCGTAGTCCTGGCTGGACTGTGCGGTCCCGGGCTGGTGGGGAAAGGCAATTCATTTCTTCTAAGTGTTCAATCTTTTTGGTGTATAATAGTTCGTAGCAGTTTTCTTTGTGGTCATTTGTGTTTCTGCAGTATCAATTGTAATGCCTCCTTTTTTAATCTTTGATTTTACATATTTGGTCTTTGTTTTTGGTTAGTACAGAAAATATTTTGTTAATTTTATTTACAATAAATTTTGCCACTCTCTTTGCCAATTTATGACCTTGTAGTGCTGGGAGATTCCTGTAAAGAAAGTCTGGGTACTCTTAGGAAAGGACTTCAAAGATGGGGTGCAATGGGCAGATGTTATCTGCAGCAATTTGGGAAATCAACTGGGACAGTTAATGACATCTATCAAAGAAGTGGATGATGGCTAATAATTCTTTAATTTTAACAGCAATTTAAAATGAGAAACTTTATGGAGCAGAACAAGAAAGTCCACAATTATTCCTGAGAGTCCTGTGGGGATTTGGGGGGTACCAGTAATCACAACATCCCATGGTCAAAACTACAGTTTAAGACAGAAGTCAGGAGCAAAAAGATGGGAGGAGCAATGATTTGCAAGATACTCCACACAAGTTAGGGCTGAAGCAATCGTAATTGGACTTTGCATGCCCTGCGCAATGTCCAACACACTATTGACCTCACAAAGTCTAGCATCTGCTAAAGGCACCAAGATCCTTGGAGGCAAGGGATTGGCAGCCACAGTAGTGTTCCTGTGCTTAAGGGGAACACGGGAAAGGGTTCAGGGAAATGCCACTGGGTCCTTGTAGTCATCGGAGAGGAGGGCCCAGAGGAGAGTCAGGCATGCACAAGAAAGGACTCTGGGAATTGGGGCGGGAGGCACTGGGGGATGGGGAGGAAGGGGTGAGGAGAGGGGAAGCAGGGGGTTCAGGGGGAGGAGGAGGGAGGGAGGGAACTGGTGTACCTATTAAGTTTGTATGAGCTGAAATAATAATAAAAATGTATAAAAAAAGACAGAAGTCAGGAAATCTGCACTACACTTCCAATAACAGAAATGATAGAGAGCAGAAAAAAAAGAAAGGAAGAGACAGAAAGTTGCATGTGATATTTGCATCAACAAGAAGTAGGGAGGCCCTGGAGAAAGCATCCCTTCTCAGCACCCCAGCAGAGCAGAAAAGAGAAGCTATTTTATTTATTTTACTTTCTTG
Source organism: Typhlomys cinereus (assembly GCA_023101885.1). NCBI lineage: Eukaryota > Metazoa > Chordata > Mammalia > Rodentia > Platacanthomyidae > Typhlomys > Typhlomys cinereus. The sequence continues at coordinate 1,430,993 of JALPQD010000498.1, read as the reverse complement.
TTTTAATTTTATATTACCATCCATACAGTAAAGGTTAAACAAATTTGATACAGATTCTAACATGTATTATTAAAATAGAAAGCAATAAAACAGCATTGTAGAATACTGAGCACGTATTGTTAAATTTTAAAGAGTTGGAAAGAATTGCCATTTTAACTTTACACTTGTATGTAAAAATTACACTTGTATGTAAAAATTTATTTTTATAATGAGTGTATTCATAAATATTAAGTATATATAAGAAAGCATATATATGTACTTTCTTTTAAAAGATATTACAGATAAAGAAATCATTTTAAAAACCCCTTTGCTTTGTTAGTAGCTTGGCCATCCCAGAGGAAAAAGATTCTCCCTGATCTACATACATACTCTTGGAACCCAGGACAAATATCATGGGACTGCATACTGAACTTAGCCTGCAGATACCTCTGGACTTTAGAGAGGAGACTTTGAGTCGGAGTCGTGAAGTATTACAGGTGGAACTCTGGTCAGAGTTATTGCTGTGTCATAGAAGTAGGCATAGTCAATGCACTCAGAAGAGTCCAGGGTGATGACCAGCGTCTGCAACCCAAATATGACCAGCATCTATGATCTAGCCCTCAAAGGACTACCCAGGGACATGAGTAACATTCCCAACTAGACCAGTAAAAGACCACCCAGGGTATGGACAGAATCTGCCATCTTACCTGCAAAATATCACCCAAGGTTATATGATTGAAATTTAGAGACTGATGCAGAAATGACTAGAGTTGAGACTAGACTGAGTACCAGGTAGAGGACCATGTCCAGACTCAGTACTCCTATTCAACTCTCCTTTCCTTCCCTTTTATTTCTCCTTTATTTGAAATATAATTTTACCTGGCCAGCTTCGTCCTGTTCTGTTCTTTCCCTCGCTCCTTCTCTCTTTTTCCTTTTTTTCTGATAGACTTTCCCAAAGAATACAGGCTTTGGGGTGTCCTTCTCTTACCCTCTGGGGAGTTGAGATTGTTTGAAAATTTCTGCAGTTTTCTTTATTCCTTCTTTCTCTTTTCATTCTTCCCTTTGCCAGAGCTGCCCCATCTCCTACTCTCTGTCCCTATCATTTCTCCATTATATTTACTGGACCCTGCTCTTCTTTTTTCTATATCTTATCAATAATAATCATTAGTCTTAGTCTGCTTTCTTTTCCTTTTTGCTAATCACCTTAGTAACTAATGTAGTTCATATACTATATCAGCATTACTTTACTTATGAATAATATAAAATTGAAGGGGCCACTGTGTTTCAATTAACTAATACAGCATTTAGTTAATTAATACTGCATTTTCATAGTGGACCTGCCCTTTGATAATGATTCTTTCTGTAGATGGTATTTTGCCCTTAAGATTGTACTTGGGATTGAGCTTGATGTCCAAGCATGTAGGGTGAGGATATAACTACTGAGCCCTAGTCCAGTGGGGAGAAATACCATCTTGACACTACTACAACTTAGTACCATTTGAACATTACAGACACTTAACACTGGACAAACTAATGATTTTTTAAAAGCCAACATGACTAATTCCAGCTATACAACTCCCAAGACAAAATGATAAGAAACATGAAAGATCCAGTATTTTAGTTTCTTAAGCTATTACTGTTTAAAATACCTGGCACAAACAATGTAGGTGGGAAGTGGTTTTGTCTAAGCTTGAAATTCCAGGTTACAGTTCCTCAAAGCAGGAGAGGTCATCCAGATACCAGTAGCCAAGGGACTTTGTCATATCACATCTGTATCAGGAGCTGAAGGCAAGAACAAATGCTTCATATTTGTTTGCCTGCTAGTCTGACAGTTTGCCCAATGAACAGCTGGTTCTCTTCATATTTATCCACTTGCCCAGGGACTGGACCCACTAAACTATGGACTGGAGTACATCAATTGTGTAATGAAGGCAAACTCATATTGACTTGTCCAGAGACTCATTTAAATATATAATTCCTTATAGGTATGCCCAAAGGCCTCCCAAGTGTCAGCCTGAAAGCTGAGACTAACAGTCACAGCAAGGCAATATGACTCCTATGAAAACTACAGTCTCATAGTAATGACTTAGAATGTGAATGAATTCAATGAAATTTCTGAAGAATTCAAAAGGATGATTGTAAGTTAGTTCAAAGAAAATGAAGGGGACAAAATTCATGAACTGAACTAAAAGACACATAGCTGCTGAATAAATAAGGAAATCTATGAAGATAGATGTGAAAGTGATTCAATAAAGAGAAATACTGAAGAAACTGAAATATTGGCAATGAACAGATTAACAAGTCAAAAAACTCAGTAAGGACTGAGGCAATTTTGCCTCATGAGAAAATGTTTTTGAGTTCGAATCCCTAGATCTCATAAAAATACCAAGAGAAAATAGCAGCATCTTATAATTCTGGCTTTGGAAGACAGAGCCTGGGAAACCCCAGATCAAAACAGTAAGGAGGTAGAGCAATCTAGGATGATTCCCATAGGCACATATATTCAAAGATCATCTTCTCTCTCTCTCTCTCTCTCTCACGCATGCATGCACGCATGCACACACGCACGCACACATGCACACACAAACACATACAAATTTTTAGTGGAAAACCCCACTGTCATAGTTAAGCACAGGTATCAACTTGCCTCTTGAGGGTTTGAGTTCTGGGCACAGTTGTAGAGAGTTGATGGTTGAGTTAAGCCCAGAGCAAACCTGAAGGAAATTGTCTAGCTGATGGGGAAGATGCAGCCCATGGTGGATGGGATTAGGCCCTGGATAAATCACAGAGAGCTGGTTGAGAGAGTTGGCATCCTTCTGTATACTTGGCCAGACATGCTGGTCTGGCAAGTAAGGATTGTCCATCTCTCAGCCATTGTGGTGGCCAGTTCCCTCAGCCCTGGTGTTGGTGGTGTATGCTCTCCTGTCAAGCTGGACTATGAACTGTAACTGGACTATCGTAAGAAAGTAAACTCCTTGTTCCCTTAAGCTGTGTGATGGTCATTTATCAGCAACTATGCAGATGAACTGCAACAGAATTTGGTACCCAGGAAGTGGGGTGTTGCTGATAAATATGACTATGTGGATTTTGTGTCTTTTGAATGGTTTCGCTGGACAAAGTTGAAAATGCTTGAGAATTTTCACTTTGTGGATTTACAAATACCGTTCTTCGGAGTTTAGTGGGCCAATTGCTGAGAGAGATTGTTCAGGCCCAGTTTCTGAGGAGGGGAACAAGGACTTTGTTAAGCTGAATTTAAAGATGATGGACTGGTTTGCTTCACAAAGGAGAGCTGTGTTGGCAGCCTTGAAGGTTTGGATGTGCAAAGGGCAGGCAGCAGAATATCTGCTGCTGTTGGACAAATGAGTATCAGTGAAGGAAAATCTAGTGACTTGCACTGAGACGGTGGAAGACGTGAAAACCACTGTATGGCAAGTTCATGGTTTGGAACTCAAATTCCTTCAGGGGCCAAAAGCCCAAGTTAAAGCTGTTTCTTGCCCTTTGCAAGTTTGGCTGCCTAGAAAAGAGAATTTTCCAGGGTCAGGATGTTAAAGTTGGTGCAGCTGTAGCTCCAGTGGACTAAGCTGCATTTCGACCTCGCTTCGGAATCTGGCAGCGTCCCTCAGGTGATACTGGTTTTCATGTACTACTGAAGGGTTCATGGCGAGCAGCAAAAGCTTGGCACCAAGTGGCAGGCGTAGAGTTCCTGCAAGAGATGGTGAAGCTTAATGCTGCAGAGGAGAACCCAGAATTGTGTTTGAGATGCCAGAACTGTGGGACTGCTGCTGAAGACTACTGCGAGTGGTTCAGAGGAACTCTGCTTTTACAACATTAAGCTGCAAACAGGGACTGGGAATACCTCGAATCTTTGAGCCGCCTTGACTATGTGATGAGCAGCAGAAAATGGACATTGAAGTACAGGATGTGGTGATTTGCTGGACTTTGATCTTTTTAATGTTTTCTTATTGTTTTAAGATCCTTCTGTTTTAATGTTTTAAAATATTGGAACTGAAGTTTTCATGAGAGAACATCTTAAATTTGTCCATGGAATGTATTTATATTTTAGCATCTGTGGGGACAAGGAAAGGTTACAGTTTAAAAGTGCTATTGTTTTTGTGTCAAGTTGACAAGGGGTGGAGTGTCATAGTTAAGCACAGATGTCAACTTGACTCTTGAGGGTTTGAGCTCTAGGCACAGTTGTAGAGAGTTGATGGTTGAGTTAAGCCCAGAGCAAACCTGAAGGAAATTGTCTAGCTGATGGGGAAGATGCAGCCCATGGTGGGTGGGATTAGGCCCTGGATAAATCACAGAGAGCTGGTTGAGAGAGTTGGCATCCTTCTGTATACTTGGCCAGACATGCTGGTCTGGCAAGTAAGGATTGTCCATCTCTCAGCCATTGTGGTGGCCAGTTCCCTCGGCCCTGGTGTTGGTGTGTGCTCTCCTGTCAAGCTGGACATGGACTGTAACCAGACTATCATAAGAAAGTAAACTCCTTGTTCCCTTAAGCTGTGTGATGGTCATTTATCAGCAACTATGCAGATGAACTGCAACACCCACCAATAGAATGGATAAGGGGAGAACAGAATGTACTGGAGTTGAAGATGAGGTAGATAAAATAGAATATTTGGATAATTAGAGAAATACATTGAGAAAATTCAAACAGAATTTGCCAATCTACAGGATGCTATAAAAAGACCAAAATCTGTGAGTCACAGTCATAGGAGAGGAATTTCATGCTAAAATCATAGAAAATGTTTTCAATAAAATCATAGCAGAAGTTTTCCTAAATATTGGTAAAGAAATGTTCATTCATGTACAGGAATCATTTACAACAATAAACAGATAAGGTAAGAGTATCAGTATATAGTGTATACTTACAAAACTAATATACAGAATAGGAAATTCCTGATCAAGCTCAGGTTTCCAGGTTTGTGAGTATGTGCAGTATCTACTAAGCTGTCTCTGTAGCCAATAAAGCAAGTCTTTTTTTAAAAAGTTTTATTTACTGTTTTATTTGTGTGTGTGTGTGTGTGTGTGTGTGTGTGTGTGTGTGTGTGCATCAGAGGGCACTGTGTGTGCTCATGGAGGCCCAAGAGTGACTTTGGGAATCATCCTAGATTGCTCTATCTCCTATTTGTGCTGATATGGGATATCCCAGGTTCCACTTTCCAGGATCAGAAGAGCAGGCCGCTGCCTTTTCCACCTGACATTTTTACATGGGACCAAGGTCTAAACTCAGGTCTTTCTGCTTGCTTGCCAGAGGCTTAATCCCTGAAGTCTTAACAAATTTAAGAAAATTGGAACTTTTTGGGTCTAAGTGTAAAAGAATAAGACTAGAAATCATAAGTAAGATCAACTATAAAACACAAAGTTGGAAAGCTAATAGCTCAATAAACCTATAGGTAGGAAGATAGTACATCAAACTGCTCTTTAGGTAACTGTTTCTATACCCATAGAATGGGAACTTACAGTGGAAACCTTTGTGCCTAAAGCTGGATGAGTGAGAGGAAATAGACACCTCAGTGGGGTGGAGAGATAACTTGGTATACCATGGAGGCTTGAGCCCCCCAGGAGCAGGCAAGCCAGATCCATAGAAGCATACATGCAGAAAGGTGGAGGGAATGGTAGGAATGGTGAAAGATAGGGAAGGTATGGAAGTGAGGGGAGAGGAAGGGAAGCTGGTATGAATGCTCAATATGCTTATAAAAAGTAGAAAATAAAAAAAAAACAAAAAAACTCATGGAGATTGAACAAAACATTATTTAATGACAAGTTGGCCCATTGAAGAAATTAAGAAAATCATCATATTACCCAACATGAACTTCAGATCCAGTGCAAATCCCATTAATATTGCAATGACATTCTTCACAGAATCATAGAAAGTCTTAACATTAATATGGACACCAGTAAGAATTCCAAAGAATCAACGTGTCACTGGCCAAAAGAACAATGTGGAAGATACCACAATATCTGATGCCTCAGATCCTATTACTGAATCATAATAAAGAAGCCAGCATAGTACTTTGCACAACAGACACAGAGATTAATACAGTAGAACAAAGAACGTAGAGTAAAATCCACACAGCTATAGACACATGCTTTCTTTCTAGAAAAATGCATGGGATTAAATGTTATTGTAGGTAGTTTTAATTTGCATTTTTCTGATGATTGGGGAAATTGGGCATCTTTTTTTAAAAATTATTTTTATTCAAGTGTGTGTGTGTGTGTGTGTGTGTGTGTGTGTGTGTAACCATGGACGAATTCGGGAACCACCATGGACTGCCTCCACCTCCTCCTTGTTTGCTCTGCCCCGGGATTCACAGGCTCCACCCTACCAGGACCGGAAACGCAGGCCACCCCCGCTTCTGCCTGGTGTCTATACGTGGGATCTGAGATCCGAACTCAGGACCTCCTGCCTGTAAGGCAGAGGCTTAACCCCTGAGCCACCTCTCCAGCTCAAATTGGGCATCTTTTAAGATATTTGTTTCAGTTTCTTTTTGTGAGGAGTCCCTATTTAGTTACAGAGCCCATTTTTTAGTTGGAATGTTTGCTTTCTTAATTGTTTAGAGGTCTTGAAGACCCCCAAACATTACAGACTTTTGCTATTGCTCTTGGCTGCCTTTCAAAAAACTGAGAGTAAAACCCTATTACGGAAGATGCAGCATATATGGATCATAGGACATGGGCAAAATACATCAGTACAATTGTACTGGAACTGGTATGAGAGCTTTTTCCTTGCTGGATGGCTTATACAGTACCAAGGAACACTGTAGAAGCTACTGGGGGAGAAAAATAATCAAAGGCCTCATCAACTTATGAGATCTGAAAGTTACAATAAAAATCACCATGGCAGGGAAGGAGGGAAGTAGGAATAAATACTCAGTATGTTGTAAAACTAGAAAAAAATGTATAAAAATATAAAATTAAAATATAACTTAAAAAATGAAGCTAGAGTCCTATCATCTTATATGAAAATCAATGAAAAATGCATCAGAAATTTCATTATAAAGTCTGAAATGCTGGAACATCAGAGACTCTGTATCAACCACCTGGAACTAGGCCAGCCTAATCTCTCCTCATCCTGAAGCTCAGGGAAATTTGCGGAAGAGGGGGTGGTAAGATTGTAAAAGCACAAGGATGGGAGGAGTAATGATATGCAAGATACTCCACACAAGTTAGGGCCGAAGCAATCATAATGGGACTTTGCATGACTTGCGCTATATCCAACACATTATTGACCCCACAAAGTCTAGCACGGACTAAAGGCACTAGGATCCTTGGAGACTAGGGACTGACAGTCACAGTAGTGTTCCTAAGCTTAAGGGGAACACAGGAAAGGGTTCTGGGAAATGCCCCTGGGTCCTTGCACCTCATCGGAGAGGAGGACCCAGAGGAGAGTTTGGCATACACATTAAAGGATGCTCCGGGGATTGGGGGGGAGGCACTGGGGTATAGGGAGAGAGGAGGGAGAGGAGGTGGGAGCAGGGGTATGGGGGGAAGTGGAGGGAGGGAGGGGACCGGTGTACCTGTTAAGTTTGTATGAGTGGAAATAATAATAATAAAAAAATCTGAAATTCTGAAACTGGTAAAAGAAAACATAATGAAGTGAAAGGAATAGGAAAAGGAAATGAATAGAAAGTTTTCAAAAAGGATGGCCATAATCATATGAAAAAATTACTATCTCCTTAATAACCATGGAAACACAAATTAAAACCATAGTACGATTCCACCTCACCCTATTAATAAGAAACAACAAATGCTGGCAAGAACATGGATGAAGGGGAACCTTTACATGCTGCTGATGGGAATGGAAATTGATACAGATACTATGGAAATAAGCATGGAATTTCCTTATGAAACAAAACATAGAATTACTATATGACTCAGCCTTTCTACTTTTTGGTACATATTTGAAGACTTCCAAGTCAGCGTATACCAGAGCCACCTACATATCCATGTTTATAAGGCAGCACTACTCAAAGTAATTAAGTAACAGGATCAGGCCACGTTTCTGTGCTTGTTAGATATGTGTATCAACTTGACAATTAAAGAGTGAACTTCGGGCACATCTGTGGAGAATTAATAGTTAAAGTAAGCTCTGAGCAAGACTGCAAGTGAATGACTGATATTCAAAAGCCCATCATGTGGTGAGTGGGACTAATCCCTGGGAAGGACGAAATGAGAAAACTGGTTGAGTAAGTTGGCGTTCTTAAGTGTACTTTGGAAGTCTTGCTGTCTGGTGAGGTTTGCCCATTTCTTAGGAATCCTGTGGATATGATATGGCCAGTTCCCTTGGCTCCTGGTGTTGGTATGAGCTCTCCTGCCACAATGGACTAAGAACTATGACCTAGGTCAAAATCCATAAGAAATAGTAAAATCCCTTGTTCCTCTAAGCTTTTTGGTCATGAGTTTATGGGTAATCTGCAGGCAAATTGCAGCAGTGTCGATCAACAGATGAATGGATAAAGAAGAGCTGGTATATTCACAAAGGAGTTTTATTCAGTCACAAAGAAGACGAGGGTGACAGTGTCTTCTATGTGGTGTGATGTGACATGTCTGGTGGATGAGTGGGATCCACCACATGAATGTGGAGATGTTTCACAAATAGTTCATGGTCTAGAATGAATGATGCAATACCAGAGGGTAATCTGCCAGACGCTACCTGGATGCTGCTTTGTGTAGTAAGAATGTATCTGAGGCCGAGATAGCTGCCCACAGAAAACCTGATTGTGTGAAGGAAGCATTGCAGTGGGGAATGTAGATATGGCTAGCATTCACTGTGTTGGCTTCTGATTTGGCAAGAAAACTGGATAAAAGGATGAGACAGCTTATGACTAAAAGGAAAGAATAAAAGATTGAAAGTTAGTTCAGTGATAAAGAGCCCTTACTGGCATTAAAATCCTAGAACCCATGGGAATATCAGAGTGAGGAGGAAGAACCTAGTCAAGGTGATAGAATATACTCCTTAGGTATGACCTTTGATAGAGAGAAGGGGAAATCCATGACTCAGCATGCAGGTGAGGGTCTTAATGATGGTCCCACATAAGAAACCATAATATTTAGGAAATACTCCACACATGCACTGCTAGAATTGGGAGGCTGTGGGATATAGGGCAAATGGAATTAGCTGAGTGTTGGGAAGCAGAGAAACTGAATAATATTATTATCCATCCTTTCTTGAAACAAAGGCTACATAACCTCAAGAAATCTGAGGAAAATCACTCCCTGGTTAATTGCTTCATAGGAGCTGTTAGGAACACTTGATTGTCACCAGCCAAGGTACACATGAATGGAAGACAACAGAAGGACAAGTATTGTGGAGGGAACTGGGAATTAGAGAATGATGTTTGATGCCCAGCTTGCTGAGCCAGAGAGAACTGTGTTTACTAGAAAGTTAAGAAAGAAGTGACTTCAGCAGGGACCTAGGGACTGGTCTGGTACTTTAGTGGCTTTGCTGAACGCATTGGTAGGATGTGATTTTTACAGGTTAGGAGAAGCTGTGGATGATCTGAGTGACTTAGATCAGCAAATAAATCAGGTTCAACATGCAAATCAGTTCTGTAAAGTAGTAATGGAGCTAAGGAAAGGAAAAAAAACAGATAAAGGGATGTGTCTTTGTCTCTTGAAGGCAAATTAGACAAGATTTGTGTCAACTTGGAGTTCCTAAGGGAAAGTGATTAAAAAGCCAAATGCTGTGCTAGGGAGCTTCTGCAAAGTTTTGAAACCTGAACAAAAGCTCATGGAAGGCATAAATGTTGACACACTACACATGAAAAAGACTAAGCTTGTTCCAGGAGTGGGCAATAATCCCCTTAGAGCAAACTGGATACATTTAACTCCTGCAAAAAAAGATATGCTTGGGATGGAAATTGTTCACCTAGCCCAGAGGTTCACAACATCCAGAAATGACTAAGGAGGGGACATTGGGAGTGTCTCCAGGTACAGTGCCAGCCTATAGCCTGCCAGACCCAGGTTCGTCACAGTAGCCAGGTGTGAGTGGTGGAGAGACAGCCATTGAGCCACAACCATAGAGCTACCCCAGAAGGACAGCCTGAGCAACAGGTGCAGCAGGGGAGTGCACAGCCTCACTACTCTTTGGCCTTGGGCAGGGCCCAGCAACATGCGACTGCTCTGTGGAGCACATTGGGCATAGGGGAAGGCATGGAAACCCCATGGAAACAGCCCCGGATGAGGAAGCAGGGTGTTGGTTCAAGGGATTATTTCTAGATCATAGAAAGGCACATAAAGTAGTGTCTTTCACACATGACACTGTATCCATTATGGCTCTTTTAAAGAAACAATGAATACAAACTTTGGAAGCCTTCATAATGTATTAAATCTTGTTAATGTTTTCCTTTGTAAGGAACACTCAAACTCAAGACCACAATTTCTAGAAGACAGATGCCAAAGGCATTCCTCAAAGTCATAGTAGCAGTGTGCTTCTTATTCCCAGTGATAGTTGAAGACTAACTCCTATTGACCTTCCTGCAAAAGGCAGGGACAAGATCTTGTCCTGTCTCAAAATGAGGTTGAGGGCAGAGGTGATTTTACAAATTTCTTCCTGTTCTTTGGAAGTCATCTAGACATTAGTTAGCATGTCTAAGGGATGGGCACAGAGCTTTATCATTGTAATTATATCACTATATTTTTGATCTTTGTATATATTAGTAGTAGTCTCTTCTTTCTCCACAATGAATGGGGACATCAGGGCATATTAGCATGTCTGTATTGTTGTTGTTAACATATTAGCAGGACTGTATTGTTGATGGCCCACCTAGTGGTCTGTCTGTCTCAATTGACAGCACCCTCGTGCTGTCATCCCCCTGTTCATGGTATAAAAGAGATTAGATTCCATAATAAACTTGATTTGGTTTCGGCTTTTCTAAGATTCCCTCTTGACGCCCTGATTCAATTCATGCTGATCCCACTCCTGTACCTGTTAGGCTACCAAGGTAAGTGAACAGGTTGCAGAAGCTTGGACCTGTAGTATCCCATTAGCTGTTGGCTCCTGAGATCACCTGAGGCTTAGACTGCATTGAAAATTTACCTGTTAAGTTTGTGTGAGTGGAAATAATAATTTAAAAAACAGCGAATAGAAATAAAGCCTCTCCCCTAACTTGAAAAAAAATTTGGAGATCTGGTTTCCTCCTTGTAAAAGGTTTCATGATGTAAATGATGTAATGCTAACATGAGTATTTTACAAATTTGGAAACCTATGTGAGATATATATAAGTGCACCCAACGGTGCAAGGATAGAAACGTGAGATTCTTGGGAGTTTTAAAGTTGGGTAAACACAACTACTCCTTACCAGAGTAATAAGAATTAAAGTAATGGATGAAGAGTAACTAGAACACATATTGTAAAGGTGGAAAAAGCATGCCTGGGAGCTGATGGTTAAATAAGAACCACAGTGCTAAGGTGAATTGTCTCCATGTAGGTTATTGGCCAAGGAAGTCCTAGACACCTCCCATAATGGTAAAGGCTACTGCCATTGCTGTCAGTTGTATGTTAGAACTACATGATATAACTCTGCTGAAGACATCATATACTATGGGCACAGAATGTGAGAAAAGCAAGCTAGGATTATTCTGGAAGTGTTCTATCCCTATAAGCTACCTCTGGTAGTGTGTTAATGTACTATGTAGGCTGCTGGAGAGGATTATGATCAAAGTCCTACTGAGTATGGATTGTGCATGCTACACTGTGGAAATTGCAGGAAAGAGATGCTAGCTACCTCAACAGTGACACAAGATGTTATGAAGAGACCTAGAACCCCATTTTGATTTTCTTTTAGTTCTTTTTAAGTATGTTTCTCCACATGTATATAGCTTTCTTATGTGGCCCAGTGGAGCTCTCTTGTGATCTAGTCTGTATGGCCATTAGGTCTAACTATAGACAAGCTGGAAGTTTGGAATGCGACCGCATGTGCCTAGCTGAGTACGTGCAAAGAACAACGTTTCTGCTCCACTGGAGTTGACTACCCCCTGCTCCTGCCCTTACCTAGAAATCCATGGGCTGCCCCAGGGCAGCACCAGTCTGGGCATGGGCCAATCGGAGGCCAGTAACCAATTGTCTGCAGCAGAAGAGAAAATCCCAGGTGTTATGGAAACCCCCAGGTGTTGTGGGTAATACAGGTTGCAATTCAAACTGCTCATGGACGGGGGACAGTGGGTACCAATCCCTGCTGGCTGTCAACCAATCATGTAACTACTAAGTTAGAAGCCCCAAAGGTCCATGCTTTCGACCCCATACAGCTGTGCCAGTGCCTGTTGGTCGTGAGCCCAGGTTCCAGCCTGCAATAAAGCCCTCATGCTAATTGCATTGGTGTTAGTTCCATGGTCTCTTGGGATTCAGAAATCTGGGCACAACATTCTGGGGGTTCGTCCTGGATTCCCAGAGACCCCTGGACCCCCAACCCAGAGGGCTCTGTGCTGGCTGGTGAGTACACTCTCTGTCTCTGTCTCTATCTCTGTGTATTGTCTGTAATGTGTTTGGAATTCCAGCCTCAAGGAGGGCTCTGGGCCTGCAGGTAAGAACTGCCTCTGTTTGTATTTGTCTGAATTTTCAGGCTTCTGTTCGGAATTGAGGAAACTCTGTGAGTGTTGGTCTGAATCTTCAGGTTTTTGTTTGGAATTGGGGGAACAGCAGCCAGAGGTGGCAGGCGGAAGTGCCAATTGTCACGGTTGCTTGGCCTCAGGAGACATCTTGAGGTGCCCTTTGGTATTTTGGGAATCGGTGAGTGGCCACTGTTGGGTATTTCTTTTCGTGTTGTGTATATGTTGTCTTTGTTGCTTATGTGGACTCAGACCAACAAAACAATGGAACAGACTGTTTCTAGTCCCTTAGACCTGTTGCTAGGACATTTTAAGGACATTAGGGAAAGAACTCAAAATCTGAGTGTTGAGATAAAGAAAGGGAAATTTACCGCCCCCTGTTCTCATGAATGGCCCACTTTTTAGGCCAGCAGATGTGTGTTTTAAACTGTCTCCTGCTTGATTTAAGAAAGCCTCTGCCTCCCATGCACGGGAGCGACCAGAAAAACTGGCTGTTGTTTTATGTATTTTGTCTGTGATGATAAAGGATTACTTTAAAAAAAAAAGTTCTGAGTTGCTTGGTGATCTGGATTTCCTATAATATGTGTATTTTGTATTTCAAAATAACAAAGCTGTGGCCACTTCAATTTTTATTCTTATTGCATGCTTATATTCTCATTTTGATTTTTGACTCTGTTTATTATTTGGTGTGCTCAACTTAAATACACATGCACACTTAAGAATGAATCATTTTGATAACATTAAAAGGCCTGAGTACATACTGACTAAACAATCTTGTTTTATCTTGGTTTTTATGAAGTTTCACAAAAGGTGATACTGTGTTTACCTAGGATCTGATAACATCAGTTTTGGATCCCTTTAAAATTTGTTTTCCTGTGTGTAATACCAACATATCTAGCAGCCAGAAAGGAAAAACTGAGTTTTGAGAAATTCATTGGAATTTCTTCATTCTCCTGGTATGTATGAGCTCCCTTCCTTGGGGACAAATCTGCTTTCTAATTCCCTGTTCCCAGGTGTATTCCTGTGTTCTACTACAATCTTGCAACTTTATTTGGATATAATGATTTTTAAGATGAGGTCTACTGTTATTGCCCTTTTTAAAGGACAGGAGGTTTATGAGTTGGTACTTAAAAAAGAATGTTAAAATATGTTATGAAAGTTTGTGGAAGGTCAGGTTTATAAAAAGATTAAAAATGAGAGATGACAGTTACAGGAAATGTTATGCATTATGCTTCTTCCATGCTATAGAAAAAAAGACATTGAGCCTCAGAAATTAGAAATTAAGAATTAAGCTTCATGCATTCAAATGTATTTCAATTATCAGTTTTGATTAAACAGGAATTGGTTACTCATAAAACCCCAACTTCTCAAGGGCAGCAGGAAGCTCATCCTCTTATCCACGAGAGAAAAGTTACTGTCACTCTTCTGGCACTAGGGAAGGTCTGAGACTAGGGTCTGTAGCAGCCCTAGCAGGGCCCTCCCCGCTCCCAGGGAGGTGGGTTCCCAGAGAGCAAAGCTCTGCTCAGGGTCAAACCAGCAGGAGCAGCCGAGTCCTTCCCCTCCCCCTCTCCCTCGCCTAACAGATGCCGTCTCAGCTGGAGCTTGGAACAGACTCAAGGCCAGCTAGGGAGTTTCTCTAAATCTCTCCATTAGGAAACTTTTGTTTCTGTCTCTGTTTGTCCTTTCTTTTTGTTCTGTGTTGTCTTATGGCACCACTGACAAAATGGCACAGATGCAGATGACCCCTTTAAACTTATTTTTGGACCATTTTAAGGACTTTAAAATGGGGCAGATGACCTAAGCCTTAATGTGAAGAAAGAGGAAAGAGAAAGAACCAGAAGCAAAGAAATCAATTGACATTTGCCTAAGGGAATAGATAAAATATTAACAAGGCACCCCAAGCAGATCAACCCAGGACCCCTTCTGACAGGGGAAATATGGAAAAGATGCTTTGAATATGACCAGACTGGGCACTTTGAAACTTGTCCAAGCACAGGAAACTTCCACGTGGCCTATGTCCTGACTATGGGAATCTCCACTGGAGGAAGGATTGCCCTCTGAACTTCAGAGCCCAGAGGTCAAGCCCCTCTGCTCGAGACCAATAAAATGGCTTGAAGCTCTTAGCTTTCCTCCGATGGGAAAAGGAGTTTATCGCTGATATCAGATGGAAACCCATAATACCAGGTTGAGCATCTCATGAAAACCTTGGGTTTAACACACAGATGAGAAGCCTCTGTTAATAGACAAGGGAGTACAAAATTCTAGTGCTCAACTTTCTTCCTAGGCATTTGTCAACCTTTAATTTTATTAAAATGTTTAGGATCAGGAAAATGACAAAGTAAGCTACTGAGATTCCATATATGCTTAATGATGTTGCTTTTAGGCATTCCTTTGTTTAATAGAATAAGATATATTAGCACTGTCATGAAGTCATCCATATAGTTCTTGTTTTAGAGACATCAAATATGCTAAAGAAGGAAAAAATTCATCATAGATTTCTGAGGGTGATAAACCAGACAGCATGTAGCATAAAGCTTGCAGACCCAAGAAAGACAGTTTATGCTATAAGAGTTAAAGCCAGAGACATATGTTGGCATAAAGTTTAATAAAGTTTCAACCTTGTCCTAAAAGCTTGCCTGAAGTTAAGCTTTAGTACTTTGCAGAAAAAAAAAATGCAATGACAAACTTAAGGAGTCAAACTAGGAAAAACAGTAAAACTCCAGGTATTAAACACAGTAATGACTTCATTAGCAAATCTGTACTGGTTTTTCATTTGGATCTGAGAATTGGTCCTACCCTAAGACAAGATAATGTTTAGAGATCTACATTACTTTCCAAGTCAGGAAATAATGTCCCCTACATCTGTCATCTTAAAAAGACCTGTGCCACTTTGCTTTTCAGAATCCAGAAGGAAGAGAAAAACTAATTTAGATTGTTCTGCCCAAAGATCAAGACAGTTTACATATTTTTTGTACAGGCCTTAGAATGTGACCTCAGAGATTTATAGCTGCCAGAAGAGAAAAGTCTCCTCTAATAGGTAA
The DNA here is from genome assembly GCA_023101885.1 of Typhlomys cinereus. Taxonomy (NCBI): domain Eukaryota; kingdom Metazoa; phylum Chordata; class Mammalia; order Rodentia; family Platacanthomyidae; genus Typhlomys; species Typhlomys cinereus. The sequence goes on along the minus strand of JALPQD010000498.1, from coordinate 1,415,421 downwards.
ATTACTTACTTACAGCTCTTGGCTTTTATACCAGACAAAGGCAGTGACTATTCCAGGCAAGGTAACAGGTTTTCTTTATTAACTCTTGTCTGTACCCACAGTAAGATTGCTGAGCTTGTTTGGTTTATCCCATGTGCCTTCTAGATTAATGGTTTAATCTTTATATGAATCATATAGGACTGACTTCAGTCCTCCCAGAAATAAGATAAAGGATATGGAGATGAGCTCTCCATATCAAACAAACAGCTTGATCTCTAGCTCCACCTGGGCCCTTAAATCAATTAGATTGGGCCCCAAGGTTAATGGGTTTTATTAGAGAATGGATAAACACAGTCCAATAATGGTTCTTAGACAACAATATCAGCCTCTGCCAGATAGGAAGACTGAGCCAACCATGAGCCCATGATTGGGCTCCTTAGGTCCCAGAGAGAGGAGGGAATGAGAAGACCTAGAACCCAATTTTGGTTTTCTTTTAGTTCTTTTTAAGTATGTTTCTCCACACGTATATAGCTTTCTTATGTGGCCCAGTGAAGCTCTCATGTGGTCTAGTCAGTGTGGCCATTAGCTCTAACTATAGACAGGCTGGGAGTTTGGAATGCGGCCCCACGTGCCTAGCTGAATATGTGCAAAGAACAACGTTTCTGCTCCACTGGAGTTGACCGCCCCCTGCTCCTGCCCTTACGTAGAAATCCATGGACTGATCCAGGGTAACACCAACGTGGGCTTGGGCCAATCGGAGGCCAGCAACCAATTGTCCGCAGCAGAAGAAAAAATCCCAGGTGTTATGGGAACCCCCAAGTGTTGTGGGTAATGCAGGTTGCAATTCAAACTGTTCATGGGCAGGGGGTGTTACGAATCCCTGCAGGCAGAAATTGTTGGCTGTCAACAAATCATGTAACTACTAAGTTGGAAGCCCCCTCCCCTTGCCTATAAGCTATAAAAACTTCACCAGATAAAGGGCCATGCTTTTCGACCCTATACCGCTGCGCCGGTGCCTGTTGGTCGTGAGCCCAGGTTTGAGCCTACAATAAAGCCCTCATACGAATTGCATTGGTGTCAGTTCCATGGTCCCTTGGGATTCAGAAATCTGGGCACAACAGTTATGGATATAAACAGTTTTCTGATTAGTTGTAAAGCCTTACCACCAGGGAAGTTCCCATGTGGTACTATGGGCACAAATCTGTGTTTGGGGAGACTTGTAGACCCTTGAGGAAGAAGAAGCCACTGCAACTCAACTGTTTTGGTAAAAAGATGCAATGTGCCTGTCAAATCACTGTGTAAATAATTTTGCTTTTGCCCTTAGAATACTGATGCTGTCTGTGTTAGTGTGAAGACATTGTTACAGTGGTGGCAGTAGCTGAAACATTTTTGATGCTCCTGAAAACAATGTTGTGACATAGTGGCCCAATGCCCAGCCATGAATGGACGTGGATATCACTTCTCCCAAGACTCAGGAATGTTGTGGAAGATGGAGCCAGAAAGAGTGTAAGAGACAGAGGAAGCAGAGGAGTGTTGTATGACTTTTTCCTCTGGGAAAATGGCATTTGACCTCTAGAGGTAGTTAATGTTTGAGACCACTAAGATACAACCTGCCCTGATGATACATCCCTTCCCCCCTCCACCTTCCTGACCTTGAGATCCGGGAGGGAGATATAGGCTTAGGAATGTTAATTGGAGTTGGGGACTCCTTCTGTGGAGCCACGAGGAACTCATCAGTCATACTGGGGATGAGACTTTCCAGATGACTGCTTTGGGGTCACCTATACTTCTGTTATAACCCAAATAAACTTGTTGGCTCATCAAATCGGACCTTCTTATTAATTGTTGCTTTGGCCTATCATGGAATTCCTATCTGGGCTGAATAGACAGTTGTGTAGCGTCTCCCCAGGAAAGTGTCACACAACAGCCATCCATCAATATGTACTTGAACTATGAACCAGACCTAATACACTGTGTTGCAGGATGTGAATAATTTGTCCATGATATAGAACAATAACTTCAGATAGCCATCATCTTTGGTTGTCTATGAAGCTTAATTTTCTCAAGTTAAGAAAAAGCAAGATCTAATGTTATTTTTATATCATTGTTTTCTCATGTGTGTTTTCTCTATATTTTAAACTTTTAGTTTGAGTCGTTTGGTTAAATTGGTTATATGCAGTTTTTATTTGGATTTCTTTAAAACTCTTATAGTATGCAGTTCTAGCAACCATTAGAAAGTGTTCTTAAAGAGAAACATTTCAACTTTGTCACATAGATTAATACCATTTACCTAGATTGAAAGGGTGCTATTCATGTCTGAAAGATGAATTTTAGAAACAGGGGTCTCTGTTACAATGGCCTATTACAATTTTTATAAACACAGTATATTTTCTTTTTAAAAGAAGAGTCAAAATACATAATCAAAAATATACAAAGAAAAATTCTTTTTCACCAAAGTATTTTTATTTTAAGTGGTATAATAAGATATAGGAAAAGAAAAATTAGGTAATCAAATAAACATGTTTCCCAGTTCAATAACATCATATTAATAAGAAATTAGAAAAAAATAAAATTTCAAAGATAGTTTACCTATAGTTTACCTAAATGTTATACAAACCTTAAGTTTATTGAGGCTGTATAACAAATTCCACAAATGTAATAAGTAACATTGGAAACAACTACTTACAAATAGATAATGCAAAATTATCACATTTCAAATGGTGGAAATGACCCATTGTAAATTTCAATTAAGTGAAACAGTTTACAGAAACACTAGCAACTTGGCCAAAGATTTATAAAGAAAACTGCCTAGCAAATCCTCTCCATGATAGCCTACTGATAAACCCCAGATTAAATCAAGTATTGTCTCTAGCAAAATAGAGATCTTCAAATCCCCTTTGAGATAGTTTTACAAATTAGCTAAAGTATCAACTAAAGTGCTTGCCAAGGGAGTGATATGTAAACAGCTAAAGTTGATTGGAAGTTGATATGTTGATCAAGAGCAAATGATTTCTGATTATTTCCAGTCAGCGCTTTTATGGCATTATGATATGATTTTTCACCTCAATTATCTGACAGTTCGGTTACAAAGCACCAAAATCATTTTCAGCGAGAGTATGCAAATTTACTGATGCAACTTTGGGAGAGCATTGTAAAATAAGTATTAATATCAAGTAAAGTGACTGACTCAATGTAATATTTCAAGCTGGCTAAACCAACATTGTTCTCCTGAAACTTCATGAGATCTGATTTATTTTTGATTCAAAGTAAGCTTAATGTAAATCTCTACTTTGGAAGATCACCTGTGATTGTATTATTTCCCTTTTTGGCTGTTATAGTATATTTGAGGTATAAAATCTCCAAGTTCCAAATAAACCAATGTGGGTTGAAAATCACTAAAGACACATATACATAAGCATTCCAAAACATCAAGAGAATCACTTTAAAACATGTTTCAACTCTGCCAAAAGGAGTGTAAGAACGGCATTAAGAAAAAATATTAGCAAATTAATTATCTTAGTGTTTACATATGGGCAATGGATAAACATTTAAAAAATTTAAAGCAGTATTCATGCTTAAGAAAGTTAGGGCTCTTGCATGATAAAATACTTTTAGATTTTTGTACTTAACTCATTTTTAGTGAATTCTTGATTGTTAAGTACATATGGCTTAGTAAATATTAAATATATGGCTAATTATAATATTGTGCCAATAGAAATACATGTTTGAATAATGTTTAGAGGATTGTGTAAAGAAAAACAACATACTTGATCAATCAGGTTTACCAGAAAGAGAATGCTGATTGATGATTATTTCTAGTCTTAATAGATGGTGATTCATATTTTCTATTTAACATGATTTCATATTCTGCCCTTCACTCTGTATTATCCAACTATTAAAGAAAATACAAATGAAGGAAGTTGGCCCCAAAACTCTATTTTTGAGATTTAAGTTTGCTTACTGAAGTTTATTTTAATATTTTATTTGGCCTGCAAGTTGAGAATTCATATGAAAAAACAGTTTCTTAGAGAGCACTTACTTAATTTTCCATGAGGGAATATTAAAGACCGAATATTTAAGAACTGTGAAAGTCAATAATCAGTATACATAGACAAAAATTCACTGATGAATTTTGATATGATTAATTTCGGTGAGGAAAATGTTGTATAGCTAAATATTTATTGCTTATTTGTCTTATGAACAATGATTTATGAGCTTATAACAAAAACATTGTGATACTCCTTACCTTTTCAAGGACCTCTACTGCAATGAGTCTCTTAATGAGGCCATGAATTTGGGAGACCAAAGTCCCAATGGATTGCCCACTCTGATTTTTGTTGCTGATAAAAATTTTCATTGTAAATCATTACACTATTCTTTCTATGAGCCACCAGGAGGTAGGTTATAGACTCAATTAGTACCAGCCACACAGTGATCCGTGTGGTGAATATAAGTAGCAACATAGCCTTTCAATAGATCAGTTATAGTTCCCTTGATTGTTGTGGGCTGACACTTGGCATGAGGTCGGTTTGGGAGCTTCACTGTGTTTTTGATAAAGTGGAGTTGAAATGTGGAGTTTCAGCTGCTTAGAAGTAGTGAAGTGTAGGTATGTCATTAAAAACTGCACCTTAGAGTTCCCTGATTTAGAGTCAATTCCTTTATTGCTGAGATAGGCAAAAAGTTCATTATGCATAATGAATGAAGGCCTCAGAGCATATATCCACTTGAGTTAATAATAAGACTCATTCATTTAACATGAATACAGTAAAATTAAACCTTAGATAGTTGGTAAGGCAAGAGATAAATGAATGGGAGAAACATATCACAAATGTGATTTTAGCAATAAGTAGTCATAAAATATTTCATAAGATAGTATGAATTTAAATTCACTAAAAGTATCAATCCTCTAAATACAGTTTAAGTAGCACAGCAAAATAAAAAAGTTATGAAAGTATTTTGTTATACTCATCAGCTCATTATGCTCAAACAGCATAAGACTTGTGTTAAGTCTACATAGTCACTCTTAAGTTTAATGAAACCTACTTTCTTAGTAGTCACTTTGACAAAGTCATGAAGTAAGTAACTCCTTGAGTGACTCTACTGGAGTTAAACTTAGAACTTTTTCCATATAGAGTTTATTAGAATCAAGATTTGTCTTATAGACCTGTCTTGTCTCTCAAGTATTTTTTTCTCTTGCTGGATTTATTTGTATGAATGCATTTTTCTCTGTGTTCATCTGGTGCTACATACAAGTGAACCAAACTGACCAGCTTTTCTAGTATGATTTTGTTCAGTAAAATGTTAGAGAGTATAACTCCAACTACATCAAAAAACAAAAGAGAAAAATTACATTTTTTGTTTTATGAAAATTCTAGTAGTTGAACAAGTTTAATATGGTTAATTCTACTTTTACCAGTCAACTAATAAAGAAATACATCCCAATGGGTAAATCACTCTTGGGTTCATGACATAAATTCTATTTGCATTGCCTCCTTTTAAAAATTGGGATAATCTCTGTGAGAGAAGTATAAAAGGGGATGTGCCTGTCTCCACACTGTGCAATACTTTAAGGTATTATGAAATGACCCTGAGACACAGCTGAACTGATCGAATTGAACAAACACGGTTGTATCTTAACATTGTGGATATGTACAGACAAAAGTGAAAATAATTTCAGAATAAAGGAAAGGGTCAAATCTGCAAAACTCTTCTGAAGATTCATTGAATTAACCTTAGCATATCACATAAGCCAATCTTCAGTCTCAAGGTATTAAATTAGTGTTAGAAAAAGATGGCATTTTGAAAAAGTATTCCAACCTTACTTTTGTAAATAGTGATACAGTTGTAGAAAAATAGACATTATATAAACAACTTGAACAATGTGGAGTTTACACATTGTATAATCTTATAAGTTGTCTACTTCTTATGATAAGCTAAGTGTCTGTCAAAAGAGTGTCTAAAAGGGATAATGATTACCTAGTTTTTATTAACATTAGCCACTAAAATATATATGGAGTACACTAGCTAAGTTACAAATAGAAAATCTGAATGTTCTATAGGTATTTATATAATAAATAAAGTTGAAAAAGTCATCAAATCAAAGGCTCTATGTCTGCCGCATAAAGGTATGGAAAATTAGGAAACACATTTTAACAAAATGAATAAAATATAACTTAACAAAAATATTTACAAAATAAAAAGTGCAAGGGTCAAGTTCTGATTTCCTTGTCCACGAAACTTTTCTTAGTTCTGTATTTAGGTAACTTTTCAGTTTTGAACAAATTGCCTTATACACCCTCTTGTGGACAAAAAGAGGTATATCACAAGTTTCTAAGAAATGGGAGAGATTACAGAATCAGAAAAACTAAGCCTTATTTAGTGTCTAAGACAAAGTCATAAAAATGAGTTTATTAGCTGAACATTAAAAGAATATTATAAGCAGCATATCTCAAAATAATTTCTTATGTCCTATAGGCAACTAAAATATTCAACCATCAACAGTATCATTAAATGTAGAAAGAAACAAACGAAATTAAAGTCATCAACTAAATAACCAGTCAAGGTAAAAGGTTTAAAAAGTTAAAACTGTCTGTGCTTCTGTTATGGTAATTGCTAATGTTTCAGGTGGAAAGAGTGCAAAATAAATGTAAGACTTACTCCTCTTTTTTCCCCACCGGTCCCTTTTTTTGCAACTAATTGAATAGGAGATAAGAAAACTATTCAAGACAAATAATGAGAGTATGTTAAAGGCTTGTGCCATGTGATCACAGATCTGTTTTTCTGTGTCAGACTTAGTCATATGTCCCAGTTACAAAAAATTACCTTGAATCGCTGTGAAGGTTTACTACATAATGTTCACCATGTAATAGTTTATCTCCTACCCTTCTCAAATCATCTGAACAAATCCAAATCTTTAAAATAGGAATAAACCTATAGAAATAAACATACCCATGGAAATTAGAGAAAGTTCACAACTACACAACTGAGGAGAAAGAATTCATGACATATCTTGTAGAGCTGAAGTATATCTTATAAAATAAGAAAATAAATTGAATTTTTATGTACATGAAATGATCAATTAAGAAACCCCAATACACTGACAACCATGAGCAGCCATGAAAATATTAAAATGATAAAATAAATATTTTTGAATAAATCAAGAGGCAAAAGGATAAATAACCAGCTAATTAATATGAAAAAAAGAAATCTTTGAAAGCATAAAAGATTTAGCTCTATGGCAAATTCAAGTAAATTAATATGTGTCAGGTAAGTTGTGAGTGTTCAGAAAATTCAACAAATTAAAAACTCAAGATATACACATAGCACCAGTTTTAACCCTATGTACACTTTTAGGGATAAATTACCACTTGCTTATGAAGATAAATATGCAGCGCATATGCATATTCCAACTATGTAAGTTTAAAACACAGCACCAGTGCAGGTAGTGCACAGTGAAAGAGAAAATCAGTCTAAAGCTTAAAGACATGGAAAATAAATAAATAACCTCAGAATATAAATAAACTTGGAATTGAAATATATAGCAAAATTCAATATGAAATAACTAAGAAGTTCTATTATGCACAGCCATGTTGAAAGTACCTGACCAGCAGTTTAGTTGTCTTACAATGAAAACCAGTTCAAATCATGGGTGCATTTAAACAAACCTTGCCTGCAATCAGGCATGCTCCCTTTAAAGCAAAGATCTGTTCACAGCTTTTTCCACTTTAAGTGGGCTTGCTTTTCTGAACTCATTTTTTTTTTTTTAAATTTCAAATAGCAGACTAAAGCAGACACCCTGTTCTGTGCTTGCTCCTTCAAACTGCATGGTCTCCTAAGTTTCTGTGGCAGAAAGGCTCTGGTAATCTCCATCTGTGGGACCCACAAGCCAGCTACCAGCAATCTCTTCATGTTTGATTTTCTAGAAAGTCAGTTGTTTTCCACCAAAAATTTCTTTAAATAACGTATAGACAGGCAATAAAAAATACTATTGAGGAATTCAATGGTGGGTCAGGGTCATCTGCCTCCTGTCAGAGCACATGGCTTTGAAGCATGAGTTGACTCTTTCCCTTAGAGTCACCTTTGCTGATCTGAATGCCTTTCTGCTGCTTCTGCAGAAACATTATTGTCTATGCATAGGAGCTGCTGGACTTCCTGCCCTCAGTCCTCATTCAGTGATGCCACACTTTCATTCATCTTCTAGGGTAGGTAGGTTTCTTTTCCAATCGCTACAAATCCTGTCCTTTGCTGGAAGGGATGGTTCTTGTTTCAAAGTCTAAGGATCAAGAGGTCAGAAGAATAATGAGTGAAGGAGCTCAATGGTATTGCCAGGCTAGTTAAACTGGCTTGAATGTCAGTGACAGCTAGGTGCCTTCACCACTGGCCTCTTAGTGTAAAAAGCACTCTAATGAGAAAGTCTCTGATGTGCACACAGAATGTTGGGTTCTTCTTGCAGAACTCTTTGTCTGAAGTGGTTTCTTTTTTTTTTTTTTTTTTTCATGCCACAAGTATTTATGCCAGAGGTGATTACTGAATTGAGTTCATATCCAAGGATTAACAAAATCACTGCAGTAGTTGGCAATGGTGGGTTTGGAGGCTCGCTGACAGAGTCTCCTATTTTTTTTCTAAAAAAAATAAGTTAAAAGTGAACTTCTTATTGTCTATTTTCTGCACAACTAGAATGAGTATAGGATGGTATAAGAATTTTTAAAAAAATAGCAGCAGCAATATACTATCTCAAAAGAGCTGCAAAAAGGTTCTTAGCAATGATAATAAATTTAAACACTAAAAACTTCAAGGGAAGTCTAACCTTCAAAATTCAGAAACCAAAGTCCAAACACGCGTTGATGATTTCATAAAATATACATTGTCAATCTGCCAAATAAACTGACATAATTTCTTCTGGAGGAACCGGTGACCAGTTTGCATGTGTATGTCATATAAGACTCGGAGAAAAACTCCTAGCAATGATAAAACAAAACATATGGAATGAATCTGGGAGAAATCTGAAAATGCTCACTTGCAATTGTTATAGATACGGGATTTAGATTTTTGCTTTTTTAAAGTCCAGCCTCACACCCCCAAATAAAAGAATGAAAAGCAGCCCACAAATCCTAAGTGCTGAGAGCACACGGCTTCAAAGTGCAGCAACAGTGCCAACGGCGAGGAGAAATCACTGCAAGGAATTCTTCTTGGTGTATTCACTTCCCACCTGCTCGCTGCCGGGCAGGAGCCACAGGATAGAGGCAATCTTCTGGCTTACACCTCCCACTAGGTCCTGGTGGGCCTTGAGGTCCGGGGGCACCTGGTGAGCCTGGCAAACCCAGTGCTAATGACATGAAAGACACCATCAGAATGCAAACCATATGCCATTTTGCCTCCCTCCAGCCATCACGGAACAATCAAGCAAACACATGCTTTGAGAGACTACAGTGTTAAGATTCCTGTTACCTGAAGGCCCAGGAAGACCTGGGCTCCCTGGCAGCCCAATTCCAGGTTCTCCTCTTTCTCCCTTCTGTCCACGGTAGCCTGAGTGAGGGATACGTAAAAAGAGAGACACGAAAGTTTTTAATGGCAATACCGTTCATCAAAGAACCATTTTCTGAGTTCAAGATGTTTTTGCTGTTTCTTCACTTAACATAATCACGAATTGATCATCTATTTCATATTAATCATACATTAAATGTAAACATCAGATTGAATACAATAGCACAATGAGGAACTTAAAAATATTCAGTTAATATACAAAGTACTAACCAGCCAAACTCTTGGTAGTATGATTTTTGACACTAAACATACTTTAACTCGAAGAAATCATTCATATCTTTTATGATAAGAAGAGTGAGCCACCTCAAACAGAAATTCTAAGTGCTTAGGGATAGGAAGTATAAAAGAAGTATAGAGGAAGAGTTCTGTTTCATAGAACAGTGAAATAATACAAGAATTGTGATAGGCACTCTTGGTTATCAATTTGACTGGACCTAGGTTTAACTAACAGATTAGCTACTAGACCACCTGAGCAGATTATCTGGATTAAGACATTTGAAATACAATGACAAACCCTAAATGTGGGTGGCACCTTCCAGTAGCAGACTAGATAAAAGGAAGAACAAGAAGATCTCTCTCTCTCTCTCTCTCTCTCTCTCTCTCTCTCCTTTGCATGTGCCCTGTGCTGGCAAACTCATCTTCCCTTCTTCTGCCCTTCTTTGCTGACATTAGAACTCAATTTCTTCGATGCTCCAATGTGATGAAAGAAGATCAGAGACTCTCCAGGAACCCTTCAGCCTTTAGCATCAGACCAGGATTGCTGAGATATTGAGCTCCTGAACTGAGCAGCTAAAACCCAAGAATTAAATGAAATAAGAAAAAAACAAGCCATGACTTGAATGACTTCTAGCAAGAATGTGGTGTAAGCCAAATCATTCCAGATTCAGAACTTTGTTTCAATCATGCATGATGACAGCACAGCCATCTGTAGTTAGAGGACCAGAAATTTCAACAATGGCAGCCAACAAGAGACTGAGGACCCACCTCCTTTCCCAAGGTATATGGACTTAAGATATTTCAATGAAAATGAATTGGATACATATTAAAATAAAAATCATCCTGCTTTTTGAATATGCTTGTGATACCTAGGCTAGAACAGTATAAAGCAATTCATGTGTCAGAGGAGTCCTTATCTAGATTTTAACAAAGGACATATAGGTTTATCTTTGCTTTATATCTTGACAGCCACATATAATATCTTTGAAGGAAAGGTTTGGTACAATAAATTTCCCTAGTAATAGCATGGGAATTTTCAGTTCCATTTTTCCCTGCTTATAAAACAAACTAGAGATTATTCCTAGTCTTAGATGAACAGTGGACAGATGCAGAGTAATTCATATATATAAGAGCCTAAGCATAAAAGCATCTTGGTAGGAATAGTCATTCTTAACTTAGTTGTTTCTGTTTGCATACAAATATCCCCGAAGCAAAACATGACAGGAAGAAAATGTGGTGCTCCTCTGTAGCGTATGTACGATAAATTAGTTCTCATGTCTGTTAAGAAATGCTTTTGTGCTACTATCTTCAGGTTTACTTGACCATGTAAGATGCGTGCTAGCGTTGAGATAACATTAGTTGTGCAATCACCACATAAATGTAAAAAATATGGAAAAAAGAGATATCACAAGGAAATATTTTGAAATGTACATTGGAAATCTTCACGCATTTATATCTAAAAATGATATTACTGATGCTCAGTATAATCCCGCATCTCACTCAGAGCAATGGCTTGAACATGTGGCACCAGTAGCACAAGTTGATATATATTCAAATTTAACATATTCCCAGGATTTCTCTGATGTAAGTGGCTTTCATTTAGTATATGTGAACTCTGACAATGAGTTTATGAACTTAAGCTCACTTGGGATCATCTTCTACATCCATTGCTCAACCACTCTAAAGTAAAATAGCATTTATTTCCTGAGAAACATTGATAACCCAACTCACTTTCTACTGTTACACACACTGGAAGGTTGACTCTTTTCAGTTATCCTGATGAATTCGTAGACTAACAACCTCAAAAATGAAGTGAAAAAAAAAACTAAAGAAGAATGAATTTTGATTAATAATTAGAGGATTTTCAAGACCAACAAAATTCCATGTGATGAATACATCTGCAAAAGTTTACATATATAGTTTATATTCAGTTCTAAGATTTTAAAACAATGCATATATATATATATATATCTCACATGAATTTTAGTGCAAAAATATTATGAGACAAGAAAAGATAAGCTGTATATTTATATAAGGTCATATTTACTCTTTTCTTATAAAATGCAACAGTCTTTCAGTTCATTAGATTAACAAAGCCATTGAATTACAGAACAGGAGAGATTCTAGTCTTGAATTTTTTCAATAAGGTTTTAAACTCATTTAATTGTGATAACTGCTATAAAGCTTTAGAATCTTATTTTATTATTACTTCATAACAAAGTTTCAGTAGAAATGCTAACAGAGTCAATGACATTTTTCTTTTCCCTTGAATTTAGCTGTCATTTCTTTAGGATAGGACACTGTTGAAGTTTAGAATAGGACGGTCTATGTCTAAGCAAGTATGATGTTTTTCCCTTGAGTATAAGTCCATGAGAGGGCATTTTGATAACTCATGAAGAAGAACAGAAGCAGAATATCAGCGATGTGCCAACCTGAAACATGTACAACAAGCATAGGGACCAGTCATCTATGACATGTAGACCATTTACAATAGGTCTCAGGCACTAGGTTACACTTTTTCCGCTAGGGAAATTTCAATTTTAACTCTAGAGATTTATTTCCAAAGTCACATATCAATGTACACACTAGATAAATGAGACCTCAAAAAAGGGTTCTATTGACATTTCACAAGGAACAGTTCTTCATGTGGGAGTCCTGGTTCATGCTTTGCAAGCTCTTCAGCTTCCCTGATTCTGGTCTGTCAAATGACAGCTGAGCCCTTTGGTAATTTTGATGTATAGCTGCATCTTCTTTTTCTTAGCCCCCACCTTATACCTGTTAACAGATTTGATAGGTCAACACTATCCTAAGAACATCAGTGACACCACAGTCAACTGTATTCAAAGACATGTTTCCCTTAATTTATAAGTCAATCATATCTAAACTTTAAAAGCTTGATACTGTCCTTTTAACACTGGAAGGTTAATGAATGAGCTGTAGCTCTTTCTCTTCTTTTTGTTAACTTCACACGTGAGGCTTTTTCTGAAATGAACGAGGTATTCATGTGGGGCATCTGTTTCACAGCGGTCTCATCAACTGCAATTTTTGTGTGTAATTTCATTCAAGCTTTAATTGCCACATTAAATTTCATCATGATGGGGTTCTATGTGATATCTCAATACGTGCATCTATTATATAATTTTCAAATAAGGGTAAAAACATCTGTCTTTTCAAATAGTAATCATTGTGGTGAAAGCATTTGAAATCTTTTCTCCAACTCCTTCATGATGCACAATATACTGTTGCTAGCTGGTCACCCTTCTATACCACAGGGCCCAATGTCTCAAAATGAGGGTCACAACACCATACTAAGCCATGTAACTAATATGGGGTTGCAAAAATCTTGGCAACAGAATAAGTTGTCTGACCACGTGATGACCAAATAATTCAAAATTCAATGTGGATTGGATCCAAAATGTTTGTGGCAGTAGAACTCCTGTTATATCACATCACTTCCCCATGGTCTTGGTTCCGAATGCACAAGATACATACCTTACACTGAGCATGCATCTCACATACCAACAGACTACAGCACTCAGAATCAAGACAATCACATGCTATGAACCCTGCACTTTTACTGTGAATACTAAGTGTTTTGGTCTTAAATAACATAACGGTTAATTTACAGAAAACAATGGCTTTAATATTCTTGTCATCATTCCTCAGCATGTGAATATTAAGTTTCAATGTCCTTGGATAGTGCTGTGTTTGAATGTTTGACTCAATTCTCCTAGAAAACCATTAAATGAATTTTGGCTGGGGATTAGGATAGAGCTTTCAACAATTTCTGAAATTTTCCTAAACATATTTTTGCCATTTTGTACTATGTTTTTATACGGCAGCACTCTAAGCAATGACAACTATAAAATCAAAATATTGATCAACTCTGAGATACATTGAAAATGCTTCAGGAACTGAAGTGTCTGATATACAGCCAAGATGAATACAGCACATACATCTCATTAGCATGAATGTTTGTGGATATGGGATGTGTGCATGTATGAATGCATGTCTATGTGTGTGCAGACACATTCAAGGCAAGAACTGGGAATCATCCTCGACTGCTCTTCCACTTAACCAAGCTTGGCTTCCTAATCAAATCCAGAGCTCATCTAAAGGGCTAGTCTGGCTCCCAGCTTGTTGTGGGTATTTCTAGGCTTGAGGCCACTCCATCCATTTTACATGGGATATGGAAATCTAAATTTGATTCTTTTGCTTCAGGGTGACTGCTGAGTCATTTCCCCAGGTCACACTCTTGATATCCTCCTGTTGTTTTTCTCATTTCTTCCTCTACAGTCTCCTGCTTTTCAGAATTAACACAAGGCCCTCAATATTTAGCCTTTTATAAACATACAAAGATAATAAGGTAAAAAATGACTCTTTGGATGGTGCAGGTTCAAATGGAAGTGGATTGCTTTTCTGATATATGTAAAAATCTATGTTTTTTTTTTTTTAGCAAACTTGAAGAGCCCCTATTGAACAGAACAGAATTCTCGAGTGGGCAACATTCACTAGAACACAAACTAAAGGGAGGTATATTTCCTTTCCTCTTCTGCTCTGTGTCAAACTCAAATATCCCATGCCATAACAAAGAGGACCAATTCAGCTAATAGAATTTGTAGCTTGCATGCTGCTGAAGGTATTGGCTATATCTGAATTTCTTCTTTTCAGCTGAGTAGATGAGACCATTGAAGTCCCATATGCAGGTACATGCAAGACAGTTCATACCTACTCAACACCAGAGAACACCTGGAGAGCACCTAAAATCAAACAGCAGCCTCCTGTTCCTCCTCTTCTTCCTCCTCCTCCTCCTCCGTCTGCCTCTCCTCCTCTTTCTCCTTTTTTTTCACCTCTTTTCACTCATCTTCCTCCTCTATACCTACCTCTTCAGCAAGATGTCTCTGTGTCTTTAGGGAGAAATAGCGGTACAGATAACTACAAGCAAGAATTCTTTTAAAATGAATCCCATTTCTTTTTAAAAAAATTTTTTATTATTATTTATTCAGTTGTGTGTGTATGTGTGTGTGTGCGTGTGTATGTATGTGTGTGTGTGTGTAGAACCACAGACGAATTCGGGAACCACCATGGACGCCTCCACCTCCTTGTTTACTCTGCCCCCGGGATTCACAGACTCCGCCCTACCAGGACCAGAAACACTGGCCGCCCCCACTTCCGCCTGGTGTCTATGCTTGGGCCTAGGATCAGAACTTCGGACCTTCCGCCTGCAAGGCAAAGGCTTAACCCCTGAGCCACCTCTCCAGCCTGAATCCCATTTCTTAATGCATTTATTTTTTATTCTTTGATATTTTTATATATGAATAAAATAAATTTTAGTCATTTTTCTCCCTGTATTATTTTACCTGTCTCCCTCTTCTACCAAGAATATTCTTCCCAACAAGTTTCTCTCCTATTTTTATTTCTTTTATGTGTGTGTGTGTTTGTGTGTGTGAGAGAGAGAGAGAGAGAGAGAGAGAGACACTGAGTTCAATAAAGGTCAGCTGCATATGTGTCTGGACACTTGCTGCAGCATAAGTTGACATATCAGTGGCAATACCAGGAAAGTATGTAGTCCCCTTCCCACAGCCAGCATTAATCATTAACATTCACTCAGAGAAGAGTGAGCTCTTTTCTCATTCATGATGTAATATTTATTTGGATCCCCTTTTTGCATGTTTTAGATTTCTGCTGCATACTTGCCAATTTAACAAATCAAAAAGGGTAGGGGACTTAGTCAACATCAAGAGTTTTTTTTGTTGTCAGAAACCCCATGGTGAGACCAAAGGTTATCATAAGTTATGATGAAAGTCTGTGATGTGATCCAAACAGCAGGGAAAACTCACAAAAGTCCCTAGCAAAAGGAAGTTCTTCAATTTCTGATCAGTGATCTCTAGTGATAGAGAAGTGAAGTCTTGTTTCAAAAAATAGCTAATATCTTTAGGATGGCTGCTCATTGAGAGGCTTTCCGGTAGACCTTTCTCAGGAGTTGTGTGGAATGGGTGACTATAGTTAGAATTTTGTTTTCTTGATCACCCCAGTTTTCCATCGCTTCAGTTCTCTGAGGTCACCAAAGTATGAAGGATCAGTTCAAAGTGTTGAGCTAGTATCCACATTGCTTACTCTTCCTGTGGTCTGAGCATCATTCAGCTTCAGAAGGGCTTCCTGTGGTTTGAACATCACACATCTTTAGATGAATCTTTCAGAATCTTCTTTTCAGTCTTTATATAATGTGACTTCAAAACAGGTCCAGCTAGTAAAAGATAATATAGCCACTCTCTACACAACTTTGTACACACAGAAAGCTGCCCCCATTCTACACATTTCCTTTTTTTCTGCTATCTGTCAAACCTTCTGCAGTGACCTTAAAGATGAGCATCGAATCCACATTTTTTGCAAACTCCCTGTTTAACCTCATGTGATAACTATCTTCTGCAACAATCAGTGTGGTGTTTTCTTTTCATTACCATGAGTTAGGTATTCAGGAAGAAGGTCTTGGGGCAATACTTGCTTTATCTGTCCATAGCATCACATCAGGAACTGTGCATGCACAAACTAAGCAATGACAAAAACAACCTAAGGAAGTAATGATCCATGCAGAACTGAAAAGAATCTCATGTTCCGGTGGCTAGGATCGGATATGCAATATTTGGCCTAAAACCTGTATCTGAGACGGTTCTCAACAATATGAAATCACACATCTATATAAACTGCTCCCAAACCAGCCCAGTGGACCATTGGGACAAGATGGTCCTCATTTTCCGATCATAAAGTTCTTTCTCCATCACTGTTTTGACTCCTCTCAGGAGGCCTGGCCCATAGCCATCCAGACCAACCTCCTTCTGGCCGAGCCTCAATAGCTGCCAAAGTCTCCTGCCTGGAGAGCTGTCTCTTGCTTTTTCCCACCTTCAGACTGGCTGTCTCTAAATACCATTGGTGGCTTTAGTTGAACCAAGGAGCTAATCTGGAGTCCCTATGGGGTATGCTTCTTAGAGCTCTCTTCTCCTACCAGGCTGTAAGAACACTGTGGGAGTGGGAATAGTTTCAGACTTCACCCGGAATCTGGGGACCAGACCACCACCGTCTGTCTGTGGTTCATCTTCTGCACAGGGCAGGATCCACTAGCTAAATCTGAGACTGTTCTTACTGATATATGCTCTTCTGTCCGTGTTTCTATTCATCTGCGTGCAAATATGAGAATGGGGAATACTGTGCCATCTGACTTGCAATGGTTTCCAAAGTAGAAGCTAACTCCACCTCAGCAAGGTAAACCATCCCAGAATTCTTAGGAATAACTGTGTGAGTGAGTGAGCGAGTGAGTATGTGTGTGCGTGAGTGTGTGTGTGTGTGTGTGTGTGTGTGTGTGTGTCTACAATAGCAGTTTCTCTAGTCTTATCTTTCATAGTTCAGTCTTACTACACTTGGCACTTCCCTGTCAGATTCATGAATTTCTTCAACTCAGGCCTATCTGGTCCATATTTCTACAGAATAGCTGTGTCAGGATGAAAGTGAGTAAGATCACGTATCTTCTCAATTTTTTTTTTTTTGGCCAATATAAGTTTGGCTTTGAAATCTTTGGAAGTCATAGGAGATAGTTTTTAAGTTTACAAGCTATCAATAAGTAATTACTACTTACAGTGCTTACTAATTATAGTAGAAACCCATATTAACAAGCTATCCCATAATACGTCACTATGTATGCACCATATATATGTTTTCATTGTAATTATCATGTTATAAATACTGAATGGTAAAAAACTAGCAAACAAATGTTACATTTGAAGGCTTACCTTGGGGTCCTGGGTCTCCTGGGGGTCCGGGTAATCCATCCTTCCCTGGTGGACCAGGCCTCCCGTGAGCTTGAGCGGCCAACATTGCAGCTGGCAGTTTAAGCTGGGATAGAAACACAGCCATCCTCTCTTCATTCATGAAAGAAGAAAATAATACAGCATGCAATGTAAGCGTCTTTATGCCAAAGGTTTTCCAAAATATTCACATAAAATTTTAGAAACTTCAGCTCCTAATTTAAGGTCTTCTGATTTATCAACTGGTCTGAGTGCTGAGTGAGTATTTGATGAGACGCTTTAAGATCGACTGCAGAAAGTTGTTTGAGGCTGAAGGCAGAACAGGTGTGTGCCTTGGAAAGCCTGAGAATAATCAATACTCCTGCAACACAGCAGCTAAGTGGCCAGAACTCTAGTTTGGACTCGTAATTAACTTTTGGTTATGACTTGTGTGGAAAATTTTGGTTCACATTACCAAATGTCTCATAAAAAGTTTAAACACTTTCTAGCAATATTTTGAATATGTAGAACTTGAAATAAATGCACAAATTCTTTGACAGGCTTGATTAAAAAAGTTAGCTCTGTATTTATTTGACCGAGATGAGGGAATATGCATGTGTGGGTGGAGGACAGAGACTATCTTTCAGAAATTTCTCTGGGAATTGAACTCAGTTCTCTAGGTTTGTAGGCAGGCCCCTTACCAGCTGAGCCAAATCACTGGCCCTAATTTCACTAGTTTGAGAGATGATTGGATTTATTTTCCATTTCTTCCTCTTTGTGTGGTGTCTGTGGGGGGTATGTCCACCCATCCATGTGTGCAGAGGTCAGAGGATATGCCAGGTGTCCTCCTCTATCATTTCCTGTTTTGTTCCATTGACACTGAGCTGCTCACTGATCCTGAAGGTAGGCTAGTAGCCAGCCAAAATCCTCTTGTCTCTGCCCCTCACAGGGTACAGGGTATAGTCACAAAAGCCACACCTAGATTTTGATGTGGGTTTGACTTAAAGTTGGATCTTTATGTTTGTGTAGCAAGCACTGTGATCCACTGTTTTTTTCCCCAGCCCCTCATTTCTGATGTTTAATAATAAAACATGTGGCTTCCTAGCTGCTCTCATGTATCACCCTGATGGAAGGAAACCTCTTTGTGGTTTTCAGTATTTAGTGAGATCACTCACGAAGAGTATTCCACATGTGGAAGCATGGACGCAACTGTCAACAGCCATCATAGTGAACTCAGAGGTAGGTCATCATGGAGGGGGTCCTGCTGTGTCCTCATTATAGATTTAGAGACAGAGCCATATGGCTAAGTGACCCTTCAAGTGCCTACACACAGAGCACGTGAACAGCACATACTGTCTCCAGATCCACTCAAGTATAGGTTTTTTATTCTTTTTTTTTTTTTTTTTTTTAAGTTGTTTTTTTTTTTTTTTATTAAAAATTTAATTATACATTTTAAAAATTTTTTACCAGTTCCCTCCCTCCCCCCTCTTCCCCCTCCCCTTCCCCCAGTGCCTCCCCCCCAATTCCCAGATAGTCCTTTATTGTGTGTGCCTAACTCTCCACTGTGTCCTCCTCTCCGATGACATATAAGGACCCAGTGGCATTTCCATAAGCCCTTTCTCTTGTTCCCCTTAAGCATAAGATCACTACTATGGCTGTCAATCCCTTGCCTCCAGGGGTCTCGGTGCCCTTATCAGATGCTAGACTTTATGAGGGCAACAGTGCGCTGGACATTGCGCAGGGCATGCAAAGTTCCATTATGATTGCTTTGGCCCCAACTATTGTTGAGAATCTTGCAAATCGTTGCTCCTCCCATCCTTTTGCTCTTACAATCTTACCGCCCCCTCTTCCGCAAATGTCCCTGAGCTCCAGGATGGGGAGAGATTAGGCTGTCCTAGTTCTATGTGATTGATATAGAGTCTCTGAAGTTCTGGATTGTGGTTTGTTGATTTTCTTTTGCAGTTTTGCTGCTCCTGCAATTCCCTTCACTCCATTCTGCTGGGCACTGTATGTCACCCCCTGGCCAGAGACAAAAAGCTGTTAAACTGGAGTCTTGTTGTAATAGCACATTCAAGGGTAGATGTAATAAGAGTAGGAAACCTCACTGAGAGAGGGGTCCATCACCCATTTGCAAAATGATTACTTTTTATCTGCTAGACTATATGACCTCCCCTTCTGGTGAGATCAGGAAAGAACGTCTGTGAACTTAACCAGGTTTCTCATTACTTACTTGCAGACCTTCATGGAGGCCTATTTTCTCTGCTGTAACATGGTCTCCTCTCTCTTTGTTTCTGGTGTGGCCCTCCTAACCCATCTCTCTTGTTCATAATCCTTGCAATTACTGTGTTACATAGGTTTACTTTTGAGTGTCCCAATGTGGGCTGGGTGAGTTTGGTACTAGGAGCCACCTATTAGGGAGTACATACGGCGCTTAATTTTCTGGGTTTGGGATACTTCACTTAATATAATTCTTTCTAATGACATCCATTTCCCAGCAAATTCCAGTAATTCATCGTTTTTGATGGCTGAGTAGTACTCCATTGTATAGATGTACCACAGTTTCCTTATCCACTCGTCAACTGTTGGACATTTAGGTTGATTCCATGACTTTGCTATTGTAAACAGTGCTGCTATGAACATGGTCGAGCTTGTGCTATCGAGGCGAACCTTTGCTGCTTGGGGGGTTATTCCCAAAAGTGGGATAGCAGGGTCATATGGCATTTCAATCTTTAATTTCTTTAAGAATCTCCAGACGGCTCGCCAGAGTGGCTGTATGAGCCTGCATTCCCACCAACAATGTAGGAGAGTTCCCCTCTCTCCACATCCTCTCCAGCATTTGTCGTTGTTTGTATTGTGGATTTTTGCCATCCTGACCGGGGTGAGATGATATCTCAGGGAAGTTTTGATTTGCATTTCCCTGATGGCGAAGGAAGTGGAGCATTTTTTAAGATAATTGTTAGACATTTTAATTTCATCCCTGGTAAAGTTTCTTTGAAGTTCCAGGGCCCATTTTTTAATTGGGCCAGTGTTTTCCTTGGAGTTTAATTTTCTAAGTTCTTTGTGCACTCTGGACAGTAGAGCTCTGTCAGATATGTGGTTAGTGAAGATTTTCTCCCATTCTGTGGGTTGCCTTTGAGCTCGTGTTACAATCTCTTTATCTGAACAGAAGCTCTTTAATTTCACAAGATCCCAACTGTTGAGAGTTGGTAGCAGTGACTGTGCCATTGGATGTCTGTTTAGGAACTGTTGGCCTAGCCCAACCAGCTCGAGGGAGTTCCCTATCTTTTCAACTATGGTTTTTAAAGTCTCTGGCCTGATATCAAGGTCCTTGATCCATTTGGAATGAAGTCTTGTACATGGTGACAAGTACGGGTCCAGCTTTAATCTTCTGCATGTGGAGATCCAGTTTTGCCAGCACCATTTGTTGAAGATGCTGTTCTTTTTCCATTGGATTCTTTGGGCCCCTTTGTCAAAGACCAAATGGCTGTAACTTTGTGGGCTTATATCTGGGTCTTCAATCCTTATCCATTGATCTGTGTGTCTATTTTGGAGCCAGTACCAGGCTGTCTTTATAACTATGGATTTGTAGTATAGACTTAGGTTTGGTATGGTAATACCTCCAGCTGTGTTTTTGTTACTCAGGATTGTTTTGGCTATAGGTTTTTTATTCTTATGTGGCAATAGATGACTCATGTTTTGTGTGACTGGTGTGATCATTGAGTAAACCACAGTTTTGGTTGGGAGGTTTGTTTGTGGAAAAGGTTCTCACTGACTCCATATCCATTAATGATTTTGTTATTGAAGTGCCACAGCAGCAAATGTCAATAACCACTTTTTATTTTTTAAGCAAGGCATCGTCTGTGCCCTCTGTATTATTCATTTTCTGATTGTATTTCTAGTCGGAGTATCCCTTATTCTGCCAAGGTTTGAATAGGAAATATGTCCAATTTGTAAAACAAAAGAAAGCTCAGTACTGGTGCAGATAAGCACCCCACTGCAACCATGAAAACAAACTGACCCCATGGGTCTCTGGGAACCTGAACAATCCCTGAAAGGAAGAACACACAGGCATGAGAAGCTACCAAGTTATCCATGATATTCGGAGGTGCCCGTAAATGTTTGAAACTCTCTTGTTTCACATTGTAATATAACTTCATGAGTTAATTACTTTCTAAATAAATCACAATGCTTTCTTAAGCATATTGCATAGATTGTCCTTTTTTGATTCAAAAAACTGCCTGAATCCTAACCCTATCCACTATCCAGAGAAAGTGTTCAGAGAGGAGAGAGAATATGAACTGAACTACTTTCTCCCACTCTGTTCTGTTATTTTCTCATGAAAGTACTTTATATAGTAATGCTTAGACAGTTAATGTCTCAAGGCTTAGAGGTGGAAGTGATTTGACAGATAGAAAGGTGGTACATTAATGAAATTTAAAGATCTGAAAGCAGAAAGCTTAAAGGATAGAAATATCAACAGGTGAATAAAAATTTTCCACTTAAAATACATTGCTAAACAAGATATATTATGAACTAAATTAATGAATGAATAGTTTTTTTTTTTTTTTGAGACAGGGTCTCATGTAGCCCACACTGTTGAACTTGCTGTGTAGTGGAGGCTGGCCTCAAACTCCTGATTCTCCTACGTCTACCTCTCAACTACTGGCCATCTATACCTAGTTAAACATTTTGTTTTGTAAGGAGGACCTTGCATTAGGGACTCTCTTCTATCTTCACTGAGTATTCTTGTTCCAGAATCATGATGAGATTATTAGTTAAGTAATAATTATTATCCATGCTTTCATGAATCCCATATACTGTAAATATTAACTGCTGATAATCTTGAATAATTTGGAATAGTGTGATCTGCACCATCATGAAAGATGTACCATTCCAGAATTACTTTTTTGAATGAAAATTTACAATTAGCTTTGTTGAATTGTTGGTTATTAATATTGCATAGGATATTGTTCAGTTACAGTCAAAGATACAGTCAACATTACTGCTATCTGGAATTAAGTTTGCAAAACCATTAGTTCAATTATATATCATCTCTTACTGGGCTTTTAAAACTTGTTTCTGTTATAATTCACATATTGAAGTTGTAAAAATCCAATATGTGATTAGCTAGGTTTAAATTGGAAAACCAGAAGAGCTTATATTTCTTGTCATGATAAAAAGGAGCAAAGTAGCTACTATTTCTTTTTTGACACAATTTCTTCAAAATGCAAATTATCTTAATAATTCAAATGACATTTTTCTTGTGTATATGTGTATGCAGTTGTATGTACAGAGGCCAATTATCCTGGAATCATCCTGGTATATTCTCCTACTTTATTGTGTCGAGCCAGAATTGCAGGCTGCCACCATTTTTGCTAGGTATTTTTACATGGTATCTGAGGATTCGAATTCAAGATCTATTGCTTGTGAAGCAAAAGTTTTTAGCCCATAAGCCATCTCCCCAACCCAAATGATGTTGTTTGTAAAACAAACTTACACACAATCTAAGGACATAGAGCATGTAATAAGACAACCAGTGTGAGATATTCAGCCAGGGCTTGGTGCACATAAATATTTCAGAAAAGTTTCTTACTAATGAAATTAGTATTTAGTTGACAAGTAAAACACAAATGATAACAACATATTAGAAAATGTAGTTGATAATTTTTTTAAAAAAATTCATGTTTCACTTGAACAGAGATGCATGCTTAAGAATTTTTGATAAAGAAGAAATTATTTCTGGGTAAATTTGTTTCTTATGGACTTTCAACTGCAAATAAACCCATTTAAAACAATGAAGACCCTTAAAACTTCTTAAGAAAATGAATTATTTTTAAATGTAGAATGCCTATGATAAAACCTAGTAATGTTGAACAGAGTTGTATTATGAGTAGTTCCTACACTCTTGTTATTAGGTCATAAAGCAAACAGACCAGAAATACAGAAGCCACAAGACTGAAGTCCCTGACTGTAGGTTCAGAGGTGATTGGATCTGTTGAACCCTTGTCCCAAAAAGCAGTAGCAAATCATGTATCTGTTAATAAAAATGTTATTACCTTTCTACCATGAATACTTGGCTGATACAGATTCACTTTATTCTAATCACTTAGTATATGAAACATATTTAAGTACATATAGCTATAGTTTTAAAGTCATTTTGATTATTTATTAACCTTCATTGTATTAAGTTGTAAACTGGGTATTTTATAACAGATAAGGGTATTCTCTAACAAATAAGAAATCCAATGATCATATTTAGAAGCAACATAATATTTGATCTGGATTTAAGAGAAATTATTTTGCTACCTGCTTTTATTATTTGAAATAGTCTAATATATTTGATGTCTAAAGGCAAATATTTGCAGTCACAATTTTTTTTATTTAACATCTGAACTAAATTTAAAAGTATTTTGCTCTGGATGTTTTGTGATATTTTTAGCAAAACACAATTATTTTAAACAATTACTTCCAGCCGAAAATTAACTGGCTGTAAGATACATTAAGAAACACACATTTAGCGTAAGCTAATTACCTCTTCTAAATCCTAATGCTCTATAATTGAAAATAATACGTTTCTGAACATCCAGCTGCATTGTGTAGGCTTGTATTTTTAATTGCCCTTTTTTGTTTTGGATGATCTTTAGTCATTTAAACTGTTTTCAGCTCTACTTTCTAATAAGGCATAGAACTGAAGAGTTTGGATAGAAGTGTGCATGAATCAAGCACATATCCCACTGGCTCTGGCCAAACAGCAACAGTCTACTGACAAATGAGACCAGTGGGGTAGATTCCTAGAGGATGATCTCAGAAATATAAAGCAAACATTAATTAGTGTCAATTGAAGGAAGGAATTTTGATAAGGAATTATTTCTTCTCTCCTAATGCCCATTCAAATGTTTAATTGCCCAGTTTCATGGTGAACTCCACTATGGAAACATTAGATTTATGATTGATATGACCAATAGCAAGTACAAAGTACAAATGATTTGACAGTACTGCTACTTCTTAGCCTTAAGGTTAAATAACTTCCCTTCATGATTGCTAATTTGTTTTGGAAATCATAATTTTATTCATTTCCCAGGAATTCTCCATATGACTAATAAGTGTGGAAATCAAAATTACATATAGTTTTCTTCTTAAGGATAAAGTAGCAGTGATTTTTTGTGATACCTTAGTTATTTTCCAGTTTTGTTTTAGCTAATAATGGGAAAATATGAATTCATATTTATTTTATGTTTCATCAAGGTCCAAAGATTTTGTTGCTATTTTCATTTCGGGTATAATCCTTTGCTGTCTCTGTGTGTTGTCTTGAAATATTTTTATGGGTAAAGTCTTTGTGACTTAACATATACATCTGCTTCAATTGTACCCTGGATAACTGATAACCAATGTTAACGTACTTTTAAAGGTATAAAACATAAAAAAGGAATATCAAAGGAGAAAGTATTAACAAAATTTTGGAAGTTGAGGATCAGAAGACTGAGTCATAATAAACTCAAGAAAATGGCCTGTACACTGAAGGCTGAGAAACAATCTGATTTAGGATAGCATCTTCTGAAACTCAGGAATGGGAACACAAGTTACCTCTGGGAGTGAGGGTGAAGGAAAGGAGATGATGTAAAGAAAAAAGTTTAAAGCTTACAGATGAATAGTCTTAAAAATCTTTCTCAAATCAGTTGAACTGTTGACCTTTCTCAATCCCAGCAATCAAGGGTTTCTTATGTAAAAGATGGGGATAGACCATTTGTACACAGGGGACTCTAAGCTCTACAAAGACTATGGTTTCCAATACTGAAAAAAAGGAAAACGAATAAATGAACAGTTAAATATTCCGTGTTGAGCTGGCACCAAGCAAGAAATGGAAATGTCTTCATTGAGATTCTTAGAGCCACCGACACTGGCAGACCTTCAGTTAGAAAGACCAGCTGGCTACCCTTCATGAAATTCATGGTTGACCAAATACTCCATCACTCACAAATATAAGTCACTATTTCAGAACCTACTTTTCTAGTATGAACAAATGATCAAGGATTAGTAGACACTGAAGAAATGCTACAAACTGACAAAACGTTAAGAGAATTTTAAACAAATAAACAAATTGGAAGAAATGGATGATGTTGTGGAAATATTTTTAAAACTATTATTTCTAATGATGCACATCTATCAGATGATGAGTATATATAAAAAATGTACACATTTGTAATATTTTAGAGAGAGGAAAGGAATATTCCTTAAAATAGACAGGAGAATGCATTTATACTAAAAAATATATGTGATTATGTGAAATAAGTGGAAGAAACATAGCAGGGGATTTCCTGGGTATGAAAATCCTAAGGTAGAAATAGTGTTTAGGGATTTAACTTACACTTTCTGTTGTCCCTCAGTTGTAGGTGTGACTTTGTTGGCTTAAAGAATGGGAATTGCTTGCTATTTCTACACATTGCTTCAAAATTTGATAAATCATTCCTCCATGTTGATGTAGACCCTCTAGTACTAAATGGTGATTTCTTAGCAAAATTTTTGCTTCTCTGTTCTGGTACGACCAAGATTTGTGTGGACAGCATCATTGGTAGTAGAAAGTCTTCATAAATTATGGGATGCTAAGTTGAGCCATGAAATGGCATCTGTCTTTGTCAGTGTGGTCTCCTTGCTTGCCAAAAAAATTATATACAGGTCTATCAAGTTATAAATTTAGTCTAATTTTGGAGTGGATGTATGCTTGTCCATTGTGATGCAGCTGGAATCCAGCTTTGAAATTAGTAGAGAAACACTTTCCTCCTTTATTAGGTATTTGAAAGGGCGCTATCAGCAGAAGAACAGTTTGGTGTTGGGGAACAGCACAAGGTAGAAGACATGTTGGAGAAGAATCAGTGGGGATACTTAAAAAGCTTTAAAGGGGTTGAAAAGTCTAAGGAGGGCACATCATATTTTGATCATGGTTAGGGTTTCATGAAAGGCTGTCATCTGGATCCCTGAGACAGACAAAGCAGAGATCCCTGGGATACTAAATGAAGCAGAGATCTGGCTTTTCAAAGGACCACACTGGGCTGAGAGGGAAGAGGAGAGGAAGTCTGTGTCCTGAGGCCACAGGCATGCAGGAGGTGTGGAGAGAGAAGCAGCTGAAAAGCTGTCTCCAAGTGAAACTTCTAAGGAATAGGGCACTAGCACTTACCAGTGAGGTGCTATTTCAAGGTAACTGTTTTAGCATGTGAGAATTAATCTTTGCTTTTAGAGTGGGCTTTTGAGAAGAGACAACTGTGACTTCACAGTGCTCTGATTTGTGAAAATAGAGTACTTCTTTTTTCTCTTTCGTAAATGGTTGTTCAGAAACCATTGAAAAGGTGGCTGCTGAGTGGGAAATCAAATACACTAAATGGAAATGATCTAGGGGCTAAATTAACTTAAGTGCTCAATCACAAAATGCTGGGTTTCACATACAATTTTATTTGGGAGAAGACAGACTTGTCGGATTGATGCCAGAGAGATAAAAGGATAAGATGTTACATATGGAGTGTGAGCTCAGAAATTTCAAGGAAAAAATATTTCATGTTGGTTTCTTTAGAAAACTGTCTTGGCTAAGATATCTGTGACATCTGATGGAGCACATGTTTTTTGGAGGGCTGAGTGTCTAGCCATTGACCTAGACCCAGTCACGGGAGAGGCAGTGGTAGAAATGGGATGAAGTCAGAGTAGATATTGGGAAGACTTCATCCATGCCTTTGAGCAAGGGGAGGGAGGTTTGAGGTAAGGATACAGACTTAGAAGATAACAGCTCAGAAGTATAAGTGAGCTTGCTTAAGCCCAAGTTCCCTGACCTTAAGGACACTGACAGTCCTTCATGGCAGTAGTTGCAGAATGACTTGGAATGGGCAGCCTTAAGCCTTCCTCAGGGGGAGAAAATAGTGTTCTTTCTACTAAATACACAAACAGAGTGCTAGGGGTCATGTTTTCATAGTGTATATGCGACCCATAAAACAGATATCTTCTAGATCTTGACATATTAGCTTCAAGAAGTTGAGCTAATTTATGAACTATTAAATATGATGCCACATGAAACCTCAAAGAAATAAAAATTCAGTATCTCAGTGACAGAAATAAAATTTTAATAATGATACAAGCATCTATAGAAACTAAAAGTGAAAAGAAACTTTAGATTGCAATTCAAAATACACATTTGGTAGCATTTCCCTCTGCATGATTATAGTACTGAAAGTCAAAATGCTATGTGAGATGTAAGATGTCTCGTGCTCAGAGTTGGCTTCATACACATGGTACCTGTGCAGTCACATCATATGCTGTGACCAGAATAGTCCCACGTTCAGTTCAGTGTGTTTCTAGAGTCATCTCAATAGTCTCAATGATTTTGAACATTTTCATTTAGCCCCATTATATGAACTTGGGGTTCAATAAACTTTTACATTAATTTACATTTACAAGTTGGCAGAAGGAATCCAATGGTATTTAGAAAAATCTCATCCTTGAATCTTGACTTTTAAGTCAACATTTATATCAGCAACTATAATGATGACATGTATGAAATTTAGAGACTCTCAAAGTTACAAGTATCAGCAAACCTAAAATATCTAAAATATTTTAAAAACTTATCTTTAGGTTGGACCAATGTATGAATATAAATAATTTGACTTATTCTATTCTATTATTTTATTTTTTGGTGCTGTAGATGAAACCCAGGACCTTTCATATTCTAGGTACATGCTCTACTTTATACCCCCAGCCCATCTTACATAACTTGAAGACTAATAATAACAAATATAAAATCATATACTTGGATTTCTTAAAAATAAATATACAACTCGAAATAGAAATTCTTGATTCTTTAAAAAATTTTGAAGGATGGGAGATAGGAGGGACATGGGAGATAGGAAGGACAGAGAAACTTATAGGAAAACCCTAAGATTGTGCGAAGTAACCCCAAAGGAACATCCTATGCTAATAATATGTCAAAAAAGTGTGTCTTTTAAAGGAAGAAACAAGAATGGGCAATCCCTATGCAGAGGAGCATAGAGTGAGGAAAACAGGAGAAAAAAACCCTAAGCTGATCCACTTAGAACCCAGGTACAAAATTATACTAGAAGTAACAGGAATATGGCACTTCCTGATAAAATATTGGTCAGAGAGGTCTTAAAGAGCCCTAAACACATTATAGACTTTTGCCATTGCTCTTGGCTCCACTTCAAAAACTGTCAGTAAGACTTTATTACTGAAGATGCAACACAAATGTATCATAGAACATGGACAAAATATATCAACTGGAGCTGGTCTGAGGATTTTCTCCTGCTGGTTAACTTACACAGTACCAAGGAACAGTACCAAGGAATACTATAGAAGCTACTGGGAGAGAGGAATAATCACAAGCCCTATCAACAGCATGAGATCTGTAAGGTGCAATATATATCACCATGGCAACAGGTTACCACCAGTGTAATAGTGGCATGAATATCAAGGAGACAACCAATAGCTTTCTGCTTGGATTCATTTAGGCTCAAATGATTGCTTGTCAGAACGGTACACATTTCTGTTACTGTAAACTAGAACAAGAATCTAAAAAAGGGAAAGAACTAGATCAATAGGAAGACAGCCAATAAGATATAGGTAGGAAGACAGTAGGTAGCTATTATATTCATAGAATGGGAGCTTACAGTGGAATCTTTGGGTCTAAAGCTGGATGAATGAAGGGAAATACACATATCAGTGAGTGGCTTGAAGAGAGGTAACTTGATATACCATGGAGGCCTGAGGCTCCATAGGAGTAGACAAGCCAGAGTGAACCCTGATGTCCATAGATACATACAATGGAAGGGATGGAGGGAGAGAGAGGAAATGGTGAAGTAAAGGGAGGTGAAGGGAAAGGAAGGGGAAGGTTGGGGAAGGGAAGGAGAAGGGAAGGGGGGAAGAAGGGGAAAGGAAGAGGGAGGAAAGGGAGAGGAAAGGGAGGGGAAGGAGGAGGGAAAGGAAGGGAAGAGAAGGGAGGAAGGGAAGGGAAGGGAGAGGGGAGGGAAGGGAGGGAAGGGAATGGAAGGGAAGGAAGGGAAGGGGAGGGAGGGAAGCTGGGATGAATACTCAATGTGCTTGTAAAAGTAGAAAAAAAATTTGCATAGGGAAATCCAGGCTGTAAATTGAAAAGTTGAAATGAATCTTCAGTTGTAAGAGCCTAAAGATGGGAAGGAGCAACAATATGCAAGATACTCCACACAAGTTAGGGCTGAAACAATCATAATAGGACTCTGCATGACCTGCGCAATGACCAACACGTTATTAACCCCTCAAAGTCTAGCATGGGCTAAAGGCACTAAGATCCTTAGAATCTAGGGATTAACAGCCACAATAGTGTTCCTATACTTAAGGGAACACAAGAAAGAGTTCTAGGAAATGCCACTGAATCCTTACACCTCATCAGAGAGGAGGACCCAGAGGAAAGTTTGACATACACATTAAAGGATGCTCCAGGGATGGGGGGGGGGAGGCACTGGGAGATAGGGAGGGAGGGGAGAAAGGAAGGGGAAAAGGAGGGGAAGCAAGAGGGTCCAGGAAGGGGTGGAGGAAGGGAGGGGACTGGGGTACCTATTAAGTTTGTATGAGCAGAAATAAATAAATAAATAAAAATAAAATAAAACACACACACACACACACACACACACACACACACACACACACAGAAATGTGAAC
Source organism: Typhlomys cinereus (assembly GCA_023101885.1). NCBI lineage: Eukaryota > Metazoa > Chordata > Mammalia > Rodentia > Platacanthomyidae > Typhlomys > Typhlomys cinereus. The sequence goes on along the minus strand of JALPQD010000498.1, from coordinate 1,385,218 downwards.
ATTAAGGAAGGAATAGAGTCCCCATGAAATTTAGTTCTCTCACATGCAAAGTGGGTGTTTATGCTTTATGTAACCCATATTCATGTGTATTTACAACTCACTACAGAGCGATCATTTTTATGTTTGTTCCTGAGTCCTAAATCCATGAACAATGGGATATATGGATTATCATTAAAATATTATATTACAATGTGTCTAAAAAAAAGAAATGAATCTTCAGTTGTTGGAGATGTAGCCTGATGCATGAAGTCTCAGGTTTGGAACTTAGGATCACATAAACAAACAGGATATGCCTATAAAACTACCACAGTGGAGGTGGAGGTAAAGACAGAATAAGAAGTTCGAAGTCATCTTTACACTACATAGCGAATTTGAGGGAGCTTGAGACATATATGCTGCTGTCTAAAACAAACAAACAACAAAAAACAAAGAGCAATGCTATTTTAGGCTTAAATTTCCAGAGAAAGGATAGGCAAAATCCTCTGTAAAAGGTCTGTAAATAAACATTTAATTCCTTGCTACCTATGCAATGTCTGCCACAACTACTCAATTCTTTCTTGATAGTTCAAAGGTGTTGGAAAACTATGTAAAATAATAACGATGTCTATAGCCCAATAATATTTTGTTTTGGGGGCAGATTTGAATTTCAGGTCATTTTAATATGTCATTTTGATTTTTTTAAAAAATGAAGATGGAAAATCCTCTGAGAAAAATGTAGAAACCATTCTTAGCATGTTGGTCTTCCAAAAACAACAACAACAACAACCAAAAACCACTACACAGGTGGCTGTGGTTGGTAGTCTATAGTTTGCTGACTGTGAGCTAGATCAAAATATATTTAGGTAACCCGTATTGGTCAGAAATAATCATGGATATATTAAGCTTCTCCTAAGCGTGACAAGGGAAGAATGGCTACAACATTTATTCCAAAAGAAAGGAATAAGTGGAGTAGGATGAATCTTGAAAAATACTTGAAGGATGGTCACATGAATAGAAGATACTTTACCTGAGTTTTTTTATGTATCAGAGATGGTGAAAGGATGCTAAAGAGCCAAATGTATTTAGTATAGGGAAAAATGTGTCTGTCAAAGGGGCCATGTCATCATAAGATGGGACCATTAGGGTCACTATTGCAGAGTCATCTTGCAAGAATTTCCATGTCGGGATTCCCATGTGGGATAGGAGGGGACTCAGTAAGAAACTCAGAAATATTGTAAAGCAATCCTAACCTTCAAAAATCCTTAGGACTTCTTGATTAATGTACTTTTTTATTTCTTCAAATGAAACAGCATCAGCCTAAAGAAGGAAAAAGAATGGCCTGTTAAAATAAGGCATTGCGCCAATGAATATTGAGTTTGCACACTTATGTACATTTATCAAGCAAAATGCTTTTGGCAATGGACTTATTGGGCAATAAATATCTTTTGATTAAATGCTGGTTATAAGCTGAAGTACATAACTGCTTTAAGAGCCGTGAGCTGTGATAATAACCAGTGATATTAACATTTCTTCTATTAGTGGCTTCAAACAGGAAATACAGTTTCCATTACTTCATTTTATAAAGTTAAGTGGCTCAAACAATGCTGTATTGGAATTAGAATACAATCATGATTTAACCCCTAACCTATCCTGGATGCAAATGAAGTCTACAGCAGCTGGTGTCATATATCTTCAAAGACAGAAATTCCAGAAAAAAACTCTTAAGTATGAGGAATTATTGTGTAAGCATTTAATTCACCACTGGGCCTTATTCATTTCACACTACACTTTATTCTGTAACTGACACATTGAGAGCATAAATTTATTAAGTAGCTTTCTTTTAACAGAACATACCTGTGATATCTGCTAAAAAGAAGTAGGTACATGGGTCAAGCTGAATCTTCAACCTCTCAACAAGGAAATCTGACTGCATATGACTAGAAATTTAACACTGATATTAGTAATATTTTATTGTAGTACCTTGATATTTCTAAAAAGGAGATGATATTTTTTTAAGTAGGTTAGGATTTCAAAGTGTTTTGTTGCTCTTCTTTTATTTTTCAGTTATTATCTGAGAGTACACATGTGGCAATGAAGAGAGCTCAGTGCACACTCGAGAGGCTGTGGCTGAGGGAATCACTGTCTTAGCCAAGCAAACACTTGGAGATGTACATGGGGAAGGCAGATGGGATATACTATGTACTCGGATGATGGACTTGAAAGTTATGCTGAAAATCACTATCTTGGTTAGATCATGGTGCCAACTTGGCAACTGAAGGCTTTGAGCTCTGGGTACAGTTGTGAGAAATTAGAAGTTAAGTCCCAAGCAAGACTTGGGGGATTGTCTTATTGATAGGGAAGACCCAGTCCATGGTGGGCAGAACTGGTCATTCATAAGATGAAGGACACTGATTGAAAAAGTAGGCATCCTTTGATACACTTGGCTAGTCATGCTGGTCCGGCAAGTAGGAATTGTCCCTCTTTCAGCAATCTATGAATATGTTCTCTTGGCCCTAGTGTTGGTGTGGACGCTCCTGTTTGTGTATGTGTAGGATTGCTTCTGCTGTAGCATGCATATAGAGGTCAGAGTGTAAGTTTCAGGTGTCGGTTCTCGCCTTCAACCACGTAGATTCCAGAGGTTGAACTCAGGTCTTTAGACTCAGTGCAAAGCAACTTATCCTCTGAGTCTCTCTGGTCCCTTTTTTATTTTTCATTTTTATGTGTATCTCTGTGAAGTATGTGTGTATATATATAAGCATGCTTATATATGTGTGTGTATATACATACATGTATATATGCAGAGGCCTAAGGTTGATGTCAGAAATTTTCCTTACTTTTCGATCTAATTCGATCTCTCAAGTAAACTCAAAACATGTGCGTACAGTTAGTTTCACTAGCCAGCTTGTTTTGGGGATTACCTGTCTCTACTTTCTGAGGCAGGAAATGCAGGTAGGATGGCACCTCCCTCAGTATTTACTTGGGTTCTGGGGATCTGAACTCCAGTCTTCTCGCTTGCATGACAAGTTCTTTAACATCAAAGCCATCTCCCTAACCTTATAGATAGTATTTAAAAAATACTATGAGCATGGTGGTCCACTTGGGGCTGAAGAATCGCGAATTTCAGACTGGCCTGGGATATCAAGCAAGAAGCTACCAAACCAAACCCCAAATTCCAAGCCAAGCAAAATTATGGTTTTGGATTCTGCTGGACCTTAGTTTGATCCACTAAATGCTTACTTTGGAAAAGTGAACTTTCTTTCTACATATAATGTGAGAGGCAAAGGACACCAATCCGCCCAGATTAGTTGTAAAGATCCAATAAAGGCAGTGACATATAAACAGAGGGCCTGGCACATAACTTTCAATAACAACACAGACCAGTTTATGTATTTAAAAACATCAGCGTGGCTTTCAGTGTCAAAAGGTGCATAGTCAGCACAAATCAGGGGGTTCCACTTACCGGAATCCCAGGCATGCCTGGGGAGCCTGGAGGGCCTTGGTGCCCAGGAGATCCCATGGAGCCCTTGCTTCCTGGTGGCCCCACGGGACCAATGGCCCCCTTCATGCCTGTGAGGCCTGGTTTTCCTCTTTCACCTTGTGGGCCCCTGTCTCCTGGGATTCCCTGATCACCCTATTGGGGAGAAATATAGGAATTCCCTTTAGAAGCACATCATCTGTGGTTAAAAAAAAAAGTCCTGGGCTCATTCTGGCATTTATTCACTGAGACTTTATGATGTGGGAATGTCTACAGCATCTAATGGGTAAAGCAAAGTGGATGAGTGAACGGCACCTTAGAAGCACTTAGTAAGTCTAATAACAATGATGCGTGTCTTTGGTCATCAGCCTAGAATGACAGCATTTTTAAAAATCTGCTCCCACCATCACTTCAAGCCTGGGTGTCCTTTGTAATAATAAAGGAAATTGCCAAGGGGAGCACATCACTGAGAAAAACTCAAGGCTTGTCTTAAATCATGTGCTTTCTCTGTCTGCATTCCCTGGTCTGACCTTTATTTGATTCTTTGGGTTTCAGTTTTATTCACGTGGATACACATGTGTGTACAATGTGTGAAAAATACCTACCATGAAGAAGGTGTGAAAGGAGAGCTTTTGCAAAGTTCAAAATTGATTGGCTGGAGGGGAGAGCTGTCTCTGAGACAACTTGCTTAATGACATAAACAAATGATAATAATCTGTTGAGTTAAATAGAGTAAGGTAGCACAAGATGTTCCTGACTCTGGTAATAAAGTTCCTTATGAATTGTTCCTGAGAGGAGCAGGAAACCCAAAGCAGTCACACTTTTTGGAGTTATATGATCTTCACCTGGGTCATGGGAAGCATTTATTTGGTACAAAGGTAAAGAATATGAATGCGAGAATGAAGAATTCCAAGTTAAAGCTTCACATTGTGGGGGGACTATGTAACTAGTGAGCAATTTTAGTGTGTTTCTTTGCTCTCTATCAGCTTGGACAGGATAGTATATTCCCTCAGGGCAATGCTGACGTTAGGTAGACTTTATGTTTCCTGGTCAAGTTTCTCCCAGAACTCACAGCATCAGCAAGTAATCTCATCTAATGCCGCCTACAGCATAGGCATTTGTGGTCTAACAGACTCTGGTCTAACAGGCAAGTGCGCAAGGCCACGGAGTTACATACAACACAGTTCAAATCAAAGCACACCACAGAACTGGCATGAGCAGTAACTTCAGTTCACATTCGGCTCCCCCTCCAGTCTCTATGAGCTGGTACCACCTTTCTAATCTGTGCTCTTGGTGTCACTGGCTCCCAGCTGGGACCAACTGTGCTCCAGGCAGGCACACGGTGTTGTCTGGTGACACTTTTGGTTCTGACAGATGAGGGGCAGTGGTGTTGCTACATGTGCGGGTAGAAGACAGCAATGCTTTGAAATGCTCTTTAACACCCAGGACAGCCAAGCACAATTTTCTGCCCCCTAAATGCCAAGGATGGGTGAGAAACTTCCTAAAAGGTTATAATATTCATACGTATCTAACATAAAAAGGTGGTTGAAAACTTTCCAAACTGGACTACAAATTGGACTTGGGTCCATACAAAGACTGACCCACAGGTGTTCCTGCCATACAACTTGCTTCTGTGTCTTTTCATTGTCATGTTTTATGTGTAGTAGAAGGTTTTCAGACTGGGAGACTTGCAGTTGTTCACATGCATAACTGATTAACTGGATGATGAGTAGTTGCATTAGACAGACATGAAGAGCAGTCCCAGTAGTATCGTACGTACACGTTCTCCTTTGGGGCCTCTGTCTCCAGGTTTACCCATGATACCCTGAAAAACAGATATCAACACTAGCAATCACTCCTTGTCAAGATTGGTTTATCATTCTGTTATATTTGAATGCTAGCAGAACTGGAGGTGCACTTATGAAATAGAATGTTTTAAAATTCATGCGATTCAGTGATGGTGTTTATACCTCAGCACCCGGTGATCCATCTTTTCCATCTATTCCCTGAAAAGACAAAGAAGTGATTAATATTTCTAATTTCATTTCTGCCTAATATACACAGTTAAATCAAAAAGCTAAAACTTCAAGGACAGTTCCTATATCTTGTTTCTTCCAAGATCTTGGTGACTCATTGTGGCAAATTAGAAAATAAAACTAGAGCAACCAGATAACCTCACTGTTGCAGCTTCTCTGCATGTTGTCAGTTAATTTAGGACCAAACAGCTTAGGGAAACAAAGGATTAGTAATTTTTGTTTACAATTCTCTACTACAATTCACCGTCTGGCATGGCCAGTGAGTTCATACCAACACCAGGAAACAAGGGAACTGACCATACCGTATCCACAGGAATTGCTGAGAGGAGCAAACCTCACTTGACAGACTGCCAGCTTGTGGAAGTATGCAAGCACGTGATAACTAACTGAACCAACTCTCCATCTTATCAACCTATCTAGGAATGATTTCATCCTCCATGGGCTGGATCTTCCCACATCAATTAGACAGTCTTCAGGTTTGCTTAGCATTTGTCTTAATTACTAACTAATTCTTCACAGATATGCCTAAAGTGCAGCCTATCATCTCTACCTAGGGTACTTGCAATCAATTTCTATCATCTTAGTAGCAATAGCTTCTTCAGTTCTTTACACAATGGGGAACCTGACTACTGAAGATCAAGTACGGTTACATAGAAAGAGCCTAGCCCACTGAAAATAGTTATAAAGATTATTTTCCCTACATATTGCCTATGAAAGGTACAGCTAAGAACACATGGTGATTTGGTGACCTTTTAACAAGTTTTCCAGTACAGGTGTCATTTGCTGGGAAGGCAGGGGTGGATTTTATAGTGTAGCCAGCTCCTTTTCCTACTATGAAATAAACTGTCAGCCAGAGAACTGTTGTGATTTTTTTAAATCTTCTAAATATGAAAGGAAAGCAAGGAATACGTAGGTTTGAAGAGCATTCAATAGTGGCTTTTTATTAAGCATTGTAAATTCTGTGAGGTTTAAAGGCAGTCCTGGAAGTGGATGTGGAGCTTTGCCCCGCTTGGAGATGTGTAAAGGCTGACACGACTGCTGGCTGGAGACAGAAAGAAGAAAAGTGCTTGGGGTCAAATCGAATACCTAGGGCTCAACCTCAGATGTGTTTCTATATTGGATCTGAGGAGAGAGATCAAGGAAAGGAACATGATTTCCCAGGAGCTGGCAGGCAATTGTGGGGACACATTCCTCTGCCTAGCCTGGGGAACTTTGATTGTGCAGGAACGGATTCCACCAGGACAGAGCTACAGACAGCCTTGTGTTTTAACTGCTGTAACTCATGCTGAAATCTGTCATAGTTGCTAACCCCCACACAATCTCCTCTTTTCTCTCTGAAATATCCTGGGGATTATCTAGAGCACACTAACCAAGAATGTATTACCTGCAGTGAATGGCTTCAAAGAATTTATTACAGCTAAGAACACAGGCAACAAAGATAAACTTGATTAAAGATAGGATGTGAAAGACACCGTGTGTCACCTGAATAAAAGATAAATCTCAAGTAAAAACAAAATCCACATTTTGGGTGACAATCTAAAAAAAGAAATAAGTGCGTAATTTTTTTGGTCTCCTGCAATTTATCAAAAATAATCATGAATATTCTATTCAATACATACAGATGCTTTGTTTTATCCATAGGGAGTTCTGCTTTCAGGAATTTTTTTTAACAACTCATGTATGTTGCCCTTTCCTTTTCTTATCTCAGTGCTTATACCTGGGTAGAAATCAACTAAGTATCTATTCAATACCATTGCCTGATCAAGATCTTGGCAGGAGGGAGCCATGTGTCTTTGCTCACTTATCCTGACTTAATGGATGACAGCCACACATAAGTAGTGTCCTAGCACCTCCAGGGTATTCGAATGTCTGTGTTTCCCTTTCCACTTCTCCAAAAGCACATAGCTTTTTACCCATTTCTTCAAATTTCAGCATCATCTCTGCCTTCTTCCTTGGCACCTTATAGTTAATAAAGTCAGTGGCCTCCTGCTTTTCTTACTTAGTGATTCTCTATAGAGTGTCGGTCTAATTTTCCCACTTGAAAAGTTTTCTCCTAAGGGATATGAGAGGGTGTAGTAGAGGAAGGGTGTGGGAGAGATAAATAACAGTAAGGCTATATGGTAAAGCCATAAGAAAGCCTACTAACTTTTCAAAAAAATTTTCTCCCACATTTTATTTTTTTCCTAATCATACAAGCTTAATAGGTACCCCCATCCTTTCCCTCCCTCCTCCTTTCCCCAGTTGTCATCCATTGCACTTTCCCCCTTCTTCCTTTCCTTTCACCTCCCTCCTTTCCTCACCTTCTCCCAATGCCTCCCCTTTCCTCCCTCCCATCCCCTGGAGCATCTTTTTGTGTGAATGCCAATCTCCCTCTGAGTCCTCCACCCTAGTGAGGGTTTAGGACTCGGTGGCATAGCCCAGAGTCCTTTCTTGGGCTCCCCGCTAGTATGGGAACTCTATTATGATTGTTTAATCCCTTGTCTCTAAGGATCCTACTGCCTGGAGTCTTCTCCCCTGTGATCCATGCTAGACTTTGGGGGATTGTTGACATGTCGCCATTGTGCAGGTCAGGCAAAGTCCAATTCTGGCTGCTGCAGCCCTAACTTGTGTGGAGTATGTTGCGTATCACTGGTCCTCCTCATCTTTAGGCTCTTACAATCTTGCTGCCCCCTGAACTTTAGGATGGGGAGAGATTTGGCTGCTCTGGTCCCAGGTGAATAATGTAAGGTCTTTGGTGTTCTGAATTATGGTTTGTTGTTATTTTCAGTTTTGCTAAGAGAGCCTACTAATTTATTGCTTATTATAAAATACAATAAAAAATTTGGAAAGGAGCTATGCTATACATGGTACATAGCAGGAGATAAGAGCTAAGAAAAACTGCCAGGAAATGACCTTCATAACAGGTCAGTGAGGGGACTGGAGAGATGATACAGGGGTTAAGATTCTGCCTCACAAGAAAAAGAACTTGAGTTTGGATCCCAGATCCCACATAAAAACGTTAGGTAAAAATGGCAGTGGCCTGCCCTTCCTGCCCTGGAAGGTAGAGCCTGGGCAATCCCAGAGTGAAGCAAGAATAAAGAAGAAGAAAGGAAATGAGGTTTCAAAGGCTGCAAGTCAGTGTGGGCTCTTTCCATTGCTCTTGCACTCACCACAACCTGATGGTTAAAACCTACTGCTGAAGACATTGCACATAAGTCAGTGGAAGAATCAAGCTGTACTTGACCTAGAAACTTCATATTTGTTGACTACAAAGGCACTAGTAGGCTGCCTGGGGAAGGAACCAGCCATCAACACTTTTACCCAGCTATGAATTCTGTGAGTCACAGTAGAAGCAGATTAGCAAGAGGTACCCATTGGAGTAATAGCGGCATGAATGTGAGGACTGCTTTCTAATTGGATCGGAAGCCCGTCCTACAGGTAAGAACTCATGTCTGGGACTGTCAACCTGGCTAAGAATCTGTGGATGTAAAAGTCATAGGTCCCACAGGAGAACTTATTTCTATTGTTTTACAATATGGATACTGTGTCCTTCTAATCTTTAAACTTATTAGTGCTGCTCTCAGTTTTCATTCTAGTGTTTTATAGCAGTTCGCAAAGAATAGATGACTAGAGTGGCTGGCCTAGGTGGTACATCCAACCCTCTTCTCTCAAGGATCAGGGAACATCATAGAAGGGGGATCAGAAAGAAAATAAGGACCACCATCATCCTTAAGCTGGGGAGCCTCACTAAGGGACTACAAGCACATGTAGAAAACCATGGATGTACAAAATGCTGACAATAAATCTACGGGCTTAGGAACCTTTGCAGAATGGCGGACAGAAAGAATGTAAGAACCAGAAGATAAGGAAAAGGATTGCAAAATGCCACCTGGAACACAAAACAAAACAAAAGGACCTGGATACAGAGGGAATATTTCCATAGCAAAAGGGATTAATGGAGTTAGGGGGGCTAGATAAGAAAAGAAAGAAGAGCAAACAAACAAAATGTATTATATCCATGTATAAAATAGTCAAAGAACAAAATCCATCAATAAAGAAAAGCAGAAATCAAATAAAGATAACAAGATGTTCACCTCTCACATAGATCATTTGAGCAAGTGTGTGTGTGTGTCTGTGTGTGTATTCATGTGTATTTGTGTATAAAGACTAGTGGTAAGCCTTGGGTTTTCTCTCGATCCACCCACCTTATTTTTGAGATAGGGTCTCTCCATGGAATCTTGGGCTTGCCTATCAGACTAGGCTGACTAGGGATCCACCTATGCCAGTCTCACCAACACTGAACTATCAGGAAACACTATGACGCCAGGCTTTTACAATGGTGCTTGGGATCAAACTCAGGTCCTCATGCTTGTGTTACAAGCACTTTGTTGACTGAGCTGTCTCCTTGCTGGCTGGATCATGCTTATTGAGAAGTTATCATGGCTGTAATTTTCCACCAATGACCTTGACATCGCTACATACAGTGGAGAACTAGCAACCTTCATGTACTTACCTGTATATTCATCATTCCTCCCTTTTTTCTCTTTAAACACCAAGTTTGCTTGTCACCCGGGAAACTTCATTACCTAGTTTTCTTTGTATCTTATTTACTGCACATTCCCTGTCTCTTTGATAGGTTCTCTTTCTAGCAGTTGAGTCCTGTTTTCTTTGCTTGTTCAATGTGACTCCATTTCATCAAATTCGCACAAGGTCTATACAATCAAAGCCTACAATGGCTCCAGATGTGCATACCATGGCATACTCATTTCCCTTTGGTATTTCCCAGAGTTTCAATATAAACGTGCCCATAGTGGAGAACACTTGGTTTTACCTCCCAGCCCCACCTATTTCTAGTCTGTCCGCTCAATACCTCTCTCATGTGCAGACTTCCCAAAAGAGCTCTGACTTGTCTCCCCACCCTTCTCACCGGTCAGCAAGTCTTATTTGCCTTCCATTTGTGTGCTCCTAACTTCCTCATTCATGAGCTGCCAGTTTCCATCACTTCTTTCTCATGGAGATCTTGGCAATAATTTCTCACTTTTGGCTTCTGTTCTGTTTCCTGGAGTGCACTCTTGCATAGGAGAGAGAACAAATCCTCAGACATAGCCTAGTCATCTTCATGTTCTGCTACACAAGGAAGGTTCTGGAAGGGTTTCTAGGTCATTGCCAACTTCAAGCCTTTTGCATTAACCTCACTGGCTCTCTCCTCCAGTGGCCATCTCTCTTGCCTGAAGAAGTGCTTCTCTCTAACTTCCTTATGACTAGTTCTGCTACTTCATGGAGACATCCATTCAAATTGCAGGTCTTCTCTGAGCACTTTATTTTATTTATGTGTTTTTTGATAATCAAATATTAAGTCACTTATCGCTACTCTGTATTAAGTATATATAATAGATTTGGTGACTTTTGGATTCACATGTAATGTGTATGTTCATATGTATGCATGTGGATTCATATGTAATCCAGGATGAAGGTAGTAGGGAGGACAGAGTTCAGCTGTTCTTTAGTCAGAATACAAGTACCAAAAGAATTAATATATGTAATTGATAGCCAAGTGTCAGCATGAAAAACAGAAAGAAAATTCAAAGGTTTCATTAAAAGTAGCACTTTTCAGAAGATCGTGTCAATCCCAGGGTTCGGAAAAACAAAAGGAGAGATTAGAAATGATGAAATCTCATAAACTTGAAAGCAGAGTGTCACAAAGCTGAAACTCAAACTTTTAGGATCAGAGTTTTTTTGTTTTTTTTTTTTTAGTTTGTTCTGGGGTCTCATGAAATGTACAAAGAGGCCCACTGTTAAGAAGACTCATTGGAGATGGGGCAGGGAGTGTCTCTGGCTTAATCTGAGGTCTTTAAGAGAACACAGGGAAGTGTGTACAGAATAGCTGGGAAGGTGCAGAATGAAGCCAACCATGCTTCTGACACTGATCGAAGTTGTTAGAGTAAAGAACAATCACTATGTGGCCCTCCAACCCCATCCCTCCTGTTCATAATTCTTGCAATTACTGTAGGTAATACATAGATTTACCTGAGTGTCTCAAGGTGGGCTGGGTGGGTTTGGTACTAGGAACCACCTATTAGGGAGTACATACAGTGCTTAATTTTCTGGGTCTGGGATACTTCACTTAAAATAATTGTTTCTAATGACATCCATTTCCTGGAAAATTCCAGTAATTCATCATTTTTGATGGCTGAGTAGTACTCCATTGTATAGATGTACCACCTTTTCCTTATCCACTCGTCAACTATTGGACATTTGGGTTGATTCCATGACTTTGCTCTTGTAAACAGTGCTGCTATGAACATGGTCGTGCTTGTGCTATCGATGTGGATCTCTGCTGCATGGGGGGTTATTCCCAAAAGTGGAATAGCAGGGTCATATGGCATTTCAATCTTTAATTTCTTTAAGAATCTCCAGACGGCTTGCCAGAGTGGCTGTATGAGCCTGCATTCCCACCAGCAATATAGGAGAGTTCCCCTCTCTCCACATCCTCTCCAGCACTTGTTGTTGTTTGTATTGTGGATTTTTGCCATCCTGACCGGGGTGAGATGATATCTCAGGGAAGTTTTGATTTGCATTCCCCTGATGGCTAAAGAGGTGGAGCCTTTTTTAAGATATTTGTTAGACATTTTAATTTCATCCCTGGTAAAGTTTCTTTTAAGTTCCAGGGCCCATTTTTTAATTGGGCCATTGGTTTCCTTGGTGTTTAGTTTTCTAAGTTCTTTGTGCACTCTGGACAGTAGAGCTCTATCAGATATGTGGTCCCTCCCTCACTGAGGTTTCCAACTTTTATTACATCTACCCTTGAATGTGCTCTTATAATAAGACTCCAGTTTAACAGCTTTTTGTCTCTGGCCAGGGGGTGACATACAGTGCCCAGCAGGATGGACTGAAGGGCATTGCAGGAGCAGCAAAACTGCAAAAGAAAAATCAACAAACCACAATCCAGAACTTCAGAGACTCTATATCAACCACCTAGAACTAGGCCAGACTAATCTCTCCCCATCCTGAAACTCAGGGAAATTTGTGGAAGAGGGGGCAGTAAGAGTGTAAGAGCAAAAGGATGGGAGGAGCAATGATTTGTAAGATACTCCACAAAGTTAGGGCCGAAGCAATCATAATTGGACTTTGCATGCCCTGCGCAATGTCCAACACACTATTGACCTCACAAAGTCTAGCACCTGCTAAAGGCACCAAGATCCTTGGAGGCAAGGGATTGACAGCCACAGTAGTGTTCCTATGCTTAAGGGGAACACAGGAAAGGGTTCAGGGAAATGCCACTGGGTCCTTGTACGTCATCGGAAAGGAGGGCCCAGAGGAGAGTCAGGGATGCATATTAAAGGACTCTCTGGGAATTGGGGCAGGAGGCACTGGGGGATGGGGAGGGAGGAGTGAGGGAAGGGGGAGCAGGGGGTTTGGGGGAGAAGGAGGGAGGGAGGGAACTGGTGTACCTATTAAGTTTGTATGAGCGGAAATAATAATAAAAAATGTTAAAAAAAAGAACTATCACTATGATAACAGAGCAACATGAAACAAATATGACAGTGCAGTTCCTTCCTCCTGCTCCAGCTTTACAGACCTTTTTTGTTGTTCGTGTTGCACATGTACGTGTGTGTGTGTGCATGTGTGCTTGTGCACGTGTGAGTGTGTGTTTTTACAAGAGGGCACTTGAGTATATGCGCCTGTGGAGGCCCAAGGAGGCCAATGAGGAATTCTCCTATATTGTATCTTATTATTGCTTTGCTCTGGGGTTTCCCAGGCTTTGCCTTTCAGAATCAGAACTACAGGCCACCACCATATCTGCCCAGTCTTTTTATGTAGAATCTGGGTGTTTGAATTCAGGTCCTTTTGTTTGTGAAGCAAAGACCTTAACCACGGAGTCATCTCTCCAGCCTAAGTTTGCATATCTTAAGAGTTGATTGGCAAAGGAAAAAAATGCATTTTGATGTCCTCAATCACAATATCACAAATAATGGTAGAAGACGGAACTGGAAAACAAGCTGTGTGATAATGAGTACAATAATCTAAAATGAACTTAAACCAGATTTAAAAGAACTGAGAAAGTGGCCAGCAGATGGTGGTACAGCCTAGATATTTGCAACAGCCAGAAATCAGTACATGGCTTGAGAATCAAAGGTGGGGTTACCACAAACATAGTAAAAGTGAACCCAGTCAGGGGAAGCTAGAGCAATGAAAAGAGATATGAGCCATGTTAAAGCACCTACAAGGTGAGCTCAGGACAGAGGGACCCTAACTATGTCTATGAATGCTTCCTTACAAAGAACCTGTCTGAAAAGCAGCTGATGTTTGGAGTATTCCTCAAGTAATGCCTGAACACTTGTTAGATGGAAATAGGTCTCACAAAGGTGAGAACTATTTCAAGGTACACACATCTAGCCTTGGTGGAATAAAAACATGATTCATTCAACTCATTATTATAACATTAATCTTCTAAGATAAGATTAATGATCTCCCATGAGGTTATCCTCTTTAAAATAAGTGCCGTGCAAAGTATCAACCAACTCACTGTAAAACCATGAGACAAGACTAAGAAATGCAACGTCAGTTTCATCAATTTCTGAAGACTTTATATTCTGTTGCATGAAACAATCTCTCTCAAGCCCAGGCAGACAGAAGTCTCTGGAAACTGTTTTAGGATGGATATACTAACCTATTCGTATCCCTAGAAACTTCACCCTTCCAGTAGAATTGATGCCTCTTTCTTTATATACTGTCTACCTCAGCCAGGGAGAGAGGTGGTTGTGCATGACTTGATGGTCTTATCTGGAGAGCTCGAATTCTAAAAGGAGCTAGCTAGAGATGCTCCTAGAATAGGAGATGAATACAGATGAATACAGAAGGGAGGTTTTATTTTAGTTTTAAGCTTCTTAATTCTTTAGCAGTTTCATATGCATACACATAATGATTTTTAGTCATTTTAGCCCCATATTCTGCTATCTCATCTCCCCTCCTTGCATTGAAAACCTTCGCAACAAGTCTCCCTCCGACTTTTCTGTCTTCTCTGCAAACTGGTTATAATCCCATATGGAGTCAGGTAACTGAATGTGGGGGTTGTGAACAAATGGGCCATGGCAACACGTTTCAGGAAATGGAACAACCCCAAATTAATCTCAATTCAACAATGAATCTGCAGCAGTCTCTGGCAGTGCCTGCCTTTGTCTAATTACTTGGCATTGCTGTGTCCTTGGTTATGAATACATGACATGTGTGGTTACAGTATTGTGCTGTTGTACCTCACCTGCCATGCGCTCTTTCAGCATGCATGATACTACACTGCCTAAAGCCAACAATCACTGCCTAAAAACTCCTCAGATCAGAGCCAGGAATATTGCATATTATAAATTCAGTGCAAAAGTTTCTTATAGGGGCGGAGGAGGTAGCTCAGGGTTAGTTAAAGCTTTTGCCTAGCAAAGCAAAAGGACCCAAGTTCAGATCCCCAAATCCTACACAAAAATGTCAGACAGAATGTCTGTACTTCTAGTCCTGGAAGAAAGAGTCTGAAAAATCACAAAGCAAAGTGATGAGGAGGTAGAACAATCCAGGATGATTCTCAATGACATCCTTAGCCCTCCACAGGCTCACACATTGAAGTGCCCTCTTGTAAACATAAATACACACAAACAAAGAAAAATATAAAAACAGAAACAACTTCTTCATTACAAAGAATATACTTTTTGGTCTTTATTTTCATCATTGTTCAACATATAACTATCAAATTAGCATATCTTTGAATCTTATTGTATTCTTTGAGTTGATAAGCTGATTTCATAATTAAAATCATTAAATGAACTCTAATGTAGAGCCAGCATAGAATATCTGACAATTTCTGAAATGCTCCCAAACACACTTTCCCATGTTGTACTATGTATTTATGTTGAGATGTCATTCTCAACATTAATGATCAAACATCAATCAACTCTGAATATCCACTGCATTCCACAGGCCAATATTCAGTCAAGATTGAATTCTTCATGTGGAAATACACAGCACATCTGCTTCATTGGTATGCAAATTTGCTTTTGTCATTAAAAAACGGTGAAGTTATATGTATGGTAAAGATTTCTTCTAAAATGAACTTTTTTATGATTTATTATCAGTGTTTGATTTGTATGCTTATTTTATACACTTATATAACCAAAGTTGCATAAAAAATTTGCAGAATGGAATCATAAGTAGAAAAGATTTTAAGAGCTATATTTAAATCATACTAGAGTGCTTCTGTCTACTCAGATCCTATTATATCTGAACTTGGGTAGATACATGCATATATTTGTTTATTTGGTGCCTGTATCCTGTAACAGAATGCCAACCCTGTGAACTTTTAGTACGAAATATTCCTAGATGCAGAAATTGCTCAGTATAGATTTGTTGAAGGAAAAAATAAATTCTGGGGTTGGGGATATGACTCAGTGAACAAAGGTACTTCACGTGTAAGCATGAAGATCTGAGTTTAAATCCCAAGCTCCCAGATAAGAAGTTGGCCATGGATCTGCTGGCCTGCAACCCAGCATTGGGAAATGGATACAAGTGAGTCCCAGGAGCTCACTGACTAGAGAGTCAAGCCAAAATGGTGTGCTTCCAGTTCATTAGAAGACCCTGTTGTAAATGAATAAGGCAGAAAGTGATAGAAAAATACACTTGACAGTCTCCTGTGGTCTCCGCATACATGCACCATATGCACATCACACACACACACACACACACACACACACACACACACACACACACACACACATTTAAAAAGAGATTAACTATTGATTGTGTGGTATCTCCTGGGGACGCGATACTAAGTTTCCACAAGCTGGCTCACAGGATTAAGGATGAGGAATATACAAGGGAGATGACAGGAAAGTAGGGAACATCATAGTGCTCACTCAGTGTCTCCCTGGCCAGGCACTGGAAAGTCTTCCATATATGGATTCACTTCACTGATTCATGGAACCTGTTGGTTCATAAATAAGACCCAGAATACCTGACTCTAAGCTGTCCATGCTTTTTATTGTCCTATTGCCTTTTCTGAGAAGATGATGGCCAGGGAATACACAGACAAAATTTTCACAGAAATACTGAACCAACTTCAAGCCAAGTATCTCTGTGCTACTGACTTAGCTCTAGAAGAAAAAGTACTAGTTCTTCTCCTAAGTGTTCTTCTTCCCATACACCCAACAGCAAATACATAAGCACGGGGAGCAGTGACGTTCTATAAAGAGTACGCATGATAGTGCAGTATGACTCATTCATTTGTATATCCACTCTTCTGAGTCTAGTGCATCCATAGCATGTAGCGGAGATGAGGTGAGAGTGACTGTCACAATGGCACATTAATGCCGTGTGCCAGTAACCAAGAGTTCCTCCAGGAAAATCAGACATGCACAAGAAAGGACTCTCTGGGAATTGGGGCGGAAGGCACTGGGGGATAGGGAGGGAGGGGGGTGGGAAGGGGGAGCAGGGGGTACAGGGGGAGGAGGAGGGAGGGAGGGAACTGGTGTACCTAGTAAGTTTGTATGAGCTGAAATAATAATAAAAATGTATTAATAAAAAAAAAGAATTAAAAAAAAAAAAAAAAAGAGTTCCTCCAGGATGCGCCGGGTAGACGTCTGGTAGCAGTGGTCTGTGACTGTAAGGAGGAGGCCCAAATCCAACGAAGGGAATAGTTTAGCATGTAGACGTTACATGACTGAGTAAGTCTTTGACTTCTGTATATTTTAGGATGTGAAAGGATACTTATTTTAGCTCTGGGAAGAGTATTAGGCTTAAGACATAATGAATCTTCTTTACCGGTGCTAAGAAACCTTTCCTCTCCACTGTTTAAGATATAAAGATATCACATAGAGATTTTGAAAAGTCCATGACAAGCCCCCACTGATACCCCAAAATCTATTGCATAGAACCTGCTGTTACTTGCTGAATTCAGTTACTTGCTGAATTCTCACAGTTTCTGAGGAGACAGATGAAGAGATAATGTTCAGAACATTTCTTAAAGTAGCAATTTCTAACTGGTGAAAAATACTTACTGGCTTTCCCGAGGGTCCTTCTGGTCCCGGAAAACCTATATCTCCAACAGGTCCTCTCTCACCCTGTAAATGATTCCCAGGAAAAAAAAAATTACCAATAAAATGCTTTAAAAGGGCACATACATCAGCCGTGAAAGTGACAGGAACTCACCGGCTCTCCCGGAGCTCCTGGAGGGCCTGGGGCGCCTGGCTTCCCCTGGTGGAGCAAATCACAGACAAATGTTAGGGGCCAAGTTTCAGATAGCATGAGCTCTTCTTCCCCACAGAAGGGTTTACAGGGTGGGACTCAAAATCAAAACAGCATTCCTCCTGGGACAAACCCACAGGCTCACTCGAGTCTACAGGCTGAGTTCTAGACTAAGGAGCAGGGAGGGGGTGAGGGAAGCATGCTTCTGAATATGTTATATAAATGTATTCTCACTACTGCAAATCCTTTTTATATTTCTTTACCTAATCCCTGCCTCCCTCCCTTCCTCCCTCCCTCCCTTCCTCTTCCCTCCTTCCCTACTTCCCTCCCTCCCTTCCTCCCTCCCTCCCTTCCTCCTTCCCTTCTTCCCTACTTCCCTCCCTCCCTTTCTCTCTTTCTTTCTCTTTTCTTTCTTTCTCTCTTTCTTTCTCTTTTCTTTCTTCCTTTCTTTCTTTCTTCCTTTGCTTCCTTTCCTTTCTTTTTTCTTTTTCTTTCTTCATCCATAATTGTTTCTTTCCTTCTTCCCTTCCTTTCTCCTTCCTTCATTCTCTCCTTTATCTCTTTCTCTCTTTCTTTTCTTCTTCCTTCATCATTTTTTCTTTTTTTCCTCCTTTCCTTTTTTCTTCCTTTCCTTCCTCCTTTATCTTTCTCTTCTTTCTTTTCTTCTTTCATCATTTTTCTTTTTTCCCTCCTTTCCTACTTCCTTCCCTCCCTCATTTCTCTTTCTCTCTCTGTTTGTTTATTTCCTGGAAGTTCTACATTACCTTACAGGGAGGAAGGACAAAGGGAATCAACAGGATTTCTACATTGGTCATAAGACATTCTGACAAGAAAATAAACAAACATGTTTGATTTGAAAAGTGGTGTTTTGCTGAAATGGAAGAGGAAAATATTGGTTTCTTCTGATGTACCATGACCCAGAAGACTAGCAAACTGGGAGACCTTGGAGCAGTGGAACTGCAGGGAGTGAAGGAGCGTAGCTGTGATATGCACATGAAAGATCTTCAATGGCCCACGTATTTGAACACTTTGTCTCCATATGGTGGCACTGATTTGGAAGGCTGCAGGATCTTTAGGTCTGCTGCCTCGCTGAGGAAAGGGCTGCAGGACTTGAAGGCAATATGCATCTTTGTATCTTGTGTGGAAAATCTCTACCTCTGAACTTCCAACATGAGAACAGAGCACACTGCCAACTCCAGCCACTACCGCAGCTGCTGTGCCCCCTCTGCCTGATGGACTACACCATGAACATGGAGCCAAAAGAAAACTCTCCTCCCTGAAGTTGTGTCTGTCTGTGGGGGTTGTCAGGCCCAAAGTCTGCTCTCTGGAGAATGATACATCAGCATCTGAATAGGGCTGTCCTTAGGGACCCTCCCCTGGGGGGTTGAGTTTGCCTCTTGTCTGCAAGACAATGGGCAGACCTGACTCCTCCCCTTGGGAATACAGATTACCTCCAGCCTGTTCTTGGATCGCTTTTGTTTCTCTTAGAAACTGGCTGGGCTGTTCCTCCCCCAACAGTTCCTTCCTGCTTATTGAGATATGCTAATAATGTACGGAGCAAGTAACTCTGTTTTGAGGCATACATTGTCCATTCCCTTCTAGCAACAAGGTGCCACGCCTGTTTACCTGGAGACATCATGTCTGGCAGATGTCACTCCTGCCTTTTCTTTGTTAACTGGAATGTATAGGTTTTACATAATCCTGTAAAGAATTTGGTCCTGCTCTTCTCTGATGCTTTCCTGAATTTGGCCCTGTTCCTTGACTGTTTTCCTATAAATACTATGTATGATATAATAAAGATAACTTGAATGATAAGAGGACATCCAAGGCCGCTCTGATCCAAAGCCTGGACTTTTAATTCCTACCGCTCCCACTTCAGTTTCTTGCGTTTTACGTTCAGGTTTGTGCTGGTTCGCGACCCGGACATCTGTCAAGTATTTTTAGCATAGAATGAGAAAAGTAACTAAAAGAGTGGTCTAGCAGAAGCTGAAAGTAAACCGGCAACGTGTCTACCTGAGCTTGCAGTGTTGCCTCTGGAAGGTCCACCTTCCCTCCCATGTTCCTAACGCGGCTGGAAAAGATACTATTTGGTTGAGTGAGTAACTGAGACCTTAGAATCCTGGAAGGAGACCCCATCTCTGACCCAGGGGACCCACAGGAACTCCTGAAGTCCAGGTGAATTTAAGTTGGGGGGATATGTTAGCCAAGAGGTTCCATGTCCTGAGGTGCTTTCATCAAACTCAAAATGTCTGGATGCTTGCCCCTTGAGAACCGAGAAAAGGAACCCAGAAACATGGGCAGAGGGCATCAGCAGTTGAGAGCAGCAGAGAACTTCAATAGTCTATGGAACGGCATGCCGACCTAGGACCCCCTCACTGTCATCCTTCGAGATGCTCCCTCCCGTCTACCACAGGGCATCCTTGGAAAAGATGCATGGTCCTGAATATTTTGGAAAGGGACAGATCAGTGTGTTTTAAGAAGAGCAGGGTTCTGTGTAGCTATGGCAAGCCCATAGCTAGTAAATTGAACTAAAATAAGAGCTACCATTTAACTATTGCAAGTGTGCAAACCAGTGGCACCGAGCGCATCTACACTGTCATGTAACAGTCGATACTATCTCTAGGACCACTTAATATTCTTATTTTCTGAAGACCATTAAAAATGGTGCATTTTTAACCGTACACACAGTTATATATTTTCAGTGGGTCCAATTTTACCCTTTCCTAATTCCATAATTGTCAGTACTCTTAGGATTTGAAAGCTACATTTTAAGTAAATGCATCATATCTTAAGCATCTAAATGCACGACTAGCTAGTCCGATATTTCAGTATGTTTCATCTTTCAAAAATGACTTTAGAATTCCTGATACAGACTGTCTGTTGAGAGGATCACACGTGTTTTAATCACTTTCACTGGGACCAGTAATATTTCTTTGAAGACAGACTTAATTTATGGTGATAGCAAAAATATTTTAAAGTTGCATCCAGGTGAATGCTGAGGGAAACAAGTTTTTACCTTGATCTAGACAAATTCAATAAGACACTCCATCTTCTGTAAAGATACAGGTGTAGATGATACAGAGAGGCTAAGGGCTTATTTAGGGATAGGGTGGTGGCAAGGTAGCAGCAAGGGTAGTGCTAGGCAGTGTATGGTCAGGTGTGAGGAGGGGGGAAGCAGGGCCCTTTCTTATCTCTGTTGTACTCTTGTGATCCACTACACAAGGTTTCCAATGACTTTGCTGCTACGTGGTCCTGGCCTTCTCTGCAGGGGCACCTAGCAAGAGGATAAATGGCCTCTTATTCATAAAGCGTGACCACAAAATTTTAATTAGGGCATCATGAATGAAGATCAGAAGTATCCCAAGGGCTCAGGGAAATGATTTCAACCTTTCCTGGAGCACTATCCATTCATTTGAAAAGACCTTGATGAGATTAAAACACTTGACACCAGAGAGCAACAAAAATGACGGAGAGGATTGAAGGGCTAGTTTATGAGGAAATGTTAGCAGCAATAAAGCTGTGCTAATCATACTGGGTGGTGGGAGAGCTCGCTCAGGCTGCTGCCGAATGTAAGAAGCCAGGCACACAAGCCAGATGAGAACCGGGCCTTCAAAGACTGGGAAACCTTGAAACATGCCAAGGCTAGAAACACACACACAAAATGAGTTTTCAGAGCTGTGCTCAGTATAAATGGGTAAATGAAATTCTTCTCTTGCCATGAAAGTGACTAGAGAAGAAAAAAGACATAAAGTGATAAAAAGATGAAACCAAAGGACAGAACATTCTCGAATCAGGAAAGGAACGTGACAAAAGCTGAACTCACCGATACACCCTTTATTCCTGGGGGACCTGCTGGGCCTTGATCTCCCTGTTGAGATTAAAATAAAAATGGCTATTTATAATGATATCTGTATATTCTTTACTTGTAAAGCCAATGTTTAAGTAATAATTTGTATATGATAAAACTTTTGTTTGAACCTAATGCCATCAATATTAGCTGATATAAAGGAAACTGAAAGGGAAGAAAAATAACAAAATGAATAATTTACTTTTCAACATATCATTGTCTTTTTCTTCTATAAAGCCAAAATTATTTATAGTTTTAATGAAATAAGGTATTTGTGCTATTTTGGACTTATTTTGGAGAAGAAACTACATGCTTACATCTAAAATTGATCAACATTTTAATTCTATACATATTAAAAGTCATTGCTTTTACACAGAAGTGCACTGAATATATTTTCAAAGCTCTTCTTAGCCTGTTTCACTGGATGTAGGGTTAGAATAAAAAGATCTAAAACTAATGATTTTCTGTTCTCATTTTGACCAATCAGGAGATACATTTAGTTGCTCTGGAAAACAGAGCAACTCCGTTGTTTTTCAAAAGGCAAATATGGTATTTTAGATACAGCTGGAAATGCTAATGTGCTAGGGATCATATATGGAATAATTATATGGCAATTTGTTGGGCACAGCCTACATTTAAAGAAACTTCATAACTTTACTTAGTGACATAAAAGGAGACTTGATGAGATGAAGAGACATATTGTGTTTTTGGAGCACAAGATAATGTTGTAAAAGTGCTGTCACTATTAAAATTTAGTTATAAATTTGATGTGATTATCACTCAACTACTGTTAGATCAAAAGATATGAAAATTCATTTGAGATAATAAGTGAGAAGATAAAAGAGAATATTAAATGAATAATAGATACTACTTATGCTGACATGTTAGCATTTAAGAAAGCTGCATAAATAAGATTAAGATATGAGTATAATAAGATAAAATCTCAGAAGTAGACCAACATTCATAATAGGATCTTTAGTAAGAGGAATGTTCATAAATATGGATAATAATCAGACACTTTCTTTGCATTAAATCAAATAAATTTTACATAGACAATGTATAAAAATAAAATACTATGAACCTTCAAAGAATTAAAAGAATTTATTAATGACTATTTGACCTTTGTTGAAAGTGAAAATAAATATTTTGTACATAAAAGCCAAACAAAGAAAATCAAAAGGAAAAATGGTTTAGATTTGACTACAAATATAGTTGTATTTATAATAAGACTAAAAGATAAAAATGAAAAGCAAAGACTTATTAGGATAAAAACTCCAACATGGAGAAATAATATCTTCAGGATATAAAGCACAACCACTGTCAAAAGAGTAATAGAAAAATAATGTATGATCTCTCTCAGGTGAAAATTAGATTTCATAGACATCATAGTGCAATGGTGGTTAGCAGACTAAGGAGTGTACTGGGAGAGAGGAATAGGGAAAGACTGGTCAAGGAGGTTACAGTTACATAGAAAGAACTGTTCTTTTGCAAAGGAGGATGACTGGATTATAAGAATACATTTATAGCAGAATAGCTAGAAGAGTGGATTTGCAATGTTCTCATCACAGATATAACAACTGAGTTGATCATATTTACCATGTACACATTTAGAAATATGGTCATTCAAATTATTATGTGTCAGGTAAAATTTAAAGGAAATCATTACATGTCAACTAAAATTTAAAAGGAAAACATGAAAATGATACGGACAGGTAATTTTCATCGGTTTTCCTCTTGAATATACTAGAACTTTTTATTATTCCATGGAAGAATTTACATATGTAGTAAATATTAATGATAAGAGGACATCTAATATTGAACATTCTCAATTCCTCAAATCTCTCTCCACTAAATATGTTGTTCTGTAGTTATAGTTTCATTACGTTATCATGTTACACCTAAGATAAAGTCAATGAAAGTGTCTGCATCTCCTTCAGATTCTCAATTTTATGCATCACACCTTTGTGTGATTATAACTCATTTCTTGATACCTGACTCCTTAGACCCTAAATCCACTGATGGTACAAATGTTTCAGTATCTTGCATTCTCCGAATAAACAGTTTCTTTTGTGCCTAATTTAAGTTCCATGATTGCTTGTTTTCATCTACCGCTAGGACATACCATTAGCTCCCTTGCTTTATATTTGCATTTAGTCATCATGTCAGAACAAGAACATTGTTTAAACCTACTATTTA
Organism: Typhlomys cinereus; assembly: GCA_023101885.1. NCBI lineage: Eukaryota > Metazoa > Chordata > Mammalia > Rodentia > Platacanthomyidae > Typhlomys > Typhlomys cinereus. The sequence continues at coordinate 1,361,484 of JALPQD010000498.1, read as the reverse complement.
ATGTCTTTATCTGAAAGTCTGTACTTAAGTGGAGAAATACACAAATGCAATATCTGGCTTTACTCTATAACCATGAACCTCCAAGGGGTCTAGAGGCCTGCCAAAACATCACCATTCTAAGGTCTCTAAATTCTCTTTCTACACTAGAGAAACTTCTCCTCAAATCTCCAACCTATTTTTTCTACCTCATTCTCAGATGGTGAGCTTGCTTATTCCATCTTGGAAAATATGTAAGCAGCTTTTAGATTCAATAGCATGCACATCAACATCTTCTTATACTGTTATCAATGGTGTTATTTAAGCTTAATTTATGAGCATCCTTCTTAGCAATCTACAGATGTTATTGCAGCAATCTCCCTCCATCAGTATCCTTCCTATTGGATCACTGCTTTGGCATATAAACATCCTGACATTTTTATGGTTTTAGAAATCCAAACTTGTAAACCCTGCCCCTACTTCTTCTAGCACCCTCTGGCTCATTTGTTTTCTTTCCTCTGTAGCAAAATTCTTTATGCATCATGTATATTGAGCTCTGTAAATGCTTTTCACATTCTCTCTTAAATCCAGTCCACAAATTGCTTCTAGTCACACAGTAAAGTAGCAGTAATTTCCTTGCTCAACCAGTTTCCAGACCGCTAACTCCAATAGCTGTACGCTACCTTCTTACCTGACCCCACTCACTACTTGACGGTCTGCAGTGTATGACCCAGGTGATTACTACTCTTCTCCTTGACTTACTACTGTTTTTGGCTTCCAGAACACCAAACTTTCCTCCTACCTTTCCTTTTCTTTCTTAGACACCTTTCTTATTTTCTCCTTTTTTTCTTGATCTCTTAATGTAGGAGAATCAGGTATCAGTTCTTGATTTCCTTCTCTTTATAAAAATCAATTGTCATTTTCTCTTTGTGATCTATCTTGTCTTCTGGCTTCCTTCTATATGCCCACAAATGCCAAATTTCTACTTCCGCTTAGGCTTCTTTTCAGAACTCCACACTTTTGCAGCACATTCCCTACCCCATACCTCTGTACTTTGGTCTCTAGTAGTTATCTTCAAATGAGGCCTCATGTTTAAAACTAAACTTTTGACTAGCCTCACTCCTTCAGGTAGACTCTGTTTAGAGTCTTCCTCATTTAAGTTCATGACCACCCATCCTGAGAGGCCTCTTTATTTCCTACCTATGCTTAGTCAGTCAGAAAATCCTATTGGTCACTTCTTCATACATGTCTGTAACCCAGTGTATCTTCTTACATCTTTTCTTGCACTCACAGTCAACATTGACTTTAACCTGACTCTGGAATAGTCTGTGCTATAGTTTGTGTCTTAAACATTCCTCAAAGGGCCATGTGTTTAAGCCTTGGTCACTAGTCTGTGGTGCTAATGAGAGATGAGAGGACCTTTGGTAGATGAGATCTAGTAGATGGAAGGTAGGTCATTGAAGACGTGACCTTGCAAGGGTATTGAATCCTAGGTCTTCCATGTTTCTCTCTCTTGGCTTCCTGGCTACCATCCCTGCTGCCCCTGCCATGACGTGCTTCCTCACCAGAGCCTGAAAAACAATGGGTCAGTTGATCAGGAACTCAACCTGCCCAAATGGTGAACTGAAATGCTTTCTTATCTTTTTGGCTAATTTGCTTCAGTGATGGAAAGCTAATTAACATGGTCTTCCAGCTGGTTTTCTTGCTGACACAGTTGACCTCCAACTACAAACTCTTGTCACTCTTCTCAGAAAGCCGCCAGGGCTCTGCATTTCACTCAGAGTCAAAGATAAAGTTGCTAAAGTAGCTAATGACTTTCTTTGTTGGCGCTTTTCAAACTGCCTGCTGTGAAGCCAACTTTCCTTGTTTTCTTATACATCATGAGCCAGGATAATTCTGTTAATCATATGTTTGCTAGACACTTTCAGTCCAATAACTGGACGAGACCTGGAAGCTTATTTCTCGATCTCTGTACTTTGCCACATAACCCTTCGCAGAAGATTTGGAGACAGCACTGGTTCTTTAGCAATCATATGAGGAGAGCACGGGTCTACATCATGGGGCCACTTCTCCCCCTCAAGGTTCCTCTCTTTACTCACTCATTCACTCACACCTCTCATCTCCCTGGAGGTGGGAACAATCCAAGTTTGCTTTCCTGAATCTTTTTTCCTTTGAATTGTGGTGACTGGGCTGTTTACCAGGAACATTTTTTTTTTTTTTTGCATTATGATTATTCCTTACACTTCTGTATCGCCTTGCTAGTAAATAAGTCCCATAAGAGGAGATTTTTTGTTTCCTTAAGGTATCTGTAAACCTGAAACAATGACTATTACCACAGTAGGTATTTATCCATTTTTGAATGTTCAGCAAGAACAGTTATAGCCTCTGTGCTTACCTTTACACCAGGAAATCCTTCAAGTCCTGGCAGCCCCATCACACCAGGCTCTCCCTGTTAAATATGAACATAAAAAACTCAGGACCTATGATCAAAAATTTGCAAGAATTATTTTCAAAAGTGAAGATATTGTTTTTCCTATTTCTACCATTGCCTAATCCTCTCAGTAATGATTTGTAATTTAAATTTATTTAGTATGTGTGTGTGTGTGTGTGTGTGTGTGTGTGTGTGTGTAGGCCCTAAGGTGACTTTGGGAATCATCCTGGATTGCTTCTACCTCTTTCTTGCTTCACCCCTCAGGGCCAGAAGTGCTAGTAGCCATTATTTCCCCCTGGTGTTTTCACATGGGACCTGGGATCCAAACTCAGAACCTTCTGCTTGTGAGACACAAGCTTAACCCCAGAGCCATCTCTTCAGCACAACACTGATTTGTAATTTAGCAAGTAAATGGTATTCTCTATTTTCAAGCATTTGATGTGTCAAAATAGTTTGGGAATAAAAGCTATCCTCCAGAGAGATATGAGTATATTTTCTGATTAATTATTTTTATTCTGATTAAGAATCCAATCAGCATGAATCCCTCTAGTCATTAGTGACTCCAATCTCAATAAGAATTAAACCAAAAGGCTGAACTTTAATAAAGTTTTTCAATTTGTGTGACACCTGGGGCCACTAACCTTCCAGATAATAAGATTTAACTCTTTAAAATTTAACTTTCAAGGCAGAAAGTATCATCCTTAACTGAAATCATAAGTGTTTAATTCCAAGTTAGAGCTCAAACTTATGTGTGTTTGAAAGGACAAGTGTTTTTCACTAAAAAAAATAATCCTTTATATGTTCTACTTGAGCGTCCTAGGAAATAGGTCCTCAAGAAGCATATTTAGAATAGCTATGTAGAAAGAAGCTACTAATTTGAACAAATAGTGCTCTTCAACCAAGAAGCAAAGTAGATAGTTAACACTTTCTTGTTAACAAACTGTTAACTGAAAATATTTTCCTAGGACGCTAAATGCTTTAAATATAATCACACAGAAAAGCAAGCATTTCTAATGTATTTTCTATGAGTATAATTTTGCATACAAAATGCTAATATGCTTGTAAAATATTGCTAAAGGTTCTAACATCTGTTATCATTCATGTTTATCACAAACTAGATGACAAGTGAGTCAATTTGGTCTTGGTACTTTTTATGCTTCAGAAAACTTTTACAATGCCCACTTACTGTCAATCATAAGAATACAAAATAAAAAGATGCTCAGATTCTATTTTGCTGGAGACCATGTGGAATGGCTTCTGAGTTACCGATAGATGAAGTAGAGTTTCAGTCTTTGCTGACCTTTTGACAGTCTTTCCTTCATCACTATTTGCTTGAAAATAGTTAACAATGAAATGTTTAGGAAATATCACCAATAAAATAGCTAGACTCAGAAGATAACAAATTCTACTAAGAAGACTTTTTCTTTATAAAGATTTATTTGGTAAACATATTATTTTCATGTCCTTTCCTGGATATCAAATGTCCCCCCAGATTCCATATGTTTAAGATTTGGTCTCCAATGTGCCAGTGTTCAGAACTGGGATTTGGGGAGGTGACTGGATTATGAGGGCTCCGACCTTATCAATAGATTAGTTTATACCTTACTGAGCTTTGGGAAAAAGCTTTGCTACCAAAGAAAGCTCTGTTTTTTATTCCTGACACTATGAGGTAGGCCGCTTTGCTCCACTGAGTTCTCCTCCTCATGATATCAGCCTCACCATTGAGCCAAAAGCAATAGAACAACTGGCTATTGATTGAAACCTGTGAAACTGTCAATCAAAATAAATGTGCCCTCCTATTACTTATGTCAAACATTTTATTATAGCAACTGACATGTCATGGGACTTGGAAGGGTCTTGGGAGACTGCTTTCCTCATCTACCTCATGATGGCTTTTCAGTTTTTAAGTCTAATGCCTTACCCCTGACTTATTTCTGTCATGAAGAATGTTTCTCCTTATACAGCAAATGGTGGGAGATGATGGAACTTCATAAGGTGCCGTTGTTGGAACCAAGAGAGTATTTTCAGTTTTTTAGAATTGGATATATTGGAATGTTTAGAATTGGATATATTGAATGATTTCATATTTCTTTTTTTGTATCTCATTTAATTCATACTTATACAAGCAGTTTTTATTCTTTATCCCGTTATGACTAATCTCTTCCAATTTTGCTCACAAATTGATTCATTTTGTTGTTGGCCACTTTTCACTACCAGAGACCTATAATTCATACTTTGTTATAATATTTTAAAATTGTTCTCATCTTAAGTTGATATTATTACTATAATAAAGGAAAACATACTCCAGAAAAAATCAATGAGAAATCTAGGTGGTCTGTGTGATCGAGATTCTATGTATGTATGAAGAAGGAAAGATTTTTCTAGTCAGGGGAAATCTTTATTAACATTTAAAGAAAGTGGAAATAAGAATGAATAATATTATTTTGAATAACAGTATAGATATTAGTGTTCAAAGTTTCAAAGAAAGGTTGACATAAATTGTAAAATATAGAAAATGTCTGTATAATATAACTGGGGTTCAGAATGAAATGGCAGTACTAAACAACTGAAATAATGAATTTAGAGGAAACTTGACTTTTAATATATTTTGAACAGTAACAAAAAACCTCTTTTAAAAGTATATCTAGATATAAAGTTATAATGGTTTGTGCCTAGTATAACACTTACCACAGAGCCTTATCAGCTTGTGCTATGATTAAAGGACTTTGGGTTTTTTTTTTCACATGGCAACAGAAAGTGGTTTGAGAGTTTATTGCAGTGTGAGGCACACTTGAGTTTCAATTCTTCACTCAGAGATGAAAAGGATGAACAAAGTGAATGTAAAGGATGGTTCGAACATAAGCCTGCAAAGGACATGGCAGGAGAAGATGTTGAGGGTTAAAGGGAATCTAATTGAACCTGGCAGAACTTCTGTAGCGAGGATCCACGTTGGAGAAGGATGCTGAGAACAATTACCATCCATTGGGCAGCTGGAGGACATGCACTCCTTCCTTGGTGAACACTAACCTCCTGATATATTCCACTCAGTAAGTGGGTTTATGACAGTCTGCATTCCCTGCAGGATAATTGCCCAAGACATGCAAAGCAAATAAACAGTCCTTTACTGTATTTTGCTGGCATGTTGTCAGGCATATTAAGGCATTTCTCTCCCTTAAGTATTTCTCTTCCACGATCTACTTAAAATCAAATCAATCATTAGAAGAAGGCTATTAGGAGGAAGCATTCCATTTGTCAGGAGCTTTATACATGCCTTCCTCCATCACAGAACAGTTTTAAAAAGTCGCTGATGGAAAGAGCAGAACTTCAAGGGCAGCCGCAGCAGCGGGACTGATATATCGTAACACTTTGTTGGCATTTCTGCAGTCACCTGCTTGTAGCCTCTGACGCCTTAATTGATACATATCTAAGAAGGCAGGCCATCTTGCCCTGATGCCCTTCTTTCATATGCGAACAGTCTTTTTTGTCTAAACCACACAAGACCTAGGAACATACATACCGCTGGGCCAGGATCACCTTTGGGTCCCTGGAAAGAAAATATGGAAAATCCTTTTAAAAAATGACTAAGAAGTATAGTTACCAAATGCAAAGAACTTCTGTTTGATTTTGTTGGTGGATATGAGGGTATTGTATGTTTTGCTTTTGCCACAGTTTGGACTTGAAGAAAAAGGTTGAGAAACAATTTGACTGGACTCCCTTGAACACAATTGTTTGAACATCAATTTAGTTTTTAGGCACAAAAGTGACCCTGCCTTTCTAAATGGCATTTTTCATTATTTCAGCTTTGTCAATTTTCTGTTTTACTATAATTGGTTTCACTTATTTCTCCCTGCTGTCAAATTTGGTTATATTTGCAACATGCACTTTTAAGTGAACTCGAGGGTTTTTTTTCGTCCTATCATTATGATAGTTCAGCTAATGTATAAACAGTTATACTTACAGGGGGACCAGGTGGCCCTGGATAACTGGGAGCGCTCACACCTCCCTTTAAAAGAAGAAAGAATGGATGAGACAGAATTATAGTAACCATAACCAGAAAACAATTTAAGATAATTCCAAATGGGAATACCTGGATTTTATATAGACTGCTCATGCCGTTTCCTTCATTGAATGGTACACCCTTGGGAAAGAGATGAGACAAAAATTATATGTGCACTTTAATGAGGTACCAAATGGTATTATTTCTATACCAATTTTTATTCTAAAAAAGGGTTTATCCTAGGGACTAGGGAATAACTCAATGGGCAAGGTATTTGCTATGCAAGCATAAGGACCTGAGTTTGGATCCCCAACACCTACATGAGAAAGTAACTGCATGTTGTGCACATGTCTCCAAACCAGCATGGTGGAGAGGGTTATATGTGGCAGAGACAGTGGATCCTGGGGCTCAGTGGACATTCAGCTTAGCCAAGATGGCAAGCTGCAGGTTCAGTGAGAAACACTGTCTCAAAAAATAAGGTGAAAAAGTGAACGAAGGAGCCAAATTGATATCACTTCTGGGCTCTGCATGAACCGTATGGGCAAGTGCACCCACACATGCATGTGCTTTCATGGGCAAGTGTACCTAAACACACATGTACCTGCATAAGTAACTGCACCTACATATGTATGTATCTTCATGAGCAAGTGCACCTAAACACACATGCACTTGCATGGGTAAGTGCACCTGCACACACACACGCACACACACACCTCACACACACTCACACACATCTCCACAGGCAAGTACACCTATGCACACATGTACCTGCATAAGCAAGTGCACCCATACCACATACATGGATTGGCAATCACACCTACATGCACACATGCACCTTCATGCGGAAGTGAACTTACATACCTGTGCACACATGTGCACACATACACACATACACACAGCCTTCTATTCTGTTTTGAAAGTGAGATCAATGTTGCAAGTAAAGATAACTATGTTTGTGCTTTTAGCATCTCTGAAACACTACAGGCAAGAAATGAAAGGAAACATGGGCTATACTAGTGTAGCTAGCACATGAATACTTTCAGTTGGGGTTTGAATAATGTTCAGGCTCAGCAGATGAGACTCTTATGTATTCAGAGGAAAAATATTATTTGCTCATTAAAATTCAGCTTCTGAATTGCCAATTACTCTGTTTACAGCCTGCTGACCTGCAGGCTGTCCCATGGTAGCACTGGTGAAGACACAAATGGGGAACAATTTGGCTTCTGCAATGATGCTTTCTCATAGTCTCTTCACACCAGACAGAAAATGAAGGTGAATGGGAAGATGACTTTATTCACAACGCTGTGTGGATGTGTCTACAAAGACATCTTTAAAACAATGGGGAACAAGACCTTCCTGAAACCTGACAGACAATATCAAGTCTCTGAGTAATCAACACTTAAAGAGAGCTCATTACAACGTCTTAAAATACCATATGTTTTGGCATTTGGGAAAAGACTGCATATGAAAATTTTAGTTCAGAAAATTTTTGAAAAGGATAACAGATTCTTTGAATGAATACCAGAATCTATGTTTTCCTCTTTTCTAATCTCTCACGCTTCAGTTCAAAACTGAGTGAGCTGCCGTGTCATTCCTTAGGGTGGGGGGCAGCAGCCCTTGGTGAACATATGTCACACGTGTCTTTGAAATAATGGCGATAGAAGAAATTGCTCAGTCTCCATCCACTTGGCAGTAGATGACTTTGTGCTATATTAAAATACAGCGAACTAGAGTAGGCTGAGTCCTGAAGGGATGAAAGGCACTTCTGAGAAAGCTTCTCAGGGAAGATATGTAATCTGTCTAGAAAAATGAATTATTTTGCGGAGTTTGAGTGAAGAGGAAGATCTCTTAGGCCCACTGTCAAACCACAGACCTGATCTCAGCAGATACTTACTGTCCTTCCTCTGGGAGGGGGGAGCACATTTGAGAATTTGAACTCCTTTTCTGCCTTGCCTCTTAGTCAAGAGAGGAAGGAGGAGATTAAGGACAGGCTTTAAAAAAGAGACTCAAGCTCTCTATTCGCATACAGTGTTCCTGCTTCCCTCAACTGCAGAAAGCATCCAGGGCTCTTGTGCATTTTGCCCTGAGATGCGATAATTAGTAGAATTTTCTTACACCATAGATGCCAGGTATGGGGATAAACACACATAGTGTTGCTTTTCCCAGCTTTCATTGCTAGAAGAGGATCTCTTTATAAAGTGACTTTATTGTCCATGAAGGTATAAAGAAGTCAGATAATTTTTCTGGAGTTCCCTGAGGGGGGAGAGGAGAGTCAGGGAATACAGGTGTCCATGAGAGGGAGGCCCAAGGTTAGAAAATCTAAGTAGTGCAGATTGAGGCTAAGCTGACGTGGGGATAAATTAGATCTTCCTAATGTTGAATAGCCTGTCATTCACACACACACACACACACACACACACACACACTCATACATGCACACAAAATGCTAAAGACTTATGTGTACACAGGTATGTGTGTACTTATGTGTACATGTGTACATAAGTACATATGTACATGTAATCTGACCTGCAAGTGACAAAAAGCCTTAAATAAACATATAGGTGGTGAACTGAACCTTAAAATTACTCACAGGGGGTCCAGGTGGTCCAGGTTTTCCAGGGGGCCCTTCGCTACCCTGTAACAGAGGCACAGGGGGAAAATTCAATGGCTTAGGCATCTTTGCGGCAGTTTCATGAACTTGATCCTTCTTGCTCAAAGCTATCCTCTGAAATTACTGTGACCTGTCATTTCACCTCAGCCTTGCAGTCTTATTCCTCTTAGCTTTCTCTCTAATCCAATAAAACACATTTCTTCACTCACAAAAGTGAATGTCTCTCTGCATGTCTGTCCAGATTCTTGCTGTGAGGGCTCTAGGAGATAAAACTTTTATCATAGGGTATTAGACTAGCCAGGCAATTCTTTTGTGAACTTAAAGTACAGCTGGGGGGGTTTCTCCTCTTATGCATGCATGGGATACAGGGAAGAGCTGATTTGAGCAGGTAGTGGGATTTTGTGTCTGTGGCTATGTGGATTAGCTTCCATTACTAGCCTCACCTCTGACTCCTTTGTCTCTTTTTATAGTTTCTCTCTCTCTTTCTTTCTCTCTCATTTCCTCCTTCCCTTCCTCCATCTCTTCTTTCCTCCCTCCTTTCAACCCTCCCTCCCTCCTTCCCTCCTTTTCTTCCTTCCTTCCTCCTCCCTCCCTTCCTCCCTCCCTCCTCCCTCCCTCCTCCTCCCTCCTCCTCCCTCCCTCCTCCCTCCTCTCTTCTCTTCTTTCTTTCTTTCTTTCTTTCTTTCTTTCTTTCTTTCTTTCTTTCTTTCTTTCTTTCTTCATGTGTGTCAAAGTCAGAGGACACTCTTCAGAAGTCAGGTCTCTTGCATGTTGTGGGGATATACAGTCACCAGGTTGGCATGTCAACCACATTTGGGTACTGACATGTCTCACCATTCCAACCTTCACCTCTTGACAATGAGCAAAAACATTTTTATCATTTGGTCAAAGTATAAAATCACAATGTATGCTGCATCTGGTGGTTAATGTCTGGCTCTACGTTCAAGTGAGACATACCTTGCTGAATCGTAGCTATTGTGGTATAGCACCATTTAAGAGACATAGTTCATATAATTTAAAGAGAGCAAATTGAAGATGGAAGCATTGAAAAGTGAATCCAAACTGAACTTGAAAAATGCATTCACAGAGCATAGAATGCTTAGTTGTATACAGTAAAAAGATATTTGGGTTTTCTTGGTTTTTTAATCACTTGTCGCTATAAACTGTGCAAGTCTTTTAGAATAGAACAATCACAAACTTTTTGCAAATCCTGCTATTTGGAGGCTCATGGTAAGAAATGGTTAATTGAAAACTCTCTAGAGGGACTAAAATACAGCACCCAAGGATTTTGAGTCCATTTCCAAGACATGATTGAGGCCTTTGGTTCAATATTCATGTTTTCTAGTAAAAAAATAAGGCATTATAAATTGTATATTTATCAAGAAAAAGTCAACTGGTGTTTCTCACGCAATGCATCTGCCTGAGAATGGATGGCATCAAGCAATAGTGCCTTATCTTTTCTCAAACTGCTTTAATGGTGGCTATCCTCCTAAGACAAGCCCTGTTCTACTGGCGGCTGGCACTGTCTTTTAGAGAATTACGACACAGTTCTCATGCATCAACTAACAATATGTGCTTATTTGAAAAGACTAGTTTTTTTTTTCTCCTAGCACAATAAAAAGTCATATTTTCATTTTTATTTGTACCCCGAAGCTCATCTCAGTGTGGAATGCCCATTAACTTCAAAGGCTGGTCTGTGACTAAAAAATTTCCATAGAGAACAGAAAAAAGAAGGCTATTGGAGCTGGGCAAGATTCTTGGGACATTAACACACACACACACACACACACACACACACACCCCAAATGTGCCAGAGTTCTCCAGAATAAGCACATTGTTTCTTTAAAATTTTGCTGGGAGTTTTTGCTTGTTGATGTCATTGTGGTACATTTTGGCCAGGGAGACCGAATCCTAGAAAGTGGCTCATGTGGACTGATTCTTATTTCCCTAATCTCAGTAAATACAATTGTATCATCAATTTACTGGCTTTGCCCATGACTATCCATGAAATGCCATCTTAGATCTGAAGCCAGGAAAGCCATGATTTTTTTTTGCTGCCTAATGCTCCTCTCTTGCTGGCCGTCTATCCAACCACAGCATTATATGTGGCCATTTGTTAGCTGAAATGGTGGGATTTACCAACCTCTAAACACACCTCCGTACATGTCTATGAGGGATTTTCCAGAAAGGTTTTACAGCGCAAGAATGAACCACTCTGAATGTGGGGAACGCCATCCATGGACTAGGGTCCTGGACTGAAGAAATGGAGATAGCATTTCCAGACTGTCTCCAAAGCCTTTTGGTCTTTGCTCTTTGTTCTGACAGCCACCAAGATGTTTTGGGTAGGGAATCTGCTCGTCATTTGAATGTTTGGGTTCTTCACCTCAAATGGATGAATCACAAACCACAGAGTGATATATATATAAGAGCTAGGGCCTTAGGGAGACAATTAAGTCATAGGGTAGAAATTTTATGAAAGGAATGCCTATAGTTATAAAATAAGACAAAGAGCACTTAACTGCCTTTAGACTACACGAGGCCATGGCATCGTTTGTGACTAAGAAAACAGACCCCACCAGCCAGCAAAACTGTCAGTGCAGTTTGGTTCAGAATCTTTCAGCTTCTGGAACTCTGGGAGATAGATGCTGTTTATGAACCACTCAAAATTGATTGTATTTGTGATAGAAGCTGAAGCAGAATTGTTGGACGTGTCTGTTCAAACAAGCTTACCCACACTTCTTCAGGAGGTTTGGCTCATCTGCGCCCTTCCACATAGATGGATGTTCTGCTTTCCAACCTGGACTTTTGCTAAATATATCACCCATTCTTCTAGAGAATTTTCCCCCTATGTGCACACCAACTTTGAGACCCGCATCTTTTCAGGTCCACTACACAAACAGCTACTTTCTGACCTTTACCACCTGAGAGCTATGCTTGGATCTATGGAATTCTCCATCAATGGCCGCATTCTGCCCCAGCCCCAATCCTATTTCACCCCAAGGTATTTCCTCTGTACCTTGTCACCTTTTGCTCCAGCGGGGCCAGGATGTCCAGTTCTTCCCAGTAAGCCCTGTTAAAAAGAGAACTAGGTTAGATACAGAAGCAGCAATAAAGTGGCCAAAGGGTATTGGAAGCTGGCTGCTAAAACTCAAACATTTTGAAGGGCATTTGATGCTAATTAAATCAGTTCTCCAAGCTTGTATTTCTTCAGGCTGACCCAGCAGCTGTATCCTGCTGATAAGCCCTTGGAAGGGTAAAATTTGTATTTGTGGTTGCTTTTTCACCTTGGCCAACCACATTTAATGACCTTAATTGGAACCTTTTGATACATTTAAGAATCTAGTCTTGCTGTTTAAACGGCAATTTACATAACATTATGTCTTTCTAAATGAGGTATAATTTTGGTAGCGATCAACACTTTAAATACTCTGAGACTCCAGCAGAATTAACAATGTGCATATTGAGTTATGTGATCTGTATTTTACCAGTGGAAAGCAAAATTTAATTTCAATTCTTCTTTGAAAATTGAACTGGCTATAATTTTCATGGTTCTTTTCACATCTCCTCTGCATGAGTTTTAATTTCTGTGGTTTAAAATCAGGTTTGTACTCCATATTGAAGTAAAAGCAAAGATGACAAACTTTTTATTATGACAAATTCGTGATTAAATAATGATTTACATATCTGCTTATGTGATAAAGATTCTACCTGTAAAAGGAGTTTTAAGAAAGTAAAAGACAGAAAAGTTGTGATGCCAATTAAGTGGTTAGATATAATGGGTTAAAATGCATTTTTTGGGACAAACTTATACAAGAGTTATTTGCCTTAAATTCAAGATAAATGAGATAAACTATCTTTTACCTGGCAATAAACTTTAGAACTGCTTAGAATTGAACTCTAAAGAAACTATTGGATTGGCAGGCCGAAAAGAAAACAGGTATGTTCTTAGAACAAATGATAACCTAAAAGCTATATTGGTGTGCTTGGTGGGGGAGGGAAAAGGGTGGGAAGTGAAAACCCTGAATAAGACAATTTTTAAATTAACCTGTAGGAATAAAACAAATTAAAACTGATAATCTTTGGCTCACTCTATTTTATCTCTAGAACACTCTCAACTTGTGATATAGTCGGCATATGTCATTTATAACTAAACAAGAATGTTCTTGTTTGTCTAATTTCTGTTTCCAACAGAAAAGCTGAGCCACAGACAAGTCTCTGGCATGGTATAACTCTGACAAGTCTCCAGGACATTGATTAGACTTAAATAATTCCAAGTGAATGTCCGAGGTGTTGGATGAGGTCACCTTTCCAGATAACAGGTGGACCACATTTGTAGAAGTATTCAAAACAGACAATGAAAATATCATTAATAATTCACCTAGCATCTTTGAACCAAAGGCCTCAATCATGTCTTGGAAATGGACTCAAAATCCTTGGGTGCTGTATTTTAGTCCCTCTAGAGAGTTTTCAATTAACCATTTCTTGCCATGAGCCTCCAAATAGCAGGATTTGAAAAAAGTTCATGATTGTTCTATTCTATTCCTGCAGGTATGAGCTATGAGGGGAATAGTTTTCAAAAATACTCACAGGGGGTCCAGTTGGGCCTGGAGCACCTGGGATGCCTGGAATTCCTTGGAGACCCTACAAGAAACAGTTCCTACAATGAAGCTTATTATACAATGCAAAGAATTTATTTTTTCCAAAATATTTTGTTACTGAACATAAACTTTGGCTGACAACAAACAAAGAACATGCTATGCGTGATATGCAGGTTCGAGACTAAGGATGATCAGCTACACTGTGACACGGAAGTGTAGCAAGGATAATTCAGTGTGCTTGGAGATGAATAAAGTAAGAGCATGTCTGACTTTACAGAGCTTCCCAGCAGTAGCATCACCGAGAGTCATTTGCTGAAATTCAAATCTCAGGTTGGCATAATACTGTTTAAGAAGTTTCTGATTACACCAAAGCTTCACTTTGTGAGTAAAAAGATATAATGTGCTATATGGCACATTAGTTCTGCTGTTCAATTGGTTTTAAGAAATTTGGATCACTGGTGAATTTAAATTGGGAGCCTTTTCACGGCCTAAGTATAAAAAAATGAAGACATTTCCCCCTTATCCTCTCCTTCGGTTATAGGATAATGCCAATCATACTGGTAAGGATTTAAAATCAGGAACATTTAGCGCCTGCTCCTCACGGCCCTATGTGGAGTCTATGAGTTAGTTTCTAGCTCCTTGCCTCATGGATTCCAGATGTGGAGTCTATGAATTATCCAGGGCGCCTAACCCCTCATGGTACTCCATATTTGGAGTCCATGAATTCCATTCTTTTTCTCTAGTAAACTCTACCTTAATTCTAAAAAAAAAACCCAGGAACATTTATTCATATCTAGGAAGAAAACCAGCAAGACTAAGTGGTAACTCATGAAGTTACTTTTGTTCCTTACTAGGTGTATTAGAGAACTAGCTGGACATGAAATCCAGAAGGCAAAAGATTTTAGGAATATTAAGTCATGGCTTAGAAGACTATTGGATGGCATAGAAGAATACAAGATGCTACATAGCATAATGGTACATTTTAAAAATAAGTGCTTTTCCTAGTATTTTATTATGCAAATAGGTAAATGTTTTATCTGGAAACTTCACTGTCAGGCTCATTTCAGAATTCTGGATTTTCAGATGTTTTTCCTTTACAGGTAACAACATACATTGCAAGGATTTGAAGCCCTCCCAGGATGCCTGCAATAGCACTTTCTAATAAATACACAAATATTTCTGAAAGAACGGGAAAAATATAGACCAAATTTATGTGAGTTCAGGTCAGATTTTGCTCTCAGAAGCATTTGCTGCCAACTGGAGACATTTTCTAAGATTTTCAGAGACTTTCTGGGTTTTGGAATTGTGGACTGTGGACCACAAAATTATTTTGACCACTTCCCTGTGCAGTGAGAATAGAGCTAACTTTTAAGTGTTTCTTATTCTTGTGTCTTTTTTGATTTTTCTATAATAGACTTGGATCACTTTATAATCAGAGAAAATTTTTTTCCCAGATAAATGTGAGATGCATCAAACTCTAGCTTGAAGGTCTGGGGGTTGTAGGTCCGTGGTAAAGTGCCTGCCCAGCATTCACAAGGCCAGGGCTCATTTCCAAGGACCTTAAATGCCAACCAACTAAACAGACAAAAAGACAAGTCCCAAGTTCTAGATTGAATGGCTCTATTCTCTCCGGATTTAATTTCCTGTATTGAATAAAGTATTCTTTTTATATTGCCAAAGCCTCATTTGTTATAATAGAACTCCTTTCCCTTCTCATGTTCTGAAACACGAATTTTTATGTACTTTAAGAATGTTTATGTATTTTAAATATTGTGTAAAGTGAATACATCTTTATTTATGAGATTTCTATATGACTGAGCTGGATCAGGCTTCTTTGCATCTAAAACTCAAGCGCAGCTAGTCTGTTTATTAAATGCCAAATGTTATTGTTATTTCATATTTCTTTATGTAATATGACATGAAGACATACTGAAAAAAATCTTGAGCGTGCTGGAATATATTACTTAATATATTTTAGGAAAAGATTAATAAGCAATGCAGATATATTCTTTACAATGACATCATTCTTTTTTTATTATTATTTCTGCCCATACAAACTTAATAGGTACACTGGTCCCCTCCCTCCTTCCACCTTCCCCTGCCCCCCCTCTTCCCCCCTCCTCTCCCTCCCCATCCCCCAGTGCCTCCTCCCCCAATCCCCAGAGCATCCTTTACTGTGCATGCCAAACTCTCCTCTGGGTCCTCCTCTCCAGTGAGGTCCATGGACCCAGGGGCATTTCCCAGAACCCTTTCCTGTGTTCTCCTTAAGCTTAGGAACACTACTGTGACTGTCAGTCCCTAGCCTCCAAAGATCCTAGTGCCTTTAGTCCATGCTAGACTTTGTGGGGTCAGTAATGTGTTGGACATAGCACAGGTCATGCAAAGTCCTGGGAATAGTATTTTTCAGTGATGGAAGTTTGTATCTATTATATCATAAATTTCTTTAGCTCAAAATATGTATTTTCCATAAAACTCTCTCTGTATGTCTGTGTATAAGATATGCACATACATCATGTTTTGTTCCTTTTGTTCTTAACTCTGAGTCAGCCAAGAGATGCTGAGTTTTTAGGTAGTCTAATTTATAAGCTGGGGACTCATTAACCTTTGATGACCACATTAAACTTTAAAATAAACCTCAGTTCATAAATAAAGAAAATCATTTTCAGCAGTCTTTCTCTGAACAAGCTGAAATTTTGTAGTAAGAATAAAAGTTGCTATGGGTGCATAAAGGTCAGCAAGACAGTTTTAGAAGACAAGATGGCCATTAAAGAAGACAGATACATATGGAATACTTAGTCGGTTTAACATATGGTTCCAAACGGAAGTACAAATTAAAATTTATCATATAGATACTCAGCAATCATCAGGGTCAAGTTATTTGTGTTAGGATATTTTGATTTTGCAAGTCTTGGCTAAATTCCTACAAAGAATATTCATTTAATGTTGTTGTAATTTATGGATGATGACATTTTCATGTTTTAACTTCAATTATTAGCAGTGAATACTGAAGGAAGACATGCTTTCCATAAAGATTTTGTTAGCTATGAAAGGTGTCCTGTGTTCTATTAGCATCTGTAAGTCATGCAGTGACATCTGTGAAAACATGGAAGGCATCACTTTTCTAAGGTTGACAGACAACTCCTCTAAGATCTCAAACAAATTAAATATTACAATTAAAAGTTCCAGGCTAGCAAGATCATTAGCTGGGTAGAAGTGCTTGCTATGTAAGCTTGGTGGCTTGATTCCATCCTTGGAGACATGGAAGGAGAGAACTGACTCCACAAGTCTTATACTCCAAACACACACACACACACACACACACACACACACACACACACACACCCTTTGTACTCCAAACCCCCATACATATACCATGGTATGTAAACACACATGCATACACAAACCATATGCATACATACATGATAGCAATAATAAAAATAAATAAATTAGAAGACCCCAAAGAGTAATACAGTCCCTCTGTGTCTTTTTTATTAAATGAAGAGAAGATATTTGTGATTTTGTAACTCTATTTGTTAAAATGGTATGATCTATTGTCCAGGTAGAAGTGTGTATGAAATTTTAGTCACTTAAATAAGTCAACAAAATGTGACTCAGATAAGACCTATTCAAGTAGATGACAAGACTATACTTGCTGTTTCTGATCTGTTCTAGTGATAAAACTCTGTTCCCTTCAGAAGGCCCAACTATGTCAACAGGTTCACTCATATTATCCTTGGAATATGAAGAACAAGTATAAAGAACCTCTGAAATGTGCTGAAATTCCCCGTCTCCCCAATCTTCTGGGAATTGTGTGTGCTTTATGTTTATGTGCCTTAGATTCATAAGATGCATTCGGGGGTGAACACTTGAATGGAAGAGGGATATTTACAATGGATCTCAGCTCACCAGGATAGCAAAGTACCTTGCAGAATCAATAAAAATTAACTTCTAGTGAATGTAACAGACTCACTTATAAAAAGTCTGAGTTCCAATTATTTTCCAATCTTTTTTGTTATTACCTTTTCAATCGCCTCTAAAGCCCAGTACTGGAATCTAGGCCATTAGAAGCTGTTAGACTATTAAAATCCATTATTGTGCTTGTACTTTAGTGAAACCTTCTGTGGAACCCGCGGAAGCAAAAGCTCATTAATTCTTACTTGTTTTGAAAGCAAAAATGCCTTTAATGTTTTATTTACAAATGAAAATAAATGTTATATTTCTTATTCTTTAATTTTTAACTGAGAAAAAAAAACTCAGGCCAAACCTGAAAGCCTTTGGAGCACAATGAATATTAATAAAAGCAATAATGCATGTTGATAACTTCTAATGTGAAATATATTTGTAACTCAGAAAATAGATCTATTTTATAATGTTATAACTTTCTGCACTAACATCAAGGTTAATATATGCCAGATGGCTTGCTTGCTTTCATTAAGAAGTATTAGTATCAAAACTGTTTCCATGGATAGCAATTCGTCATTCTAATTGGCTTTTCTAAGAGTTAATGTGAATTATGTCTACAAGAGTGATACCCTGAGAGTTGCTGTAGCTTATACCATTGTCTCCAAAGCACATTTGACTTAGATCCTTGGTCCTGGAGGTGAGCTAGTGACCTAAGCTGGTTTAGATAGAACCTTCTCATAGTTTGTTTCTCCCAAGCATTTGGAAGTCGAGCAGAGACATAGACAAACCAAGGCTGCGAGAGCTGAATCATGTCACCCCATGGTATGGTTGCATTTTAGTGTCAACTTGATAGCTGCAGACTGTTTGGGGCACAGGTGTGGAGAGTTAATGGTTGGAGCAGGTCCCTGAACAAGTCCGCAGGTACTTAGTTAATTGATGTGGAAAACCCAGCCATAGTGGGTGGTAATTTCTAGCGGTGGACTGGATGACAGGAGATGCAAGGAGAAGGGACTTGCTCTTCCTTTATTCTGTGAGTACTTGCTGTTGAGTTTACTCTTCAAGTGTCGTTCACTTTCCTAGGGCATTGTTGAGTCTTTGTTGCTGCTGCTGCTACTACTACTGCCTCCATCCTTGGCTGACTGGAGATAAATCCTTGCCACGTTGCCGCTGTTCCCGCTGCTTTTAGAGCCTGGTCTCTGGACCTTCCTGCTGTTCATCGCGGACATTGGAGTCCAGCTGTTCCTCACTGACATCAGAGCCCAGCTCTCCAATCCTCCAGGAAGGCAGAGGCTCAAGACCTTTTCAGAATCTTTCGGCTTTGTGAGACATTCCGGTCAAGAATGAAGCAGCTACGGGTGGCTACTTTGAAGGACACTAAGTTTTTTATTGAGAGTTAATTTAATAAACATATATATATAATATTCTAGCGATTCTGTTCCTCAGAGAACCCTGATTAATACATCCCAGCCTTCTTGGGCTCTATTTGAAAACTGGAACTGGTCTCGTTTCTAATCTTATTGTTGAATGATTTCTTCAGTTCTCTTTGCTACCCTGGGACTTTCTTCAGTGAGTTCACTCTTCCCCCATTCCTTTTACTTTTGTTGTGTGAGAATTATGTTACCCGAAGAGAAAATCCACAACTAACATAATAATTATATATGTTATTTTTGTTCTCACATTTGGACTATGGGTGATAAACATGAAAATGTTATTATTTAAAAATGTCTTAACATTTTAAAATCTCTACTTAGTTGTTTTTCTTGGTGTTAGCACATATACAAGTTATCCAAAAATCAGTGACTTTCTTCTTTTGAATTAAGGACAGAGACACAACAGTTGATGGATCTGTGGGAGGAGAATCTCTTACCTCATCACCTTTTTCTCCCTGTATTCCAGGGTAGCCCCGCTCTCCTTTGTTTCCCTAAAAAGGACAGTAAGTTCAGCTAGTATACAGGATCATTTTGTTATTTTTCAGGACAATGAAAATAATCTCTCCTCAGAAAACTTGGGGCATGCAATTTAGACAGGGGCAAGGCTATGTTTGCAAATGGCTTTTAGTACACATTCTGAAATAAAGTTTTTTTTTAAGAGCCAGTGTATTTGAAAATGGGATTTTTCTATTTTTTCATAATTGAGAATGTCAGAGAGGACTGTTTTACCTTTGGTCCCTCTCTGCCCGGGATTCCCGGAGAACCCCGTGGTCCCACATCACCCTGGAAGACAGAAGAAAGAGTGTTGTGGGACAGACTGTGTGCTGTGGGACACACCAGAGGATCATCAGTGCTGTGGGCCTCCTACCTTTCGGGCTGCAGAATCGTACTTTCCAGGCTCCCCGGCACCTCCTTCGTCCCCTTTGCTGCTTTTCAGCCCAGGCGCACTCACTTGGCAGCTGCCACAGAAGTTCTAAAGAGCACAAAGGCAAGTTATTGAGAGGTTTGTAAACGTAGCTGACGAGGGTGAAGTTCTGTTTGAACCCTTGTCATGAATGAGCACACACGAGGCCATTTGACTTACAGAAGCTTATTTGTCTGATTTAAAAAGATGGCTTAAATCCTTGGAGGCAAAGAATTGGCAGCCACAGCAGTGTTCCTATACCTAAGGGGAACACGGGAAAGGGTTCGGCAAAGGCCACTGGGTCCTTGTACGTCATCGGAGAGGAGGGCCCAGAGGAAAATCAGTCATGCACAAGAAAGGACTCTCTGGGAATTGGGGTGGGAGGCACTGGGGGATGGGGAGGGAGAGGGGTGGGAAGGGGGAGCAGGGGGTACGGGGGGGAGGAGGAGGGAGGGAGGGAACTGGTGTACCTAATAAGTTTGTATGAGCTGAAATAAAAAAAATAAAAAAAATAAAAATAAAAAGATGGCTTAAGAAAAAAAAAACTTTGATAAAGCTAATCAGTAATCTCAGTGATACTGATGAAAAAAGTCACTTCTCTGATGACATATCAAAAGAAATTTTCAAATGAACAGGGGTCATAATTCAAGAACGAGCTCAGAGTTTTAATTGCTTAGCAGCAAGCATAGCTAGGGAGGTAGTATTGATGTTTGGGATGCAGAGGAAGACAAAAACACAATTGGGAAGAAAGGCATTCTTTCATCTGGGAGCAAAATTAGTTGGTGACCCTTCCACGGAGTTTACTAACATTTATTTATCACTAGAGGCTGTCTTTGGAAGAATAAATAGGTACTTAAGTGACTTGGACTTAACAAGAGGTCAAATCCAAGAGGAGACTGGAAATCTAAGTGGAATTATCTTTCTGTTGCCTTCTCTGTAACCTCTAGCTGATCTGGAAAGGCTTGAATTTAAGTAGCTGTACTCATAAGATAAATTGAAGTCTTAACACATAGCTAAGAAAAAAATGTCATGAAAGTCCTTATAAAGGCTTATTTTTAAATAAATTGTTGGAATTAGAATGTGGACATGAAGGGCTTAGGATAAGTGCTATTAACAAAGCAAGATGGTTTACCAGTTGACAGAGGGCAGAACAATATGGGTCTTTTTTTAAACATCATTTTAAATAATTGGTAGAATCTTTGAACGTAAAAGGCAACTCAAATGACCATTGATGGAAAGTTGGCAAGAACGACCAAAACTATTCTCATGTAATATTTTCAAGCCAATCAATATTAGCATGCTCTGTTTCCCAATAATATGCTTCTGGAATCCTAATTTTGTGGGTGTTGGGAAGGTTCTGAGTTTAATGCCTCAAAATGCTCAATTACGATGCTCACAACGATGACCAATTTTAGGGACTTTTTGAAGTAAAAGGACGATTGAGTTATGTGCATTATTTCCAAAACTCAATTTACAACAAAATTGTTTTGCTAATATATTGATAGAAAAATTTAAAAAATAATTGTAGAGAGACAACCATGACATCTGAAAAACTACAGGGATAGAGAAATGCCTCAGTGGTGTTTCATGGGAACCAAATGGGATTCAATATTTTGAAAGGCATGAAAAGATAAAATAGATCTGTAGACATGATCTATCAGTATGGAAGAAGCTCTTGGGCCTTTTCTGAAATGTTTTGGGATGAGTGACTCAATTAATAACTTTAGGTAAATATGAAAAAATATAATTATAATTTAAACGACTTTCAAGAGTCTTTTGACATTGATCTCATTTTGTTTGGTTGGGTCTACAGAATGATAAGGTAAAGGAAATTGTCTTTAACAAGGATTCTTGAAAATATGACTTAAGATTCTCCCATAGAAAGGATAAACAGGCAATAATCAGTCAAAGCACAATCTGATTCAAGAGGAATTGACACATAGATTAACAAAGAACAGCTGTGAGATGATCTTTTTTGGTCTTATACCAGTTCTTAATTTTTTATTTTCTTACTTGGGTGTGTTTGGTTGTGTGTGTGTGTGTGTGTGTGTGTGTGTGTGTGTGTGTGTTGAGTTTCATCTGGGTTGATAGAGGGCTAGATTTTCATCTTGGTTCATGAAATCTTAGTATACCACATGAAAACAAAAATAGTACATTTGACTCATTGTCAAATCCTGGCCCTTATTCTTCAGATAAATTATAGGAAAGTGTTAGAGAAGGATAGTGCTTCTGAGGCTTTTTTTCTTGATAGAATCTTACTGTGTAGTTCAGGTTGGCCTGAAAGTTCCTGTCTCGGCCTCCTAAGTGCTGGGATTGCAGGCATGTGCCACCTTGCCCAGTCCAAGATTTTTATGGAATACATAATGATGAAGATGATGTTATTTTTTTCTATCCTAAAGATGTTCTGCCATTAAAGTTTGAATTGTTCAGGCTAAGCAATTAATTCAGTTTCTTGCAGAAATTTGCTCTAATGTTTTTTTGCACATGCACCCACAACTTCTTTCATAAGAATGGAATACCTTGAGCAAGGCACCGATGTCTCCCAAGAGAGGAAGCGCAATCTGTGGTTAAGGAGAGAGAAGAAAAGAACCCAAAGACATGGATATGTGCATACACA
The DNA here is from genome assembly GCA_023101885.1 of Typhlomys cinereus. Classification (NCBI taxonomy): domain Eukaryota; kingdom Metazoa; phylum Chordata; class Mammalia; order Rodentia; family Platacanthomyidae; genus Typhlomys; species Typhlomys cinereus. The sequence goes on along the minus strand of JALPQD010000498.1, from coordinate 1,339,017 downwards.
TGGCCACAATACAACACAAGTACAGAATATGACATATGTGAGCTTTCTCAAAAAAACCTGGTTTAGTTTTGTGGCAAGGAACTTCAGGCTCAGTGCCAGGTTCATTGGCTTATGTTTCCTGGCAAGAAACTAACTCAGGGCACTGCAGAATTCAGAATCATGGAGAAATATTCACTGATCCTCCTCCAGGAATAGGTATAGTTCCATGACATGGCAACCTTTATGCTGTTGGTCTGAAGCCATAGAAGAAATAAAACATTTGCTGAAAGGAAATCGCTCCTCTGCCAAGCATAGGATCGGGCCGCTGAGAAGCAGGATGCTGCAAGGTGAGTCTGTCTTAAAGTCAGCTCTCACTGAAGTTCAAAAGAGCCTTCAGTGATGGACAAGACAGTCACCTGGGGAAATGTAGGTTGGGCTGTGGTTTTAAAATGTCCTTTCAGAGACACTCTATAAATCCAAGTGACACTTGACAAAATTCCCAGGTGAGGTACTCATGATTCATTCAGCAATGGCTTTAAGAAAGGCTGGCATATGCCTCTGCACACAGCTTATAAAGGAGCATTGGCCTAAAGCAGTGTGGGAGGTAGAGGTCTCTGGGAGCCAGCCTCTGAATGGAGAGGCCAGATCCGGATTTCATTATATGAAACTTAACACAATGCCATGTGCCATAGGGTTTCTGGAATTATAACTGCTGAGGCTATTTGATGAGATTTCACTGTCACTCATAGCAAGGTGTCACTCGTAGCATGTAAAATAAAACTTTGGAATTCATGTTCCGTGTCTGAATGTATTTTCTTTTTTTTTTTTTCTAAATATATTTTCTAAGAGTTCACTCAGTCTGATTTTCATAATTCAATCATCCTGACAGCTTAAAGCCACATCACCAAGGCATATGTATTAAATTGTGAGTAATTTACCTGCAAACTTTCAATTAGAGAAATGAAATTCATTGAATCCTTAACATTAGAAAGTATAGAAATTGTGGCTATCTAGTTTATCTCAATTTTTCATGAAACAGAGACATTACATGCTAAGGCCTAGCCTGGGGCAGAATTGTACAGCTGAATTATACCCTAAGGAAATAAGTATTCATCACATACACAACAATGCTGACCTAACTTGAATTTCTTCCCCTCTACAAAAATAATGGGGATAAACAAAATCACCAAGCAGTCCCTGAACATTTTAATTAGTTTGGACAGCAAAATTTGCTTGCTAGGCTGTTTGACTTCTGGGTGCATTAAGGATACACAGATCAGGCAGAGTCTGTCTACATACCGGATCGCCTGGGGGGCCTGGCAGGCCTGGTTTTCCATCCCTCCCGGGAGTGCCCTGAAAACAGAGACATCATGTTCAAGACTTTGAAAGTTCATGTAGTTGCAGGTTTAGATGGGCATGGAAGGCAAGAGAAGTAAAGTGAGTTCTTACATCATTCCCTGGGGACCCTGGAGCTCCGGGCAACCCAGGAAGACCTCGAGGACCCTAGAAAGCAAAAGAAAGAAAAGAAATACAACAGTTTTTTTTTGAGTAATCCTGTCCCTTCAATTAAGCAAGCTACTCAATAACTTAGTTATATAATTTACCTGAATACCTGGCTCTCCAGCAGGTCCTTGGAAGCCCTGGTGAAAGGAGAGAGACTCATCAGAACTCTACCAGACATATCTTGGGGGTCCTCTGTCACTTACTTCACAACTGGATTTGGCACTTTGCATACTCTCAATGTTCTTTTAACCTTGCACAGGGTTTCTGGGAAGCTAGGCATAACTTCAAGCAGTGGGCAGTCACTTAACTAGATGCCTGGTGTTAGAAACGTCATGATGTGCTTGCATACCTGGGCATTTCTGTCATGTTGCCCTGTGTTACTGTACATTCCTGCCCAGTCAACTCAGTCAATTACCCCAAACCTTTCTGATCAGAAGTCAACTGATCCCAGGGATTAACAGCCTTTTCTTTCTTCTTTCTACTGAGATTCATTTCTCTCTGAAGAAACAGGCTGATCCAGTGTTCAGTGTGGGAGTAGAAAGCAAAATACTAGTAGCTGTCATTTCTATTTGGAAATGTTGGATATTGAAGTTGCTAAAATGCGACTGAGATTAGCCAAGAGCCTAATGACATAGATTCTCTTCCCCATCACATATGTCCGTGAACCTCTGAATTAGGAATCTAGAGTTCAAGTGAAGAGCAGATTTCTTAGCAGTTGGCTTATTGCTTCTTTTCATGTATGTTTGTATGGGATGTGTGTGTGTGTTTGTGTGCACTTGAAGTATGTGTACCTTTGGATACTTGACTGTGTGTGCCTATGGAGGTATGCTTCTGTGCTGCAAAAAGAAGCTCTAAATAGATGCTGAGAGCATGTTGTTAGACTTCCTAGCCTCCAGAAATGAGAACTAAATAAACCTTTATTCTTTACAAGTTACCTAGTCTTACTATTCTGTTAATAAATACTCAACCTGGAATATCAAGCACAACCATATCCAGTATTCCCAAATATTGTCTTCCTTTTTGTTTTTAACTTTTACGATAACTTCAAAGTACAAGGCTATGATATGACAAAAATATGGCTTTGGTCTCTGACCTTGGTTCTTAGCATAAAGTAATTCCTTTTGCACTAATGTTGCAATACTTGTTCTAATATTTGGTCTTTAATTCTGGTCTCTGACACAGAACTTCTAATATTATGGAATTTCCTGGGTGATAGCAGGGTATTTTTGGTGCTCAGTCAACTCTTCATTCTATTTTAATTTTACTTTATTTTTAAACTTTGACAGTTCCATATTAATGTATACTATGTAATTTTCATTTCTTACTACCTGACTTTATTCCTCTTCCTTTCTCATTGAAACTTTTAAAAGTCATGTCTTACCTATTGCTCAGACTGTCCTGAAACTCACTATGTAGCTGAGGCTAGCTTCAAACTCCTAATCCTTTTGCCTCAGCCTTTCAGGTCCTGGGATTGCAGGAGCCTTAATGTCCAGCAAGGTGACCATAGAAACATGATCCACTTTGATCGTTACCTTGTTGCTTCTTCATTAAAATAAGCAACTATACTTATTAAGACAGACATTTCATGTTCTTTTACAAGCATATATTTGTGCTTTTTTTTTTTTTTACAAAATTGAAGCAGAAAAAGTGAAATAACTGCTTCTTTCTCATATCAGTCTATCTATAGCACTACCTGCAAGTTAGTAACTGTAAGTTACTCTGTCAGTGCTCTGTGGAGAGTCTACTTTCATTTCCTCCTCTCCTCTTTACTGCTTCCTCCTTATTGAGAGTCATTGGGTTTTCCTTGAAATTCTCATAATCACCATAGTTTCAGTAGATCAACAATTTACTCACAGTTCGGCCAGGTATTCCTACCCCTGGTGGGCCAGTGTCGCCTGGGGAGCCATGCACCCCTGGCAGTCCTCGTTCGCCCTGTGGAATGAGGAAGTTCTTTCAGTGCATGGCTGGAGAGAGGCCATTTCTGTTCTGTTTGCTAGTTACTAATTCTTTTAGAAATAGCTATAATATTCATATACCTTTGGCCCCCGAGGGCCAGGCACTCCAGGATTTCCATCTACTCCCTAAAAGAAAGAAAAATTAAAAAGAGCTGATAACATTTCTTTCTCTAAATAATTAAAAACATTTTAGAAGCCATAAATCAAAAACATGGTTCAATATTCTTTATTTTACTTGAATAAGCCTTCTGTTAAAAACAAGAAAGAATAGAGAACAAATTTCAGGTTATAGATTTTGTGTAATTAGCTCATTAAATGGAAGAGGTTTTCATCTATAAGATTAAACATGGGATTTTCAGAATTATTATCATCATCATTGATATAATAAGAAAAAGGCAAACCAAACAGGCATATGAGTTACTTAGATTTTCGGGTGATTCAGGTTTTTTTTTTTAAATGTTCTGGGAAGAGCCTGAATTGCAGGGACCCTTTCTGGAATGATAGCCTACAGTGTAACATCTGCAAAGCTCTGGAAGGGAGTGTCGAGCAGTGGTTTTTAAGACCTTAGGAAGGCCTGTGGCTTAAAACGAGTGTATTAAGATTCATAGATCCCCAGGAAATCAATGCATACAAAATATCTGGAGGCCCCAGAAACTTCCACAATTACACACGACCTGTTCTATAACTCTGTACATATTCTGCCTAGGAGATGCCTTGGCAAACACTCAAGGTATTTTACCTCTGCGATCTAGGGGATAGATGAATATTTCTTTGTTTGACAGGCCTAAATATATATGTGTATCTTGGAACTGGAGTTTACAAGTAGCCAAGTAGCTGTGAGTTAACTTTCAAGGGAAATCTTCATAAAAGACCTGGAACTCACCGGTTCCCCCTGCAGACTCTTCCCTGGAGGCCCGGCCTCGCCCTTGGGGCCTGGAAGCCCAGGAGGCCCGACAATCCCACCTGGATCTCCCTATGAGGGAAGAAGACAGGATTCTGTGTTGTGGCGGTTCATGATGGGAAGTGGAGAGACAGTAGTTTCTTTCCATTTAAGTTGTCACATAGTTGAATTCCATCCTGATGTTCACTGTTTGCTTCTGCTCAGTTCACCATAACATAACATCTTAGTGTTGAGTTCACTCTGAGCACTATCCTTTTTATTCTTTTTAAATCTTAAACATATTTCTCTTTTCCTTTTCTCTCTCTTTCTCTCCTCCCCTTGTGTGCGCCTCTGTGTGTGTGTATGTGTGTGTGTAGAAGAGGACATGAGTTTGTCTGTTTATGGAGACGCAAGAGTGACTTTGCAAATCCTACTGGATTGCTTTACCTCCTTATTGCTTTGCTTTGGGGTTTTCCAGGGTATGCCTTTCAGGGCCAGAATTGGAGGACACCACCAATCTGCTCAGCTTTTTTACATAGGATCTGGGAATGTGAACTCATGTCCTTCTACTTGCAAGAAAAAGGCTTGGAAACCCTGAACCATCTCCCTGGCTCCCTAAACACATTTCTGTTCTGTAATGAATTAAATCATAGTGAGTTTTGCTGTATCATCAAACATGCATATGTGCATTAATCCAGGCACAAAAGGCATATCTGTTCATGGCACTGTCTGAATGGTTCTTAATGGTTTTCCTATTTCCTAGGAATGATTCTGCATTAGCTCCCTACTTCCACACAGATTTCAGGAAACAAGACCTGGGAGATCAAGTGATTTCTCGCTTGGCTTCGTATCTGAGCCTTAATCCTGACAGCTTCACCTCTAAGTGCATTTGTTGCAGATATGCTTCATGTCAGAACCAGAGCTGCGGTAATGCACTGCTCCAGGGAATGCCACTGCATCACCTGTCATGGGAGTGTCTGCCTCTCCAGCAGAGCTCCCAGGGAGGCCTTGAGGCTACCTTATGCTTCTTCAGTAGCCTGTGGTCCTTGGTCTCTTCCTTCTACTTACCTACTTAATACACAAGACGAGTAAAATGTAAGGTATACCTTTTCTCCTTTCATGCCTTGTTTTCCTGGGATACCATGTTCTCCTGGCGATCCCTAGAAAACACAGAATTAAAAGGAAACAGAAATCATGACATCTCTTAATAGCTTTTATACCTGTGAATCTTTGTAGGGGACCAGAACGTAACCATGTAACTCTATAAGCTCATGGGTTCATTTGGCTCTGTTAGGGAGAAACATTGGTTGGAAGCATCATTTCAAGTGAAGTCACCAGAGATAATGGAAACAGAAGAGAATTGAAGGAAATGCTTGCTAAGGAGTGAGAGGATGGTATCTCACATCATAATCGAAAAGACAGATGTTTTATTCTGTTTTGCAGTGTTGCCTCTTTCCCGTGTGATTCTGTTTGCGGTCTAGCTCCATCCATCATCATTTAGTAGCTGACTGTCTTGGTCTGCCTTTGTTAGCAGCATTGTCTTTGTTTTCATAGAACCTTTCCACCAGGTATACCTGAAGTGGTCCAGGAATTGGCTTGGGGGAGCAATAAAAAGCCCTTTTCTCTGAGCTGGATGTTCAAAGTATCAAGTGGAACATGAAGTTAACCAGCAGCCCCAGGGAAGCTAGGCAGTGAGCAGGGAGAACAGAGAAAGAGGTCATGGGGCGGCTCTCAATGACAGGAAGAAGAGAGATTCTAAATTTGCCTAGCGAGAATGCTATTCATCGTCAGAGTGACTACATGAAATTTTCTCATTTTGATGAAATGTGGACTGATGGTGGTTGAGGAAGGTTCCCCATGGGGTAGAAAACTGGAGAAATAAGAAGGAAAAGTTTCTAAAGAGCAATAGAGAGAGAGAGAGAGAGAGAGAGAGAGAGAGAGAGAGAGAGAGAGAGAGACAGGAAAGTTATAATGCAACATGAAGCTCTTCCTTCAAATGAAATAAAATATTTTAGCACTCCCACTTTCCAAAGGATTCTTGCTAGGAAAAAAACAAAACCTTCTGAAATGCTTGCCTTGAGTGGGAATTTGAATACAAAGTCATACATACTAGAGATGATTGCTATCTTGGTTTTTCTTTCTTTCTTTTGATTTTTTTTCAGCTTCCAGCTGTTTGTCCAAAATAATTTAGTTAACAGGAGTCTTAAAACTAGCTTATTAGATTCCTCTCCAAAAGACTTTGCATGACTATATGAAGAGGCAGCCTCTTGACAGATCCTGGCTACACCAATCATTTGTGGTGGCGGACGTGACCCATGTCTTTGGGAAATATGCCAGAACCAATTACAGGAATAGATGTCAATATTCTTTAAAAATATCTTGGGTTAAATTTCACTTGATCATACTGAAGATATGATACATAGGACATGTCCTGGTGGTCCTCTGGACACCATGGAACCTGTAGGTCCTTTCTGACCCTAAAGCAGAAGGTATTGAACACACCAACTTGGCTTAAAAATAGGTAGTACCTGAATGTGTGTGAAAAAGAATGTGACCTTACTTATCCGGAGAACGATGTATCTTGTACCATTCCACCTGTCTATGTATCGTATGGAAATGTGTTCTGGGCGTTCCAGCATAGTTTCCAGATGTTTCCTTTAATGGGACTGTTGTTATCAGCAGGTGATAACTTGCCTTATGGACTATCTAGGGGAATCTTATATGAATCAGCCTACTCCTCACCTCAACTGTTCTTCCAGGGGACGCTCCCACAGAATGCTACATGGGAAACTCAAGCATCTCAGGGCTACATGATTTTTATTTAGAAATGGACTCTTCAGTTCTGTTCCTTTCAAGAATGCAGCCAAGGGCCACAGATGTAACTGCCACTGCTTACACTTATACTCTTTACAGATACCATGTAAATTTGCTCTGAAAAAGAATATGAAAAATCCTATTGTGCACCAAAAGACCCATTAACTATGTGTGTAATAAATGTAACCAGTAGGGGGGATCACCATGGAAACAAGACAAAATCTGCTAGAAGATCTGTGAAGAAAATAAGCAGCACACTAAAGCACCTTGCTGAATAGAGAAAGACTGCAATTCCCACACTGGTTCTTGATACGTGAGATGCTTCTTACACACCTGTAGTCCGGGGCTTCCCATTAATCCAGGGGGTCCGGGTTCTCCAGGTTCTCCCTAAGCCAAGAGGGAAGGAAAGTTAAATGTCACTATGACTTTCACCAGCTCATTATGGTTGTAGACGCAATTAAACATGTCAGAAAATTACCTTTATGCCTTGGGATCCTATTACTCCAGGTTCTCCCTGTAAATAAAACAGTCACCACATAGATCATTCATGAACTCAGATGGGGCCGGACATCTCTGATATTTTCATTGAATTTCTACTATCTAGCACACACCAAAAGGAGGAAATTATAGAAATCAAGAAATCAAGTGACACTCCACATAGCATGATTTGAAGCACTTCTTAATAGTTAATATCAAAAATTTCCCATTTCAGCTTTTCAGTTTTGACATATTACACTAGCAATCACCATGTTCTCTACTTCAGGTGGCATTGCTGTCATTTGCCAACTAATTTCAGTTGTGGGTTTTGAATTAAAACTTCAGGTAAGGAGAAGGGGGGGAACAGACTTTGCAGTGATGCATGCTGGTGATTCTGCTCTCAGGTACTTAAAAAGGAGAAAGCATCAAAATCAAATGAATTAAATAATGCTCGTCATGTTTTCCATGACTTACTTGATAAATCCAATTTGCGTCTATTGACAACATTTTTGAAAACCTGTATCTTCTAATGTTGTAGCTTAGATGTTCTCACTTGATGCTTTTTATACATTCATGCCCAATCACTTAAAGCAGTGAGCTAAAGAAAAGCAACTTAACCGAATTCAAATGTTGAAGTGTTCTCACACAACAGCATTTAACAAGGGATTAAAGTGAATGACTCCAGAATCATGGAAGAACAAGCTAAATATTCAGGAAGCTCTAATCTACTCAGTTCTAAATAAACACAACAAATCAGAGACAGAAATCAATGAAACAGAAAACCCAAGGTAGTAATAAAACATCTACTCACTCTATCTCCCTTTTCACCTTTTGTCAAAGACTCCCCCTAGGAAAAGGGGTAGAGAACCAAATCAATTAAAAATCCTTTTAAAAATACACTGTCTAACACGGAGTGTGTGTGTGTTGGGGTGGATAAATTCTTCAGGCTAAACTCAGATCTCCACTGCACAGTCTGCCTTTGTAACTGACAGGGAGCGTGCAAGAATTAATTTACAGAACCCTTCACATTCCCAAATGAGTCTTGAGTTAATCATTTTAATACTATTTAGAGGATCTGAATTGGTAGGCAAATTGAAATGCTGCCAAGTCTAAAGCTTCCTATTGCCCAGTGAAGATGGATCGACATTCACAAGCACACACACAAACACACTCACAAGAACGCTCACAAACACACTCGCAAGCACACGTATGCTGCTGGGAACATGATGGGTATGGTCCTGGGAAATACTAAATGGCAAGGCGTTCATTTGAATTTTTCCAACTAGGTTATCTATGTATTTAAAAACATTTCTCATGAAAATACTTTTCTAAGCTTCTGTTTTAGCTTAACAAAAAGAACTTGGATGGATTAAGTCAGGTAAAAATATTTAAAATGTGTGGAACTAATGATGGCTACTGTGGGGTTTGGGTCTGAAGGTCCTGGGGAGAGATAGGAGCCTTGATGGGCAGCTCTTACTAGCCGTACTCTCCTGCTGTCACCGAACTAAGTTTCTTTCACCCAGCACGCGTGCGTGCGCACACACATACACACACACACACACACACACACACACACACACACACACACACAGAGAGAGAGAGAGATTTTCTCTCAGTAAGTTCTGTTCTCAAATCCCATGTACATATATCTCACTTTACGAAGTGCTGTGCAAAGGATGTTGCAACCCTATTTCAAGGACAGGGACAGGTGGTTTGAGCAGTCCTAACTTCCTCTCCTTCTCTCAATGAGCGTTCAGTACCTTTTGTTGCCTCATTAATCATGGTCATTGAGCTTGCTAGTATGACCATATAATTCATCTCAATCATTATAACATCTCTGGGTCACCCAGAGATTTTTGTATTATTGGTTAAAAAAATAAAATGGCCTTTAAAGTAATGTACTTCTAACAATAATAATTAACACTCACAAATTATTACAATGTATCAATCATTGTTCATATGTCCATGGGAAATTGTTTTTAGCAAACCCATTTTTGGTTGAGAAAACTGAGGCACAGAGAAGTTGGGTAATTTCCCCAAGATTGCAAAGCCTGAATGGGCTGACTTGGATTTCAGTCTTTTCTTTTTCAGTCTCTGCTTTGATTCTGTCATCAGATTTATTTGTTCTTTAAATTGAATGTATTTCTAGAAAGATGGAAACTAGTTAAAGCTTCTTTTGCATATAAAAATTAAGGAAAATGTACAAGCATCGTGGTAATCATTACGTTTCTCTAAAGTTTTCAAAAAGACTGCTGTATTGTTGAATAAACCACTTACAGGAGAAAAGTGGTTACCGAGTGATCTACGGTGCTTTTTGCTATGAGTCCTATGCGCGAAGGATGATGGATTACCTTCTCCCACACGTTCTAGCTTCTTGCAGTTTTATCTGGTCATGTATCTAATTCTGGCAATGAAATGTAATCAGAAATGCCATGAATTGCCTGTGGTGAGAAGCTCTTTGTAATTCTCCAGTCCCACTTCCCTGCGGTGGTGACTGGGAAGATTTTATGTGTCAGAGGATGGTGTAGCTATATGATGGAAATTGACTTGACTGAGTGTGGGAGTAGAGAAAACACCCACATCTTCCAAAGGAGCGAAGCTGTCTGTACAGCACAAATGGAAGAAGCTGTTCTTGGACCGAGCCCCAGAAGTTTTGGGATTATCTGTTTCTTACTGTGACTATACTCTCTAACAGATATAACACCTTGTATAATTTTACTATGGGCTAATTTTCATATTGGCTCAGGGCTTTTATATTCCTCCTTTTTCAGTTTCATTCTAAAAACCTATACTTAATTTCAAAGTTTGAAATAATGTTAAACAAGAGTAATGTCCACAAAATTATTGTTTTACTAGATGATATCGCAAGTATGCTGCATAGCTTTCATGTTGCAGATGCAGTAACATGAAATGCCCAGTCATAGGAAAACAGCTATCTTAAAGTTGCTACTCAAGACAGTGACTCAGAGTCCAGTTTTGGAAGACAGTTACTCCTATCTTTGAGCTGTCTTATGATTATGCAAAGCCAACTGTAGATCTTGCTAGCCAGGCTCCACTGGTGCAGCAGTGGTTTTAAAGCTGGCTGAGAAAATTAACATAACTGCTAAAGATGTGTCTGAACATTAGAGCCAAGGGAAGCTTGACCTTGGAGTGTTTTAGTGGTCTGTATTATCCTTTCACTTTTGCTTCTGTTTCTTTCTCCATATAAACCATTCTTTATCCATATAAACTAATATCCCTAATTCTATCTGGAAAAAAAGCAGTGAGTCATTTAAAAAGATGTGCTACTGGGTTGGGGAGATGATTCAAAGGTTACAGCCTTTGCCTCATAAGCCAAAGGACCTGAGTTTGAATGCTCATAGTGTATATAAAAAGGGTGGTGGCCTGAACTTGGGACCCTGGGAGAACCTGGGAAACTCCAGAGCAAAGCCATTAGGAGGTAGAGTAATTCAGGGTGATTCCTGATGTTACCTATGGACATCTACAGGCACATACACTCAAGTGCTCTCTTGTACACACACACACACACACACGCACACACACGCATGTGCATCCAAATCAAAGGATATGCTGTAATAATAAAAATGAAATGGAAGTCAGTCCTGATTCTTACTGATGTGTGCACGTGTGTGCTCGTGAATGGGAGTGTGCAGGTGGAAGTCAGAAGATAATCTTCAGGAGCTGTTCACCATCTTTCCACCTTGTCTCTTCACTTCTGCCGTGCAAACCAGACTGGCTTACCCATGAGCTTCCTGTGAACTTTAAGGCGATGCCTCCCATTTCTTACAGGTGCACTGGGAATCCAGATGCTTACATGCTGGCTTGTGCTTGGGATCTGGAGAGCTCAGGCCATCAGACTTGAACAGCAAGCTCTTAACCTGCTGAGCTATCTTTCTGACTCTCAAAGAATTTCTTTTCTATTTATTTTTGTGGGAACCTAAGACCTATGTAAAGCTAGGCACAGCAGTGTGAGCCTATAATCTCAGTACTGGAGGCAGACATGATCCCCGGGCCTTAATGGCTGGTCTAGCTGAATGGGTCAATGTCACTGAAAAGGACATGTGACCTTGACTTCTGGTGTCCATGTACACATACAGGCACATTCATACACATGAGCACATACACCGATGCACAAAAATGGTACCCTTTTTTGTAACTAGGCTTTTGGAATCTCTTTAGGCAGTATTATTTGATTACAAATGATATGGTAGGTAGGGTTTTTTTCCTTCTCCTCCCCATCACCACCAGTAGGGTTAGTTTTCAAAGAAACTGGCCACAGCAATATGGAAGGGTGCCTCAGAATTCACTTGATCTTACAAAAACCAGGAAAGAAAATGCTTTGTATAAATATTTCCAGTTTTTAAGTTAAATTGGCACCAACCTCTTAAGCCATGATTTTGTTCTTCATTTTCTCTACAGTGTTTAGTCACATCAGTACAGTTTAGGGATTTGGGGACCTGGGATTTAGAATTAACCCACTGTGTGTGATTTATAGACTTAAAGAAGATTGCTAATCTCTCTCTCTGCCTCACTTTCCTCATCTGGACAATGGGAGTGATAGTTTATCTCATGGGATTGTTTAAATGGATTAAGTCAGCTACTACATGTAAAGGACTTAGTGGTGCTGCCCAGAGTGCTCACTGGTTTTATTTGATATCTGGCCTGTTCATCCTGTTAGGGTAAAAAGTAAGGCCTGGGAATTTGGAGCTGATATAATTCTATTAAAGGGGGCAATATTTTCCTTCTGCTCTCAAACCTAAATACTTACAGGTTCCCCTTTTTGTCCTTTAGGACCCATAGGCCCTGGAAATCCTGGCAGTCCAGCATCACCCTTTCAAGAAAAAGCAAAAGACATATTACAGCAGGCAGGGTACACATATCTTACACAGGGAATTCTGTGTCCAGGAAACTGTGGCAAAGCTCTGAATCAGAAAGTTTGCCTAATATGCCATCCTTTCACAATTCTCAATGTCCAAAGTTCTTCAAAACCATTCATAGCAATTTCATCACACTATTTAACTTAATGGGGGACAATTTTAATTATTTTTTTCAAGGAGAAGACATGCAGAGGAAAAAATAAATTATAATTTTATTCTGGTGTATCAAAACTACATTTTTGGGATCTTAGAGATATCAGATAGTTTAAATGTCACAACAATCTAGAACTGCTTTTTTCAAATACTTCTTTCTCCTTTTAGGCCAGGGAAATCTGTGACCATATGAAGAAGAAAGAGTTCATCATTTGCCACCAACATTTCCCTAGCCGTCTGTGCGACTTTCTGTGGACAAAGAAGTCCTTCTTGATGTGGCGACAGTGGTAGCTTAGGAATGTCTAAAGATGTTCTGGGTAAAAATCTTAAAGGTTGATTGGCATTCTATATAAGAAGGGTATTTGCAGAAAATAAAACTTGTGAGACAATTCCTGCAGGAAGGCATGTTATCAATCATTGAAGAATTCAGGTAGAATTCCAGGACTGTACTTCCTTTCAGGATTCACCAGAATCCCTGAATGACCACCTAACTCTTGCATTGATATAGCTTTCAAGAGAACTTTTATAAAATGTCATTCTGGGTATATCTTTCTTGACTTTCTGGCTTCTTTTTAACTTCAAAAAGATACAGGAAGTATAAATTGGAACATGCTGAACCTAAATATACTAGGTATCCCACATGGAAACCATTAAAAAATTTAGAAATGAAACCCTTTGTATTTCCAAGAGAGAGTGACTTTCATGACTCCAGCATTTATCTTCTAGTTCATATTTTCACACTTTTACTGCCTATGTAGAATCATAAATATTTTTATATTTAAGACAAATTTCATAGAAGTCCATCCTGTACCTAAAATGTATCTCTCTTTTCTCTTCATTGTCTTTGATTCTTATCTCTCTTGACTCAACGTCCTGTTCATTCACTGTAACTGCTGGATGACATTCTACTGGGGTACTAAGGTAGATCCCACTAGCTCTGGAGTTGCCGCTAGCTTTTCTTTTAGGAACCAGACCTCACTGAACATATTTAATTTTGTCTCCTTATGAGGATGTGGCTACATCTTCATTATAAGGAACTTTAAACAGCAGTCTAAATTCCCATAGCCCTAATTTCTGTTTCTGTCACAACCCGTATTTCAGGATTCTGTGTAATGGACAGATAAATCACATTTTTATTAATCTGTATTCAGGTTTGTAGGTTTTATTTTGTAAGTACAATTTTGATTTTATTAAATCATTTTTTTGGGTTTTGGTACTAATTTTTCACGCTACTAAGCTTTAAGCCCTGTCTGAAAATTTCAGGAACCACATGGATTAAAAAGTCCATCTGTGGACCCTTGAGAATGTATATTTTATACCCACATTTCCATTGTCTGTTCATCTGTATAACAATGACATAGTTTTGTTTGTCATATCAACATATGACCTACATATTCCTAGTTAACCAGACATACATTTATAGTCTAACAAAATACAGAAGTGTTTTTGTAGCATCTAAATATCCTCAGTTTTATACTAACTCTACTGTTGGAGAGAAGATGTGTGTGCATGTGTGTGTGTGTATGAATGAGATAGTAACTTGTGTTCAGTGTAAGCAGTTAGAGAAGGAAGACGCCTGACTTGTAGAGCACTAAGCTGACCTTCATGCTGTTGTCATGTGCATCAGATGCTGACCTTCCAGGTGCATAGGTATAAAGAAAAATTATGCCTGGAAACTAGGCTTTATATAATAAAACAAAAGTAGAAAGCAAGAAAAGTGTCTAGAAATTACTCATAAATACACATTAGATCCAAGTAAAAGAAGAAGGGCAGGAGAATGAATGCCATGGCAGAATCAAAGCATCCACTGCAGATGCCACCCATTTGAATGATGTAAATGATGCGCCAATAAAATATAGAGGAGGCGCTAAACAGAGGCTGAGCTCCACCTCTGCACAGTCTTTGGGTAAGCCTTGAGGAAAACCATATAAGTTCTACAAACAAAAACATTTATATCCAATGTTAGACACTCATGTTTTGTCATATTTAAAATAAGCGATGAATGTTTTAGTGTTGTGGATATGGATTGAAAGACAAGTGTAAATTTTACTGAGTACAAAGAAAGACCTTCATTCGGTTGAATCCTCAGATGCCATGTGGGAGATCGTGTGCTTTTGATGCACTGTCTTATCTTCCATATGTTATGCTCTGAAGGACAACTGCTATTTCTATTTCTCAGGAGCCCTCTTATTCTCCCACGATGTTCCACTTTCTCTATGGGAGCAATTCTCCTCAACCACTTTGAAAATACCCTATCCTTCACCAGTCCTTCAGATTTGGGCCAGCAACAGAGCAGAAGTCAACGTTCAAATTTGTCTGGTAACATCGTCCAATGGCCTTCTGTGCCATTTCCTGTTAATTCCAATTTAGAGCTCCCTAACAGTTCTCTTTTCTTAGTATTCTTGACACAGATATAGTCATTAAGCCAGAAGCAATCTGTTATGTGCATTCTAAGGTTATTTGGCCTTGCCCTGCTAGCTTGTGGTGATGCTGGCTGCCACATGATAGGCTGCTTCTTGTCATTCTTCTTTGCTGGTTAGTGCAGTAAGAAATGGTATATTATGCAACATAAATCATCTCTATGTTTAAGCTGTACTTTTAGTTAAGTCTGTTCTTCTACCAATCACTTTGAGTCTCGTCTTCAGAATTATGGTGGGAGATGTGAAGAAGAACAGAAGGGGCTAAGAAAGGTTTACAGTTCATAGCAAAAAGGGCTAGTTGAGAGGTGAGAGGTGTGAGGTATATGAACAGGAAAAACAAAGATGTGGTGAAACTTAATGTGCCTAAGGATTGCACTTCCAGGACATTCATCTTATATGATGTTAATTCTCCCATCTTCTCTTCTTGTAGATGCCCATTTTATACCCTAGAAGATGGTGCTCAGAAGAGACACAGCTATGAACACAGGCAACATTTGATCCTAAAGCTCTTCCCACCGCTTGGAGCCTCTCACCCCTGACTGCATATTAGAATCATCTGAAGCACTTTTAAATCGCAAAAGCCTTAGTCTCTCCCGGGTCAAAGTGTCTATGGCTGGGGCTTCCACACAAGTAGTCTCTGAATGGTCTTCCAATGGTGGGAATGTACAGCCAGGTTTGGAGCCCTTAGGCCCACCACGAGCATGAGCAAAGGATTGGGGGACACCTTGAGGTGTTTCACATTTTTATCGTGGTGCCTCATGGAAAACATAGCTTAAAAATCTCATAGATTGATCCAGAATGGGCCTAAAAAGTTATGCTAACTTAATTCTTGCAGCAACTGCTGTACTTACTTCATTTATTTTATGCACTGCTTGTTGGGAGGAATTGTTCCTGGGATAATAACAATGTTAAAAAACCCTTTCAAAGGTACATTTATATCAGGTACAGTGTTGTATTCCCCATAGACTTTTCTAGATTATTTTTTGGGGAGTAGAAAAATGAAACAGTAATGCCACGGGCTTTTTCTAATTCCAGTTAAGACTCTGAAGCAATTAGAAAAGACTGTGAGCCACAGAAAGGGCCCTTGGAGTCTGAAATACACCTGTGTGAAAGAATCAAATTTCTCATCAGTGAGGTGTTCAGAATTCCTAAGTAACATGTGTTTTCTAATGAACATGAGCAAATAAACAAGCTGCTATGTTTCAAGAACTGAATCATTGTTTAAATGGTTTAAGAGCACTGTAACTCTCTCTTTTGCTCAGCTGTCTAGAGCAATAGGCTTTATGGTTTTCTCTTTCTTTTTCTTTCCTTCATAGCCTCCATGTGTCCAATCATATTAGCTGCATAAAATGCAATGTATATATATATATATATATATATATATATAATGTATAGATAAAGCACATTGCATTTTATATATAAAATAACATATTGCATTTATATAAACAATTGCATATATAGATAGATATATATAATAACATATTATGAGGAAGTATGGATTCTGTAAACTGTTGACCTACAGAAGATTGTGTATAGTGTAGGAGATACAGTAAAAACAAAATTCAAGTGACTCTCATTGCTACAGAATCATTTCTAAATCTTTTTTTCCAGACTGTCAAGGGTTTATTTATTTCTCAGGAATTTTCATTTTCAGTGGCCAGTCTGTAAGAAGATCTTCCTTTCTGTCAAGATTATCTTTTAGAAGTATTTTCTGGTGAGGGATATATAATCTTTTGAAAAGATCGGCTGTGCTGATTTATAAGGCACAGAAGTTCTATTTTCTTGGCTTTATGCGGCAGTATCCTGCACTCAATCAGGAGAAGTTTTACTGGGTGTGTAAACAGGTGTTCAGAGAATCTGTAGATTTTATGTGCACTTTTTATTTTTAATTTTGTCCTCTGTCATGGCCCATTCACACCAAATCCAAAGCTGTCATGGTTTTAGAACCAAACAGGAGCGAAACAATGTTTTGAGTAAGAAAGTAAAGTTGTCTTCATAGCTAATGAAATTGGACCAATATGTGAGGGATATGAGAAACCAAGCTATATTTAAGAATTACTAAGTAAACTACTATTAGACATTTTAACCCCCAGCAAAAGTACTTCCATGACAGTCTATATGTTTTAAGTACACGCATAGCAGTGAACTTGAGTTTTGGGCATTTTGCCAAATGGCCTTCAGATTCCAGAGCCATCTAATTATAAACCAAAACGTTTTGTCAAGAGTTTGTTTTGCCTTTTTACCACTTTTTCTTTTGCCATGTCCCCTCCTTTTCAGGCCCCAGCTCTGTAGTGCTCCCTGACCAGCACCTGTCCAGTTACTGCTGCCTGGGCAGCAGGTGGGGGAGACTGAGGCTTCAGTTCACAGTGACCGTGTCTCCTGTGGGCAGGGGGAACCTTGGCATTCTCTGTCCTGATTGGAATAACTCTGGGCTCTTTTTTTTTTTTTTTTTTTAGTGTACATTGAAAACCAGATTGCCCTTTCTCCTTTATGGCTACCTGCTCCACGTTCACCATGTTCTTAGGTCAAAACAGAATGACAACCAAATGTCCACTTTTTTTTAAAGGTTTTCATTCTTGAAAAATATGGATCCTTTTGCCACTTTGGATGACAGTTTTGTGCTTCTCACCCTCAGTAAAACATTCTGCTAAATATTCTGTTAAACAGCTGCAATAGCAGTGTCATAGTTAGATGTAAGTATCGACTTGACAGTTGAGGGCTTGAGCTCAGGGCACACTTGGAGGGAATTAATAATTGATCTAAGCCCAGAGTGAATCAATAGGAGATTGTCTAGTTGATGGGGAAGGCCCATTTTATGTGGGACTAACTAGTCCCTCAGCAAAAGAATAAGATAAAGGGAGCTAGTTGAGGAAGTTGACATCCTTGTACACTTGGCCAGACATGTTGATTTGGCAAGTAAAGATCTTCCCTCTCTCAGCCACTATATGGATACGGGATGGCCAGTTCCTTGACCCTTAGTGTTGATGTGGGCTCTCCTGCCAAGCTGGACAAAGAACTGAAACTGGACTATAGTAAGAGAAAATCAACCTCTTGTTTTTTTGTCATGATTTTATCAGCAACAATGCAGGTTAACTGCTACAACTGGGAACACCATTTGCCTTTCTTTATGTGTGATTCCTCAGGGGAAACATCACAACTCTGCAGCAAGGCCTGCCCTCTCCTCCTGCACACCTGCCAGGCTCAGTTGGCCTCAGGCCTCCTGTACTACTCCTCCTCTCAAATTATTATTGTTCTCTGGTCACCGATTGACATGACCCTCCTTAGGAGAAGACTTCACCTGTCACCACACTGAAGAAAAAAAAAGAACGAATTGTCAGGCAGTAATTTCACCCTATGGACCTGAACCTACAAAAATATGTGTGGAAAGAAGACTTCTAATGAGACCAGAAAACAGAACGGATTTTTTTGTTGTTGTTGTTGCTGAATTGCCATAAGCTTGGCCCAGAAATCTCCGAATCTACTTTCCTGCTTATCCTCAAATTGGGCAGAATGCTACACTTTGACACCACAGAGCTACCGCCTTGTGATCTCAGCACTGATCAACCAGGACTGTATTAATCTGCATGACTCTCTTTGCATAGAGGAGATTGTATACCTGCAAATTACACATACATCAGCCTGTGCTAACTTCCCAGGACTGGGCACCAACCCATCAGCACTGCCCTCATCCTCTCAGCCGGAAGTGCATACTGAAAAAGTACATGCAGGGTGGCTTACCATAGCCAACCAAGGACTCTTCCAAAATGGAGACACCTTCCAATCCACCATATTGGCTGCTACTGGTTTCTCTGTTCACCATGCCTCTAGTGTACTAAATAAAACTTTTTTCCCCTCTGCTCTAAATGGTGATATATGTGGCCCACCAATAAGTTCTTGGGACCCCAGACTCTCTTCTATCTTATGAGATCTTCCTATTGCTATTAGATGAGGTTGGTAAAATTGGTACCTATGTAACTGTTATACTTTCTTCAAGCACAGCACAAAATGCACAATTACCACAGATACTCGATTCTTCTAGCTCTCTCATCTCTCTGCTTCCCATCCATAGGCAGCTTTTTCAAAACCAAGATGGATTTGCTATTCAGTTGATAGAAACTGAGACACACCTTCTTCTGATTTTAGGCTTAGTGTCTTTTTTCTTAGAGCATTTGATTCAGGAAATGTATTTGAAATCTCTCTTCTATTCTGCAAATTGTAAATTGCTATATTTTTAAAAAGTATTTTATTTGTGTGTGTGTGTGTGTGTGTGTGTGTGTGTGTGTGTGTGTGTATCAAAAGGCACTGTGTATTCCTGTGGAGGACCAAGGGTGACTTTGGGACTCATCCTGGATTGCTTCTACCTCCTTCTTGCTTCAGTCTGGGATTTTCCAGGCTCCTCCCACTGTGGCCAGAAGTACAGGCCACCACTGTTTCCAAATGGCATTTTGGCACTTTTAGTGGGACCTGGGATCCCAACTTGGGACCTTCTGTTCCTGAGACAAAGTCTTTATTATTATTATTTATTCAATTGTGTGTGTGTATGTGTGTGTGTGTGTGTGTGTGTGTGTGTGTGTGTGTGTGTAGAACCATGGGCGAATTTGGGAACCACCATGGACGCCTCCACCTCCTCCTTGTTTACTCTGCCCCTAGAGTCACAGGCTCGGCCCTACCAGGACCAGAAACCCAGGCCGCCCCCGCCTCCGCCCGGTGTCTATACGTGGGGTCTAGGATCCGAACTCAGGACCTAGGCAGAGGCTTAATCCCTGAGCCACCTCTCAACGCCTCCCCATCTCCAGCCCTCCCCCCCATCTCCAGCCCCTTCAAGTTGTAAGTCTCTTAAACAGCCTTTCCTTAGCTAAGTTAGATCACTTTTCCTTTGGGAAAGTTACTGAGTAAAGTTACCTTTAACTGAACCTGTGGTCAGGTCTGTGCTCATTTTACCCATGTGACTTTGAAAGGCTGGAACCCTCAAGGTCGGGTCCAGGTTCTCTTCTTGTGAGACTCAACACTCTCTCCTGGAACTCTTGCTTATCCCCACAGCATAGGCACCGTTTACACACAGGCATCCGATGCCTTCAGACACCTTCCATTCTGCAATTTAGACTCACTTAACTAATTTTCACTTGTAAATTCTAGAAGCAATTCTTAGGCAACAAATTCAAAAGTAAAATGAAATATATAAATATGCACATTCATGAAAGGAAAAGATGAAGGGGTTACATCACACCACTAACGCTGATTAATCCACAAAGAAAGATAATCAGGACTAGCAACATTTTTGTTTTTGTTTAAAGTAACTCAGAAGTGGAGAATAATCAATTTCTCTCCTGCCATTGCATTTTTGAGATGCTGCTTTTAAAAAATGAACAGTAATTTCATTTTACAATTGAAATAAAAAAAAAACCTGGGAAAATAAAAAGGAAAAGAAAACTGAACTCATCACCTTTTCCCCCAGAAACCTCTCTCAGTCTGGTATCATTACTTTCTAATCAGTCTCTTTTCTGTTTTGATTTTACTTTGTTTTGGGAACGTGGTCTCACGTGTGGCCCAGGACAACCTTGAATTCACTATGTATTTAATGTTGGCCTTGAATTTCCCATCCTTCCATCTCTACCCCCAGAGACCTAGCACTACAAGCACCTGCCACTATGCCTGGATTTACCATTTCCTCCTCTTCTTCATGTTCCATCAGATAGTTGACTCTGTCTCCTGAATAGAAATGCATTTTAGAGATTTCCTGAACACTGTGGTCATTTTGGAAGGGTATTAGTCATTGCACCCCACATACCAGCATATTCCGTAGGTGGACTTTTGCTAGGATATTTTTAGGGAACTTTGAAATGTGCTTTGGGCCAAGATATGACTTTTTCAGACAAAGCCTTTGGATAGGAAACCTTCTGGCCCTTGGATCTCAGAGCAGAGCAGTATCTTGGGTAGGAATCTATCTCAAGGCACACCAGCAACCTGTAGGACCTCATAGATGTTGTGGCTAGTCTACACCAATTCTCTTGAAGACAGAAGTCTCTGATGAGAGTTGTTAAAAAAAAAAAAAAGAATTGACTGTGGTGAAATGTATGAGTTGAATCATAGGAAACAGCCATATTTATAATTGCCAAAGACTGAAATATCAGCAATTTCCTGTCTACTATTACTGGGAGAAGCTAATGACATGATCATATCTATGTCCCCAACCCCAAGTTTATTCTTTCAGAAACTTGCTGCAATATCTCAGACATGAGGAAAATAAAAGTTATCTATTGATCGTGGACCTGTCAGCTTTCGTTCATATGTAGAAGTACAAACTCACAGTACTTCAGAATGCGTAGCTAGTTGGGCAACAAGGTGGGGGATCTGAGTAGTTATGAAGATGCCATGGGACAGGATAGGCCCCTCCTCCAATCAATAGGACCATGTCTTTCTAAAAGCAGACAAGCACACAGGCAACATGCCTTGTGGATACAGCCCAAGCCCCATCAGAAGCTAGAAGAGATGCCGGCACCATTACCATCCCTTTGCAAGCCCCCTCTCTCAGACCACCATTCCTAGAACCCCAGCAAGTTCAAGCATAACATGTAGCTTACAAGACCACGGTCGCTTGAAATAAAAACCATGTGTGGTGAGGTTCCCGAGACAAAGTCTTAACCCCTGAGCCATCTCTCCAGCCCCTACAAGTTGTAAATCCTTAAACAGCCTTTCCTTAGCTATTGGAAGAAATGAAGAGGACATTCCTTCATCTTTGGGTGAGCTTCAGGTCTCACTGTAATCCAATCAAGATGTAAAAAGCTCATTATATTTGTTTCTATGTACACAAAGTACCCTTAAAGCTGGTGGATCCTAGGGCAAGGAGAAAGGGAGGAAATTAGGGCTTAAACTTTATCCTTACATCTTCTGGACCTGGAAAAGCCTCCTACACAGGGGCTTTTGCTTCAGAATGTGCCCTTGCTGGATTTAACTCGCTGATTGGAAAGACCTCTAATGTCTGCTTTTAGATAAAGGTTTCCTGTTCTTCCAGTCAGTGGACATTAAAATGGAGTTATGATCTGATCCATGGAAGGAAAAGTAGATTAGTTTGTTTTTTTAATGGTCCTTTGGGGGGCAACTCTTTGGAAATGTGGATACTAAAACTGGTTGCTGAGAGAGATGGCATTAATCTCCAGCAGCTAAGGCTGAGCATGGTAATGTAAGAGAGCACAACACTGCATTTTCAGTGTCCATCTCTGAAAACAGCATCGAACCCAAAACACACCAATGCTTGGCCTCCACACATAACATTTTCCCCCATGTAGGGAGTTAGAAGTTGACAGAACCTATCAAATTTTTATTCAAATCCTCAGAGCTGGAGACAAGGAAAAACCATTTGCTGGTAGCGAGCAGGTTTTCCTTCAGGGGAAGAATATGATCAGCATCGATGTTGTTTGGAAAACAACCTAGCTGAATGGGAGCAGCTGTTTGCAAATTATTTTTGTGATGCCGAGGGAACACTTCCACCTTCTCATTCTTCACATCCTCAAGCGAGCATGACAAAATACACATAAGCACACATCTAATCTTCCTGGTTTCATCCTCAAGGGTCTCTCTCTTCCTTGTTTTTCTCTTCTTCCATTTTTTTCATTTTTATAATGAATTTTTAATATCCAAACAAAATGAGTTTCTGTCCATGGCCCCTCTCCCTCCCCTCCTTACCATTTTGCGTCTCCCATGCTCTCCCCCCTCCACACAACCGTCCCTGTCCTTCCTGTCCTCATATCTCTCTGCATGTGAGCACTACAGAGCTCCCTTGGGGTGCCAGCATTAGTAAGGCAGCAGGCCTCTGTGGTAGTATAAATGGCCCCTCAGTGGGTAAATCCAAAGATGGGGAAGCTCCCCTTCGTTGGTCCTGCACTTACTCCTAGGATTCCAACTGAGTCAAGTTGTTTGTCCTGATATATTCTTACTGGAATCCCATTAAGTGGAGTTGTTTTTCCTAAGGTATTCTCACTGGCTCATGGGAAATATTGATATGTCAGCCACTGTGTAGATCTGGTTGGGGTAAATTTCATTGCACTGTGCTCCTGGATGCAGCAACTCAGTCATGACCTTCCCACTTTTACGCTTTATGCTATTACCACCTTCTCTTCCACGAGATTCTCTGAGCCTTAAGATGGGGAGAAATTTGGATTGCCTGATTAGGGCTGAGCAGTCTAGGCTGCCAACACTCTATATTTTGGTCAGTTGTGGTTTTCTGCCTCACTAATCTCCCATTGCAACAGGATACATCTTGGTTGAATGCTGAGAGCTTTTCTTATCTAAGGATAATAATTATAAAAATGTTTAGATGGTTTATATATTTAATACTAAGACACGTGTTTTTGTCTAGTGTTTGTTTTTCTCCCCTTCCACTGTTCTATTTGCCTGTGGGTTTTTTTTTTTTTTTTGTCTCCATTCTTTTGGGAGCATCCTCTATCCCCTGACTTGTTATCCCCTGACTTGTGGTCCTTTGCAGTTTGTGGATGTTATAAAAGTTCCTGATTCATGATATCACTCTGAAGATTTAATCCATTTATAAGAAAGAAATGTGACATCTATCTTTCTGCATTTGGGATACTTTGCTTGGTACAATTTTCTTCCAGCTCCATCCATTTATCAGCAAATTTCTTTAATTCATTCTTCTTTGACAGCCAAATAGTATTCCATAGTGTATATGTATTACATTTTCATTATCCATTTGTCTACTATAGTACATGTACATTATTTCATGTCTTGTTATTATGAGTAGAGTTACAATGAACATTGATGTACATGAGTCTCTGTAGTAAGATGTGGTGTTCTTTGGTAATATTCCCAGAATTGATATTTCAATTTTCAACTTTTTAAGTAACCTCCATCGTGATCTTCAAAGGGTTTGGTCAAATTTGAATTCCCATTTAGCAAATATAAGAGTTCCCTTCTCCCCATACCCTCGCCAGCATATGTTGAAGCTTGTGTTTTGGATTTTAACCATTCTGACTGGGTGAGATGATATATATCAGCATGATTTTAATTTGCATTCCCCTCATAACTCAGGAAATGGAACATTTTTAAAGGTATTTATTAGACATTTGAATTTTGTCCTGGGAAAAGTTTCTTTTTGTTTAATTTTTTTTTATCATTTTGATATCAGATATGTGGTTAGCAAAGATTTTTGTCCCATTCCATGGGTTGCCTTTTTGCTTGCTTAATGACATCTTTTGCTGAACAGAAGCTTTTTAATTTCATCAAATCGCACTTATTTAATGTTGGCCTTATTTTCTGTGTATTCAGGTTTTACTCAGAAAACGCTTAGATCAGAGACTATAAAAACCCTAGAAGAAGAAAAAAGGAGTGCCCTTGAAGTAATTGGCTAGGTAAACATTGAGGTCTTTGCTCCATTTAGCGTTAATTTTTCTGCAGGGTGACAGATCAGTTTCATCCTTTTGTATGTAGATATCCAATTTTGCTTTTTTTCAACATTTGTTGAAAATGCTGTGAGGGGAGAGTTTCTTATGCTGGCGTTTGTCCCTCTAGGTGACACAGAGTAGAGAATGATCAGGGCCAATGGCTGCCTGTTTGAAGGCCGGAGGGCAGCTGATTCCTGAGATGAGATTTGTGCCAGCAGGTGTTTTACATGCAGCAGGGAGGAGGCCCAGAGGAGCCATGTGCTACTCATCTTCCCTTGGGGAGCTGACTCAGCAGAATCCAGGCTCTTCGACTGCTTGGAGAGGTGCCAGCTGAAGATCTGAGGTCCAGGACTTGGCACAGACATCCCATATATCAATGCCAATTTAAAAGGGAAGATTGTTTTAACCTTGGAGTGTCACTTTATATGTCTTAATACATGGCCCATTATTTAATCTTACCCCTCCTTCTCTCTGCTCATTTGTCATAGCCAGTCCATCAGGCATGCAACAAACTGCAAAATGAAACGACCTCAACATCCAAAAACAGATGAGGCTGGTGGGGACGCTACCAAGCAAACAAATGCAAGTTGCTCATCCCAGCACGGCTGAGGAGTGGGGGAGGAAGTTGAAATACAGTGTGGTTATGGAGTGAGGTTCCTTGTCTATCCTGATAGGACCTCAGAGTGCAAGTTGTCCCTACTTGGATGGAAACAGAATAAAGTGGTAAGTTACCTTCCATTAATTGCAGATGGATTGTAAACCTTCTGACTCTAAATGGTTACACTGAATCATTTGAGGGAGACAAAATCATATGCTTGGCTTTTATGTAGGTTCTGGGAATTCAAACGCCAGTCTTCGCACTTGTGCAGTAAGTGCTTTATCCCTATTTCTCCAGCCCAACTTTAGTTCTTTTAGGAGAGATGGTGGCTAAGTGCCAGGTATCACTGGTGTGCAGCTGGCAAAACTCCACTCAGCTACTGTGGCCAATTCCATTTAGGACAAATAACAAAACAAAACAAAAACCTTAAAGCTTAAAGCCCTAACCTTTTCAACTTCATACTCTAAAATATAAAGGCTTCATATATTCCCGTTCAAGTAACAACTGCCTCATCAGGAAGACAAAGTATAAATAGCAGCAGTAGTTGGGAGACCTGCAAGGATAAAAGCTGTAAGCATCTGAGTAGCAGCTTGCCACATTTGATACCAAATATGAGCAATATAGTATATTATTCAAGTTTTTCTAGCTGACATTGTGAAATCACAGGCAACTTAGACTTATTATTTTGAATATTTTTATGATAAGTCCTGTTTTAGAGCAGAAGACATTATTGCAAATGTCATCGCATTGACTAAATTTAGATATGCTTCTGTTTATTTTTTTAAACTTGTGTCAATTCCCAATGTTTTGAAAATGCCAATTTTAATTTTTCAAAATATTTAATGAAAAAAATTAGAAAATGTATCCTAAACATTGTTCCTAATATAAAACTTCCAGGAAAATCCAAATAAATGAGAAAATTCAAGACAGGATCATTAACTTAAGTTTATAAAAGTCAAGAAATTATCCCTGTGTTTGACTTAAAGTTTATCAATCACAGATTATCTAAGTCTATGTGCTAAGTTCAATTTGATGGACAAAGGGTTGGGATTTTAAAGTTTATTAACTTGTCCTTGAATAATAAGAACAAATACTTTGATACCAGTGGATTTCAAGACTTGGGTTGAAAACATAGTGTCTTTGGGATATGTGAACATAGAGGTGTAACTGCAATCACAGGCATTAATAAGAAATGAATCCATGAAAACATAAAGAAAAGACATAAAGTGTTTATCTTCCCATCTTTTCTGAGTAATATGGTACAAATGAGAAGGCTAGTATGTATATGTAGGAAGCTAACTGGTGCCGTGTGTGCAAGGCAGTGTCACTGAATACAGTCTCCAATGCGTTGCCAGAGAATGGCAAATCCATCAATGATCTCATCTAAATCTCCCAATCCTACATGGTCACAACCACATAAAGTGAAGTCAGGACACAGCAAGCTTTCCTTTCATTACCTGGATTCCCCCTCGTCAGCTTTTCACTTCTCAGCTGTGTTCAAAAAAGGAACAAAAAATCCTAGAGAACTTAAATTCTATTCTGGATTCTCACTCTTGACCTACGCTATGTAAACATGTCCTTGATTTTGGTGAAGCATCTACTGGTTTTATTTGTCAATCTATCACTCCTTGTGCCATCCAGTGCTTCAGGATAATAAGTAATTTCTTCCTGTCTTTTTATTATCAAACTTTATTTTCTTAATTCATATAAACAAAATAATTGGTTTGTAATAATAAAATGAACAAAATATATTTCAGTTTTTAACTTTGGAAAAACAGCCTCAGGATGGAAAGGTTTTTTAATTTATTTTTATTTTTCTAATTTTACAAGCATATTGAAGTACTTATCTCTGCTTCCCTTCATCTCCCCTCCCTCTCATCTTCCTCCCTTCCTTAGGACGGAAAGATTTTTTGAGTACATGTACTCATGTCAAGATATGAGAAGTTAAGAACTTGATAATGAATTATGTTAATAGTATTAATATAACCACAGAAAACTTGTATGCTTACAAGTTGTGGGAAAAAAGAAATCTTACCTTGTTGAAATGTCCACCAAGAGTCTGATGAATTCCTTGTAACCCAGGAGGTCCCTGCATGAGAAATCAAAGACAAATATATCAGCATTCCCCGAAATGATGCGTATTGAAATAATATATGAAGAGTTGACTTAGTCACATACTCTAGTGGATAAGGAATTTAGTGGTTGTCAGTATATAGTCATGTTCATTAAGGTATTTTCTTTTCTAGGTTAAGTTATAACATGTACCTGAGGTTCAACCATCAGCTGCTTTTCATTAAAAAGAATTCCACCCATGTCGTGGTTTGAATGTGAGGTCCCCCCCCATGCCTCATGTGTTTGAATCCTTAACTAGTGTTAATAATTGGGAAGTTGCGACTTACTTGAGAGACAGAGCCTTGCTGGAGGAAAGCACGCCATAAGTGGTGAGCCTTGATTCATCACCAGATTTGGCAGCTGGTTTTGCTTCCTCTTAATCTCTGTGTTTATCTCCTGCTTACTGCGGTGACCTGAACCAGCCTCCTGTTTCTGTGTCAATGACTATTTAATTCCCACCGTAATGGACTATATCCCCTTTAGTACTGTAACCAAATAAATATACAGCTCTCTTTTAAGTTGCTTGAATCTGAGTACTATGTTAGCAAAAGAAGAATGATTGCAACAGCCTATGAGACTTCCAGGAAAGAATTTATCTTTACAGTATCTTATAAGACTTGATGAATGTATTCTAGAAATATGTGTCACCACCTATTAATTTACAAAATATAGAGAAGTGTATTTTTTCTATTGCTCTGGTATTATGAATTAATTATATGAAATGGGCTATGCTTGAATTCAGGGTCATAAAATATTTCCTACAAAAGTTCGTTTTAAATCATTTAGATACATTGGCAGGTTTTTGAACTGCTTTATTCTCTTAGTGTTTCATACATGAATATAGTGAACTTACGATATTTTCACACTTTGATCTCCAATCCCATCCCCCTCTTCTTCCCATTATAATTTTCTCTCCTGCCAAACTACTTCATATTTTCCTTTTAAAAATTTACTTATTTATGTATGTGTGTGTGTGTGTGTGTGTGTGTGTGTGTGTGTCTGTGTGTATCAGAGGGCACTATGTGTGCCTGAGGAGGCACAAGGAATGACTTCAGGAATCATTCTTAATTGCTCTATCTTATTTTTACTTTGCTCTGGGATTTCCCAGTATCCACATTCTGTAGCTGGGAGTGCAAACCACTGCCTTTTCGCCTGGATTTTTTTACATGGGATCTGGGGATTCAAACTCAGGGACTTCTTGCGAGGCAGAGTCTTAACCTCTGAACCATCTCTTGAGCCCTTCTTCCTATTTTCAAGTCTTTCTGTATGTGTGGATCACTGGTTTTCACCTGGTTTGCCTTTGAGGAGTTGCCTTGGAATATTTCCTCTAGCACTCTAGTGAGGAAGGAAGTAAAGACACAGTGCCTGCTCATCCCTGAAATTTTTAAGAAGGGAAGGAAAGCAAAGTTTTCCATTATTTTCAAGTATGACATTTTAGGAAAAGAGCCTTAAGAAAGTAGCAACTTAAGCATCATTATAGGAAGCAGCTCAATCAAAGACAGACTCAGCTTTCCCAGACAAGAGATTACATAATGCTTTCAGGCCTTGAAGTTAGGAGATGAGAAATTATTACAGAATCAGCATTCCTAACATTCTACCTCAAAAGGCAAAGAGGAAGTAGAGTAAATCGAACTGCACCATTAGACACAAGATATTCTTCAAATGAGATTGTAAACTTTGAAATGTGAAGGAAAAATATGACTGCTATCCACAGTGCAATATGAATAACAACTAAGGTATGTAGAAATAAGCGATCTGGTTAACATTCATGCCAAGTGTTTTCAATGAATGACTTGAGATTGAAGATCTGTTTTAATACAAAGCTTGGCACTATGCTACTGAACTTGAAGGACAAGAGGATGTGGTGATGGATGTTGGGGGACAGGATGGTATAACTCTTGATTACATGAGGAACAGAACTGAACAGAACTGGCTATGATTGGAGAGACAAATGATACCATTACCTTGCTAAAATAAAAATGTCAGAAAAGAATTCTCATGATGTTATATATTTTTCATATGTTTTTCCTCGTCATCCAGTTTTGTTTAAAGTATTCCAGGTCAGTTAGATGACATAATGAGTTGAAAAAGTCACCAGAACTTTCACTTAGCACTTAAAACTCTAGCACTATGCTCAATGTAGGATGGAAGGCTGTAGCAACTTTCTTTTATTTGTAATCCTGGCGTTTAGTTGACAGAACTCCCTCTGACTCTTCCTTGCAACTTTTATCTATCTGTATTCATTCTCTCAATCTTTCATGTGAAAAATAATGTCTGAATATTTTAAAACACATTATATTTAAAATATCAGGAAATTGGGGTCAAAACACATAAGATGAGTATGGCAAGGTTTCATAGAGTTTCTGAAAGTCTAGAAACAGGTTTGTGCCAGTTTGAATGAGAGACAGTGCAGCAGTGTGGATGAGAACAGCAAAAACAAAAATAGGTAGTAGTGTCTTGAAAATTTAGGTGAGAATTGGTATGAAACAGTCTAGTTTTCTGAACTCTGAGCATAACTGTATCTTACAAATACAGTATAAGTACCCATGAGCTTGCCCTTCGGGTCAGGTGGGAGAGCACTGTGGTTCAATGCAGCTATTTTCTCCAAATCAATAGCAAGAACACAGCTTACTGTAAAGAGCTGCGAGCTAATGGAAAGTGTAAACAAAAATATTCAGACACACAGAATATCAATGTAGCCACAAAGTGACTTCCATATTTTCCTGTATTTGTGACATAAAATGTCAGATCCATAAAATAGTGTTCCAAGTGGGTTTGATCTGGCATGCTAAGCACTACTATTTAATCAGATGATGGACATTTATGATGGAATTTTCTTTTTAATTTTTTTTTAGTCACTGGACTACTTTGGGCCTCATAAATTCAAGAATTAATGTAACTGAGATTTATTGCTGAAATTCCACCTGAAGCAGTACTTTAAGAAAACTCTCTCCAAGGACTGAAACTTTCCTGAAATTAGAGTAGCCAAGCCAGTGGCAACGCGAGGGTCCGTAGAAGCAGACAGGCGGGAGGTTGGGAAGGAATGGGATGGATTTATGAACAAAAGAGAGGGGGAGTGGGAGGGAGGGAGGATAGAGGGAAGCAGGGATAAGTACTCAATATGCTTGTAAAACTGGAAAAATAAAATAAGAAAAGGAAGAGTGGCACAAGGGTCTGGGATGCATGTGGATGTAGATAATGTAGCAGACTCATTTGCTTCTGGAACCTTCAGAAAGAAGCAACCTCAATTGAAGCAAGGGTCCCTACCGTGTATAAATTCTCAGCATGTAACTGCCAAGAGCAGCTCTATTTATGGTTAGCAAAATCACTATAGACTTTGCGGTCTTGGAATTGGAAGCTGCCCTATAGCCACGATGCCAAGAAATCTGCTCTTCTGCTACTTTCCGTTCTAATTTGAAATATGTCTGGAGCAGTTTTAAGGACTCACTTGTTTCTAAGTTTAGCCAGAGTCATCAGTCTTGTAGACTATTAATCAATTTTGAGGAAAGGAAGTTAAAAAACTTGTGATGACAGGTCTTCTGGCATCATGATGCCCAGGGCACTGGAGGGGTTTCAGTTTCTGAGGTTTTTACTTAAGGATCCTTGGAGAAGGCTATTGACTCACACTTATGGGAGAGGCCACCGACAGAGGGCATGCCAGCTTGGACAATACACTTAGGATTTCTTTTAGCCAAATTGTTTGGAACATTCTGTAAAAGGAAAATACCCCAATATTTTGTCCACAGCATGTGTTCAGGAATAACTGTAAAAAAAAATGTTACGCAATGTCTTCTTTTGTGAAGCTCTGTTTCCCTCTATTTAGATTGGATTGAGAGATATAAGACATTTAAGTTAAGGGGATGAGTACACAATTACAGAGCAGGTTTTGAATGGTAATAAGCTCCAGGGAGACAAACCTGTTTATAATTAAGCTGCGCTGACGCAGACCTAGGTCTGCAAACTTAGGAGAAGTGGAGATACTGAGATTGTTCCCTTCTGCAAAGATCCACGCTTGGCGTGATGAACGGAATTAAAGCTACATACTGCTCGGGAAGCACTGACTCTCAACAACACTCTTAGTAGTATTTGGAAAGCTTGGAAATAAAATGTCGTTGGATATAAAAGAGAGAAAATACTGTGATGCCTGTCACCAAGCCAATCCAATGAATGGATTACAAATGGCAAACTCTGCATTAACATTGTCTTTATAGATTTCAGGTTGGCTTTACCGTCCCATGTTTCCCCAATCTTGGCTTAGCTACATTCTCAATTTTCAGTGAATTCAACGTGGCTGATAAGCTCTAAGAGCCACAAACGTTGGCCTTTTTCCTTATTATTGTGAACAGGAGTCCTATCTGCATGTCAAGGATACATAATGATATAAATTATATTATTAGCATACTCTAGACACCATGAGTAAAGATCTCCATGGCTCCCCAGCCAACTTCTTGATCTGTTCACTGGCATGGATTCTCACTCCTAAATCATTTTCCTTCCTCCCCTTTTTCTAAAAGCACTCTTTCACTCCTTATATCTTTACTGAGCAAACCTCCTTGAACTATCTGATACCATTTATCTGAATGCACCCTGGTCCTTCAACACCTCATCAGGAATTCCTGCCAGTATTCAAAAATGCATATTTTGAGGGGTTATACTCTACTACCTTTTGACTTATGGATTCCAGTTAACTTCATTAGTAACTTTTGAAATACCAGAAGTTGTACTAAAAAAGCTCTTTTCTCTATATATGCTAAAAATTAATAGCTTTGCTTTAAGCACAGATAGGAAGTTTGTTATTGGACAATCATTTGGGTTCATTTCCAGGGGACATTTCTACCACCATAATAGCAAGACAAAAAGGCAGAGAGAAGAAATGATTTTTCCTTTGGTATTTAAAGGAGTCTGAACTCTCAAAACACAAGAAGAGCTAGATGAAGCAAAGATAAGGAGGTTGGAAAAACTAATTTTAAAATTAATTTTTGTCTTATGTATGTTTCCATCTATCACATGCTATATAGAATTTAATAAAACCCATTTACACTGACTATCCTGGCTTGGGTACAGAGCTACAGTCTCAGCTAAAATGGAAAAGGGAAAGAGCTTCAAGTCTCCCTTTCAGTCACAATTCCAGCTACGACTCACACAACTTCCCAACTCCAACTCCAAACTCCCAGAACCAAATGTTTGCTGGATTCAATGGATCGTTTCTTCTAACAGAAAAATTCTTTTGGAAAGCCAATGTCCTTCTTGTAGGTTTTGGTTTTAGTTATAAATGTTCATGACATAGAGCCTTACCACTTCCAGATTCGCAGAAGTCAGGACTCAGAGATTAAGATTAATCTAAGAATTTGGCAAATTAATTTAAATCAGAGATGTCTACAGCAAAAGTGAGCTCAGGAAAATGACCTGTCATAACATTACAATCACTTATCAATAACTTACATATTGAAATCCCAAGAGATGTGAAAAAATCTATTTAGGGTGATGATTAGGACCAATAAGAGGATTTGTGTTTTTAAAACCTAAAAGTTAATTTATTTTCTTTCTAAGGAAGATTATTGATTTTCTTTCTCAGAGTTACAGTACAGTGCAGTTTTATACCTGGTGATTCTGGTTACATATCTGGAAACTCATTTTTACTCAGCTGGAGCTTATGATGTTTAGTGAGCAGGCAGACACTGACGCCTGCTTTTTCTCCTCCATAGAACAAGCAAAACAAAAAGTATAAAAACACTATAAAATAGCAAAATAATTTCTGAAGTCAAAATACGATTCCTTTTTAAAAATTTTATTTGTGTGTGCGTGTGTATGCGCACGCGCATGTGCACGTATCTTTGTGTATCAGCGGACATTGCGTATGCCTGTGGATGCCCAAGAATGACATCAATGATCATCCTGGATTGCTTCTACCTCTTTTTGCTTTGCTCTGAGATTTCTCAGGCTCTGCCTTTCATAGCCAGAAGTGCAGGCACCACCATTTCCATCTGGATTTTTTTATGTGAGATTCAGGATTCAAATTCAGGTCCTTTCTGCCTTTGAGGCAGAGTCTTAATCCTTTAGGCAACTCTCCAGCCCTCAACAGAGTGATCTTAAGATGTCGTGTTTGGGATTATAGCGAGCCACCCCTCGACACCTTCATCCGACTCCAGTAATGTTTCAAGGCTAATGATAACAGTTTCTTTTCTACATGCATCCCACCCCTTGTCTGACTCATAACCAAAGCGTCACAAAGAAGACTTACTTATTTGGAATTATGCATTATAACCACCTCAAATACAATTAGTATTACTGAAAGATGGGAGGGATGTTAATCATCCATATTTACATACTTCATTGTAATTCTATAAGCATTTAAACCCTTATATTTTCTTGCATAGCAATGTGATTGGAGATATTATCTTATTTGATTCTTATAATTAGCTGAAATGGGCACTTGTTCCCATGGAAGGTGAGAAAGTCAAGAGCTTTCTCTTTCTCTCTCTCTCTCTAAATTATATGCCCAGAGTAAGTAGGATGAGGGCAAAAAAGAAGAATAATATAGATGACACTGAAGAACTAGGGACAGGAGAGACAACTCCAAGAAAGAAACTTAGCAAAAGACACAGAAAACTCTGAATTTGTATGCAGATAGGAATAAGTTTGGAAGTGAAGATTCTGAGACAGAAATCGATGAGGGCTTAGACTAGAGAAAGACATGTGAAAAGACATATCCCATTCATTGGCCAACATTAAAAACAGCCACCAAATCCAAAACATTCTTGCTCTTAAGTAGATGTTTTCAAGTGTTTGTTCACATTGAATTTGGATTTAATATGCTTCTCCAGGTGGAGAATGAGCCCAAGCACATGCTAAAACTGACGCTTTTGCATGAAATTTCTTCATAAGGACTTGCCATAGTTTGAATGTGAGCTGTCCCCTCTAGGCTTGTGTGTTTGGCTTAGCTGATGTTGATATTTAGGAAGGCAGTGGCGCCTTCAGGAGATGGAGCCTTGAGGAGAAGGCACGTCACAGTGGGGTGAGCCTTGAGGTTCCTTAGCCGCATCCTACTTCAACGGTCTGCTCTTGCTCTTTGTGCTTCCATCACAAGTGTTGTGACCTGATCCCCTGCAATTTTTGTCACTCACCATGACTTTGCCACCGTACGGATCTATCTCTCCCTTGAAACCACGACCAAATCAATCTTTCTTTCTCTCTCTCTCTCTCTTTCTCTGTCTTTCTTTCTCTCTCTTTCCTTCTTTCTCTCTCTTTTTCTTTCTCTGTCTCCCTCCCTTTCTTTCTTTCTTTCTTTCTTTCTTTCTTTCTTTCTTTCTTTCTTTCTTTCTTTCTTTCTTTCTTTCTTTCTTTCTCTCTTTCTTTCTCTCTCTCTCTCTTTCTCTCTCTCTTTCTTTCTTTCTTTCTTTCTTTTTCTTTCTCTCTCTTTCCTTCTTTCTCTCTCTTTTTCTTTCTCTCTTTCTTTCTTTCTTTCTTTCTTTTTTTCTTTCTTTCTTTCTTTCTGTTGTATATGAACATTATCTCCACACTGCAGAAAGAAAAGTAACTACAACAAGAGTTGAACATCAGAATACAGAAAGGAGAAAGGCAAAGCTAATAGCAGAAAAAAAATCACTATCCAAGCAGATGATAAAGAACAATTAGGAAAAAAAATCAGCTCTTTTACCTTGGAAATCGTAGTTCCTGGACTGAATTATGGAAAAGAGACAAAAACTACTAACGTGGCAAAGATTATAAAACAGGGATAATTATAACAGTAATATTAATAAGACTAAGAAAGTAAACAATTACCTTCACAGTAATAACTGTGTGAGTAGTTTGCCTTAATCTATTTAACAGAACACTAAGAATAGAGTAATTTATAAACTGTGGATTTATTTTCTCACAGCTCTTGAGGCAGGGGAATCCAAGTCTGCAGCTTGGTCTGATGAGGACATTCTTACTGCATGCTCACTTGGCAGAAGGCCCAGGCCAAGACAGCAAGCCGATCAAATGCTTCTAGCTTCTCTTATAAGTGCCTTAATCCTAGTAATGAGATTAAAAGCCAACGGATTTATATTAAGCTAAATGTGAAAGCAAAGCTAGAGTGAAGCTTTGGTTTAATCATCGCTGAAAGTGTCCATCCACAGAGCCACATGAGAGGCCTTTGAGCTTCAGAGAAGAAGCATTAAAATCCTAACATAGGTTCACTAACTTATTAGTAAATTAATTCTTCTAACAATCCAAAAATGGGTATGATCCTCATTTTATACGAAACAAGAGGTTGGAAAACTTATCCAAGATCATATAGTTAGCTAAGAATAGTTAGGTTCAATTTAGGTTCTGCCTGAGTCTAAAGAATTGATTTTTTAATTCATTCCCTTAAACTATCTTGTAATAAGAAGTATGACAGGAGAATCAAATATTAATATATTTGATAAAATTATCCAAAGGGGGCATTCTTTGGTAAAAGACATAATAACATACAGAATCAATGAAGGGTAAGAAAAGACAGTTCATATAAACATTTCAAAGAAAAGAGGAAATCAAGAGAAAGGGGTCAGAATAGGAGAGTGAAAAATAAGAGGAACAACAGCTTACTCCCTCCCCCAGACTTTTGCTAGAAATCTAGGAAACTAGGTACATCCTGTTTGGCACATGGAGATAAAGAGAAATCACTGAGGATTTAGATTAGCAAAAGACAAGAAGGAAATAAAGTGAGCTGAGGAAGTGAAGGAGGTCAGCGGTCTTGATCAACTTGTGAGATTTTAATAACACCAAACGAGGGTCAAAGAGTCTTAGTATATTTATGAGATGGTGGAAGAAAAGGAGAAATAACAATAGGCAAAAGAGATTGAAAAAAGGAGAATTTTTATAAGTCCAAACTCCCGTAGAATGAAATTACAGTGGGGACAGTTACAGTGAAATTGTTAGAAAGAAAGAAGGAAAGAAAGAGAAAGAGTGAAGAAGAAAAGAAAGAAAGGAAGGAAAGAAAAAGAAGGAAGGATCCTGGGATTGGAGAGGTGGCTTAGCAGTTAAAGTTCTTGCTGTACCAGCAAAAGTCCCCAAGTTCTGATCCCCACATCCTAAGAAATGTCAGGTGGGTGTAAGGTGGGTTCCGGAAGTCAGTTTATGGACTAAAAAGATTTTAAAAATTGAGAGAAAAGCCTACTCCCTCCCCCAGACTTTTACTAGAAACCTAGGAACTTAGGTTCATCCTGTTTGGCACAAACTCTGACCTGGTGCTCTGTAACTAGGGAAACATTTCTTGTAACACTGACTAGGTGCTGTTTTGCTTCTGTAATTTTTGCTTCTTGCTTTATGGCCATAAGTCTAGATAACTTTCAAATGTCTTGAGCCTGACCACTGGATGTTTTCTGATCATGGGACTGGCCCCAGGATGTTCTTTCCTGAGATCTGCCTAACTACCTCGTGTTCCTCCCCATGACTTCTCTCTGCTGGCCCCGTGATAAACATCCCGTTACCTGGCTCTTTCTTATGGTACTTTCCTGGCCCTCTACCCTGTTTCTATGGTAGCCCCAAACCCCTCACTGTAGTTTTCTACTATAAAATCTGTCTGTTCCCAGAAGCCCACGCTATGCTTTCCAGTATAGTCCTGGAGCTCCAGTTTTCTTCTGCCCTACCATAAAGACTCTTCCCTAGCCTGAGTCTGGAGTCTGAGAGGATAGCTGGGCCCCATAACAGGTGTGGTGGCCAGCCTGTAGTGCCTGAAAGGGAAGCATGGGGCTCCCTAGAGCAAACTGGCTAGTCAGACAAGACAAGACAAGACAAAACTTGAGAGTTTTCTTAATTAGAGATGCAAACTCGAAAGACTAAGGTGGAAGATTGACCCAGGATAATCCCCAATATCTATCATAAGCCTCTATACCCATGGGTGCATATGTGAATACACACACACACACACACACACACACACACACACACATGCATGCATACATGTATAGACATACATTCAAACATGCAAACGTGTTGTGATAGTTAGGTTTGTCTGTCAACTTAACAAAGAAAGGCTTTAGCTTTGGGCACAGTTGTGAAGAATTAGTTGTTTGCGTTAGGCCCTGAGCAGGCCTGTAGGAAATTGTTTGATTGATGGGGAAGACCCAGTGTGGCGCTACTGATTCAGGGAGGCCCTAGCCCAGGCTCCTATTCAGGAGGTCTGGCTACAGACAAGCCTGGGCAGGTTTGGACATGCCCCAGACATGTCCCAATAGAGGAACCATACAGGGGGAGGGATGGACAACCAATGGGAAGCAGCCATCTATCCTGGACACCTAGTAAAAAGCTAAATGATTGGTGGCTGCTCGCCCCCTCCCCTGAGCAGAGAGGTGGCCACACCTGATTGGACCCCGACTCTGTAAAAGCCCAAACGCTTCCTGAATAAAGTCTAGTCTGCAGCCAACTAGTCCCCTGCCTATTGCTTCTGGCCAGATTCCTAGGGTCTGGTCAGTGACCCCGTCGCCAGCTCACACCCATTCGCCTGCAGCCCACGACGTCCCTTCCCCCAATCCCCCCCCCCACTGGCCGGGTGAGGATTCGGCTTCAACCTAGTGCATGGGGAGCAGAACTTTTCCCAGGGCAACTATAGATAACATGAGGGGAGGTGATTCAGAGAGTTGGCATTTTTTGGTATACTTGACCAGACATTCTGGTCTCAGCGAAGAATATGGTATGGCTCGCTCTCTTGGCCCCTGGAGTTGGTATAATCCTCCTGTCAAGCAGGACTAATAGGTGCAGCCAGACAATCATAGGATAGAATAAAACTCCCTTGTTCCCCCGGAAGCCATTTGTTCCTGAATTTATCGTCAACAGTATAGATATACAATGTACTCATTCCCCACATATATGAAAAAAAACTATCCCTCTAATAAGATTAAAACAGTGCCACTGTATTCTGTCCTAGAAGAGCTATTCATGCATCAGCACTGTGGGAAGCTGAGGTTTTAATGGATATAACAATAACACTCTTCAAGAACATTTTTTGGGGGAGGGGTGAGGTAAAACCTGGGGGTAACAACAGTTTGGTTGGAAGCCTGTGATCGACCACACACTCTCCGGGTGGTATAAGCAGCATTGCGACCTACGGTCTTCTCTGGTCTCAGCTTGGCATATATCTGAGCACATTTTGA
Source organism: Typhlomys cinereus (assembly GCA_023101885.1). Classification (NCBI taxonomy): domain Eukaryota; kingdom Metazoa; phylum Chordata; class Mammalia; order Rodentia; family Platacanthomyidae; genus Typhlomys; species Typhlomys cinereus. Next base: position 1,300,737 of record JALPQD010000498.1, on the reverse strand, counting down.
AAGATCTATATCCCTGAAAGTTCTTGGTCTTGAAGATGGCCTGTATCTCCTGGTTCAGAGGTTCAGACCCAGTGTGATTAGCAGGTGAGGTTTCATGGTGAAGGCCGCCTCAGGATCGTGAATGAGAATGTTTCACATCTGCCACTTTGTGGATATTTTCCAAACTTGTTCCTCTGTGTTCCAGGAAAGTGCTCACTTGCGCGGGGGTAGTCTGCTTCTGGCCCCGCACACTGAGCTGTGTAATTGAGGGAACTCAAGCAGAGGCAGTTTATGGTTGTGTGAATAAGCAAAATACTCAATATGTGACGTGATTGTTTTCCAAAATTGCACAGCCCCTGGTTTCGCTTGTCATTTTGGAGCAGGAGTGGGCAGAGGAGGCTGTGAGAGCAAGTGCGTTCTAAGGGCATTTCATAAAAGCAGATTTTCTAGATTATGTTATGAATGGCAACCAATTTTAACCCTTTATATTTCAAGGCAGAAAAAAATACCGTTTTTAAGGCCTATATTTTCCCAGCCATGGATCTCATTTGTTGAAACCTCCCTGAACTATTGCTAGCATGGGACTTTGTGACTGATGTCCACAGCATAATGTTTGAAAACAAAAATGATTCCTCCCCTAATTTGGCCACTCTGCTTATCCATCCACAAACTGCTTCATCCTCATCTCTCTGTACCATGTCCTGAAAAGGAAAAATATTATCTGTCAGCTTTCTGCAATACCAGGAGCAGCAGGAATCTTTCAAGCGTTTTGCCTCCCACAGAAGCAACATCAGTGACCCAGTGCAGGATGATAAAAGCCACAGGAGCGTGCATGCAAGCACATGTGGAGATCTGTGAATTATTTGCATCCAGTGGTGGCTCCTAATGACCACCACCCACAAAAATCATACCTTGGGAACAACTGCACCTTCACTTTCTTGTCTGACCTTAGTAATCTCTCTCTGTGCCAAGCAAGACAGGAGCAAAGTCAGCTGACACAGACCCCACATGCAGCAGCCTTCTATCAGCCCTCTGAGTTGCTGTTTACTGTAATTAAGTGATAACATTCACTCTGTTTAAAAGCATTGGGAGAATGACAAGGCTTTCCTTGCAGAGAAAATGCAATTTCCAAGGCTGCTGCTGGGGCTTAAGATAACCAGGTCCCCAGCAGTGGCTCTTATGGAGGCCAAGAGCATGGGGACATGGGGGGGGGGACACAGTGAAGAATTGGGAACATCAAAATTACTTCAGACAGCAGCAAAATGATAAATCTGCAGGTTTTGTTTCAGAAAGCTTGGACTCTACTTTTAGTTCAAATGTTTCATATCGTTTTGTTCTGATCGCTAAGCTATACTAATGAGATGGGTACCAATGGCAGCTCTTGGCTCAAATGAACTCCATGGTTAACAGAAAATGGTTACACTCAGGAAAGACCTGGCAGGGGGTGGGGGTGGAATACTTAATGACTTTGCTTTTAAAATACTCAAGCCCTTCCTATAAAGCACTCTTTAAAGCACAGAAGACCCTGAAGATCTGCAGCAGCAAAGAAGTGATTAGTGATAATGATCTCCCCTAACCCCCCAGGGTGGGGTTCCTGCTCCTTAAAATGAAATGAAATATTTTAAGCATGCTGAATAGTGTAGAACATCACCATGTTCTGAAGTCTCCTAAAACTACAACCTAGTGATGCGATCATATAGTAACCATTGTTTTCTGTTCCCACTTAACAAAACTAGTACAAATGAACTAGAAGCTATTCCAGGTCTTATTTTCTGTCGGATTTCCTTCCATGTTTCACATCTCCAAGACAGTACTGCTTCTTGATGCTCTTGGTTTCTCTACTCATGTAAGATCTTTTGAGTTTTCCTCTCACCATCTCAAGTTGTAGTTGCTGCTTTGCAAGAAAAGCTGATGATTTAACTGAGCCTCATATTTGCTACCCAGAGTTTCCACGGTGACAGTCCTTTGCTGCTGTGCTTACAAAGCTATATAGCAGTAAATTTAAATATTGTATGGAGATCTTTTGGGACACTATATCTCCAAATGCAAATCAAAGATTCTTTCAAAAGCAAGTCTCCCTTTCCGAACTTGAAGGAGTCTGTCTAATCCGTTTGCCCATTTATGTAGGGGTCTAACTAATTACCAGTGTAACAACTATACACCAAACTATCTGCCATAGTTTTCATACATCTCTAATTTCAATAGCATATACTGCTTCAAACTTTCAAAAACATAATTCTAGATGCATGAAGGTTGCATGAAGATAAAATCTGAGCAAAAAAAAATAAATAAGGAATCAGCAAGTGGAAAATAATGTCTCACTATTGCTGTTTAAAGAGAGAGAAAAAGAAAAGCAATTAGGAAATCAGATCCAAATGCTGTTTTTTTGAGACGTCAACCTGATACCCCAGCTGCTCACATGAATGGCTCTGTATTCTGTGGCCACGAGGTGACACTGGATTCTCAGCAATGCTGACAACAGCTGTTGTCTGGAATTATGACCCCAGTAGGGGACAAGTGCAGCAAAAATAATTATGGGGCCAAGTCTCTGTTTTTTAAGGTACAGTGTCTACATTTTAAAAATGTGAACATGTCATCTTAATTTTGTCATCAAACAGATGGTTATGTTCATTTTCTCTGAAGATATTATCGTGAAAGTGCATGGCCTTTAGTCTCTTAACAGAAGAAGGTGAGGTTCATTTTGAAAGGGAAAAAAAATCTAAAAACAAAGCTTCAATCAGTCATAGCTTCAGGAAAGGATGTGGGGAATATGAATTGGGTTCCCATGGAGACGCCACAAACCTCGAAATGCACATAGTCATACATAGGCTGTTTTTAATAAGAAGTCAAATGTTTCAGTCAGATAGATTGACATCTGCTTTATTCAGCAGTGCAAGACGTATTTTAGAACTAAACTAAATTGTTTTGGAAGTATATCTTGATTTCTTGAGTAACTGTGATTTGTATTCTCACTGCATAGTTATAAAATTGGAGATAGACAGTAGTTAAGGATAGTGATAGACCATAAGGTACAAATACAGATGTGCTATGGTTTATGATGTTTTAGGGCTATACATTATTACTCGTCTGTCCATTGATCTGACTTAACCTGTAGTCTCTGAGAAAGAAAAGAAAGCATCAGGGTGAGCTGTAGGGGAAAAAGTCTGACTTATTTACAATGGAATTTCCCATTTTTAAGGAAAAATATTCTATCTAATGAATATAGTCAGTACTGAATCAAATGGGCTACAATGACAGCTTTGTTCATTGCATGTCTCAGAAAACAATTCTACTGTCTGTTTACTCGAGGACTAAAAATTGGGCAACCTTCATGATAATTATTGAGTAAAGAGGAACTCTAATTTTTTTTTAATTTTTAAAAATTTTTTATTATTATTTATTCAATTGTGTGTGAGTGTGTGTGTGTGTGTGTGTGTGTGTGTGTGTGCGTGTGTGTGTGTAGAACCACGGACGAATTCGGGAACCACCATGGATGCCTCTACCTCCTCCCTGTTTACTCTGCTCCAGGATTCACAGGCTCCACCCTACCAGGACCAGAAACGCAGGCTGCCCCTGCTTCCACCCGGCGTCTATACGTGGGGTCTAGGATCCGAACTCAGGACCCTCCGCCTGCAAGGCAGACGCTTAATCCCTGAGCCACCTCTCCAGCCCAGGAACTCTAATTTTAACACATTAGAAAAGACACAATCAACTAACCACTTTGATAAAACATACACACACACCACTCATTGTCACTTGTATAACCCTCCACCTGATTCTCTTTACCACATTGAAAATCAAACAAATGGCAAATTAACCACTGTAGATAAAACTCATATGCTGAGACTTATGAAAGGAGAAGTAAGCAGTTCATTGTACCATTCCACTTGTTCCCTTCCCCTGGACTCTCGCTCTCCAAGGGCTAAATGGCAGAGCCACATTCACTACCCCATTCTTTTCTAGCATTATTCCTTTCAGCGCCCTTACCCATTTGAACACACTATTCTCTCCTCCATCTTCAGGTTGTTGCACATCTCATACTACTTGGGAATACTTGACCTGGCCCCATGTGGCCAGTTCCTTCTCAAATCATTTAATCTGACTTGAGACCCCTCGCTGACCCACTTTGGCCAGTGTTATACCTCTTCTTCCAAGTCTTCACTACATTACTTAGTTACTTGCCCTACAGAATCTCATGTTAAACTGAAAATTATTTTGTCTTTTTATTTGCTTACTAACAGTTTATATATTATTCCCTTCATAAAATAGAGTATAAACCATTAAAGATAGAAAACTTTTCTGTAGTTCTCTACTTTACTTTTATAATCTCATACTCACTGTTTCTAATAGTGACTAACAGATGATAGGTGGCTAGTACATTTTTTAGTTATAGTATTTCCTCCTTATTGCAGAAAATATTTTCTGAGAGCTTCGGTGGGTGCTTAGTCACCAAGGAGAATAACAAACACTGTAATTTCATCTCTGTTATTTTAGTTAAGTATTTGTCATGAATAAATGCTTTTGAAGTTTGAGGTGCAAAGGTAAAATTAGTGGTAATTTTTCTTTTTCCATAATTTCAAAAATTAAGATTTATCTTTACCATACAAAGATCCTAGAAATCTCAGCACATAATCTTTTTATACTCAGGTTGACAACTTCCCTCTTTTCACTCAAAGGAGGCATTCTATAGCTCTTTAGCATATTTCATTTGGTAACAACATTATTCTTGAGATCTGAGGCCATTACTAAATAAAATTAGGGGTTACTTGAACACTGCATTGGGATATTGCATCAATCAGTTTTGTGATTACTGAATGACTGGTACATAGGTTTCCGATAGAGATTGGATGCACTGAACAAGATGCTCATTCAACCTGAGCAAGACAGAATGAAGTGGTTTGAGACTGCACCGTGCTACTCAGAATAAGGTGCAAATGAAAACTTACGAAGGATGTACTTCTGGAATTTTCTATTTAATATTTTTGGACCATGGTTGATCACAGTTAACTGAAAGCAAAGAAAGTAAGCCACAGATGAGGGATTACCATTGTAAGTAAATCCATTTTCACATCCTAAATTTACTCTTTTGACTATGAAACAGCTATTTAATCAAACCTTTAAGCTTATGCAATAATCTGTTTTAAAGGTAAAAGAAGTTATTTTGCAGCGAAGCTAAAATTAAAGCTATTTCTACAGTACTTATTTAAAATTAGATTGCCATTCTATAAAAAACATGTATCTCATTGGCATAAGCTCCCTCAAAATTAATGCTGCAGAATTCTGTCAACATTTTACAATAGACGGGCTTTTAGAAGTCCTTGAGTCAAACATGAATTTTGACTTCAAGAGAATATCAAATTGACATTAAAAATGCCCGTTGATGACACTTATACTTAAAAATCTAAGAAAAATAGAAAATGCAGCAAAGTCTTGAAAATGATTTTTTGAGATAAGATGTATTTATAATTAAGTTTCAAATAATGAAAAATATGCCTATTTGCATATTGGCTGCAGTTCTATGGCGTTCTTTCTTTGCTTAGAAAATTTCCAGTGGAAACAGTAGAGGGCGCTGCTGCCCCACATAACGCTTGTCTGGCGGTTCCGGTTTCAACATAAATTGCTCTGCCCTGAAATGTGACACATTTGAGCCCACTGCTGAATTCTCAGACTGCGATAATGAAACAATGAACAAAAACAACGCCAGCAAGAAAAGAAAGACAGTCAGAAACCACGCCTGGAACAGAAGAAATAATAACACATTCTAACGTCGATGTGGTTTTTAATAATTGCTCCTTGCAGTGATGATGAATGAGAAGTAAAGTTCATGTCAAAGGGCTGGACTATTACATCCTTCTGTTAATGGCTCATTAGTCAAATTCTCTGGCTTTCCCTCCTGCCCCACCTCATCTCCAGCTGCTTCACTCTCCTTTCGAAGGAAACTAAAGACCAGAATACTTTGAAGCAAACCAAGGCATTCCAAGTCTTGAGGCTTTCCACGTCTCATTAGCATAATGGGAGGCCACTATTTTTCTATTGCACATGCTACTAAAATAACTGGAAAAATTTTTTCTTTGAAAAAGGAATTTTCTTATCGATGCGTGAGGAATAGTAGTTGAGACTCTGAACACTGCAAGCAATAAAAGGTAACAGCTCCGAACAGAGATAAATAAACCCACAGTGAGGTTGTCAAGCAAAGAAAGAAAAAGTATCTCTGAATTCCCTGACCCAAGTGCTATTGCTTATTTAGAAACATCTTTCTGTCTCTCCAAGGGTGGGTTTACATATTTAGAATAAGTGTTTCATATATAGTATGACTATTTAAGTGCTCAATTAATAGACATTTAAATTTTTATGAGTTAGATTTTGGAATTTTGTAAAGAAAAATGTTTCCATTGTAGATTTAGAATAATCTCATCTGTCCATAGTGAAACTAAATATTAATATAATAACAATTTATTATTTATTTATACTTATAGCAAAACGTCCTTCACACACATGGCATTCAGTGTTTTCAGTAACTGTGGGAAGTATTTAGAAAAGGTGCCATCATTTCAAATTAGCAGAGAAAAAAATGTGAGATGTGCTGTCCAGGAAGGGCTATGGAGAAGGACCAGGTTCTGCATTGTCACCTTACACTTTCTCACCATCTGAGATGGCAGTACTGTGGATTACCATGCAAAGTGCACATGGTGTTCAAGTAAAGTTGATCCCAGCCAAATAGCAAACTAAATGGTTTTTCTTCCACACTCTGTGGTCAAGCACAATAAAGGTATAGTAAGGATCGTATCCCACATCTAAATTCTGGCTCCTTTCTTATATTTGTGTGATTCTGGGAAAAGTATTTGCTGTTTCTAAGCACGGTATGTTCCACTAGAAAATAAAGATAATTTTTGCTTGTCAAGATAGCTATGGTGATTCCATCAATCATTCTAAATAGTATATCAAAGACAATGTTGTCAGAAAGGTTCCAGTTCTTGGCTCTCTCTTCTCATTGTGTTTCCTTCCCGAGGGAGTTCCTTATATTCTGTATCTTCAGAGAACCGTTGTCAATCATAATCAGTATATTTGAAGATGTTATTATGTAGGGTAGCTGTATTTAAGGACTTCCTTCTACTATGGCTAAATGTGCCTCTCCCCAATTTTATCTATGGAAATTTGGTCTCTAAGTTCATATCATAATCATAGTTGAAAGTGTTAATTTTGGGAGTAATTAGGGTTGGGGAAAATCCTGAGAGTGAGGTCCCCGTGAAACACTAACAGCTCTGTGAAAGGAGGTCATGCTATTGGGTCACAAGAAGAGTCTAAGCTTACTGTGCTTGCACTTACCCTCCAGGCTTGCCACCTGGTTAGTCAGTCTCTGTCCGTAAAGTACCCAGGCTGTGACATTTTATTATAGCAACAGAAAACAGACTAAGGTTTTCTCCAGTAAAAATTATTCATTTAGGATAAGATGGCAGAAGTCATTAGGGAATATGGAAGCTTTTACCTTTGTATAGGTAGGCCAGCTCTGCTGTGTGACAGGGAGTTAGACAAAGATCTTATAAAAAGAAGATGCTCAAAGAAGGAATGTATTCAACCTCATGAATCAATTGCAGATGACATGGGTATGGAATGCAAACGAGTCCTCCCTAAAAGCAAGTTTTCCCTAAAGACAGAATTGGATATGGAAGCTAATTTGGAATAATACATATGACTTTCATGATACAGTGATCTCTAAGAACAGTTAACAACATTAGTTCACTGGAATTTCTTTTAATATCTCCCTTTTAGATTGTTTTTCTCTCTCTAGGAGATTTAAGGTATCATTGAGATAGTTCTTTCACACATGTGTCCGTATATCATCATTTGAATGGGAGTTCCTCCCACAGGCTCATGTGTTTGAATTCTTAGCTGGTGTTAATGTTCAGGAAGGTTGTGGCATCTTTAAGAGGTGGAGCCTTGTTGGAGGACGGTACATTACAAGGGAGGGAGCCTTGAGGTTTGGTAGCCTAGCTCTACTTCCTTTTCCTCATTTACTCTCTCTGGTAACCCAAACCAACCTCCTGCTTCTGCCTCCAACCATGCCTTCTGCTATGCAATTCCTGCCGTAATATATACCCTCTGCAACTCAAAGCCAAATAAGTACCCTTTTCTACCCTAAACTGGTCGCTTGTGAGTATTGCCTCACAGCAAAAAGAAACGAACGTGTGCATGCATGCACACACACACACACACACACACACACACACACACACAAACACACACGCATTTTATTAACCAACTATGAGGTTGTAGGACATTATTAATCATAAGCAACTTGCTTTTTGGTACAAAAATTTCTTAAGGAAGTGAGAAAATACAAGTTTGGCTTCAGAACAAAGAGCCACAGATAGAAGGATGAACCAAAGCACTTTAATTATGTTCAGTGCTTCAGGCCATCAGAGAGTTTTCCTTCAAGTTTCATTTCTTTAATCTTCATTGACACTCCTCTAAATACCAACACAGCCTTTGATTTAGAAAACACCTCAAATCCCCAGAGGGAAGAACATTTTCCTGGGGGTATTTAGTCAAATATGCTGTTATCAAAGGAATTGTGTTTCTGGAAGTTTCCTGGGCCTTGGCTCTTTTCAGATAATCACATAGGCTAAAGTATTTTTTCCTTAATTAAAAAAAAGAACTTCTGGAGCATATTAAAGCTATATAAGCTATTCACTTATTTGAGGAATATATTACCTAATTACTACTCAATAAAGAGATAAAATTAGGTTTATTTGTTTGTTTTAGCATTTCAAACTTTCCTAAGGAATCGTCTCGGGAGCTTCAGGAATCTTACACGCTGGCCACTAGAGTGAGTCATACGCCATCTTTCTTCAAGAATTTTAGTCTCTACCAGCCCTTGTTGTTGTAGTTGCCTTTCTTCCTGCCATGAAACAGGACTGCTATCACATGGAGTACAATACCGGAAAAGACAAATAATAAAACCCCTTGATTTAAAAGTTGCCTGGGATTCTCTTAATCTTTCTCTCACTCTCTATGGTAAATGCAAACATCCCCTAAGACCACCACACTGAGGTAATGAGGTCTGGGCAGATGGTTTAAAAGGAGTAACACTAGAAAGCAGCCACGGAGCTTGCTGGCTCTCAGCAATCTACTTCCAGTGTGACGTTAGGTGGTTAATCAATGAAATCTGCTTAGGAACATCTCAGCTTGGAGCCCTTCCTGTATTTTCTTAGCTTTCCGTGAGGTTTGCCGGAACTCTGTGTGGGTCCGATTTCATCACTGCTGGCTTGAGCTGTGCCCCAGCTGCTTGTGGCTTGAGTCCACCCCTGACCATCAGATGCTCAGTGCTACCTAGCCTGCTCCCTGCTCTTTTCCATTGCTTTGCCTGACTATCCTGAATCGTCACACCTAAGCTCTAAATTCCTATAGAAGACTCACTGTTCTCTTTATCAAATTCTCATCCCTCTGACCTGAACTTGAGTCTAGAAGGAAAAGAAACGCCTTATTCAGTTCTGTAAGCCAAGCTCCTATCAGGCACATGGTATGATTGTAAAAAAAAAAAGTTTGTGAAACAGCTGGGAATAAAGATTAGGTATGGTTAGATTTGGTTTTTGATGAGCACATTTTCTTAAGATTCTAGTTATTATGCCTTTGAAAGGATTCATGTTGAAGAACTCTCTTCATTTCTAGTCGTTTGAGAAACAGCAGTTCTCTTTCTAATTATGTTCAGAAAAATTAACTATGAAAATGACAAAATCATACAGAGAACTGATTATTTGACCGTCTTCTAGCTTGTCCTTAGCTATACTGTCAGTGGCCTGTGCCTGCTGCTGATTCATCATGTCTCAAACAATACAAAAGCTGATCAAAGCTAAGCCCCAAGATGGAGCTTTGATGATATTTACGTGAGGAAACAGATATTGTAGTCAATCAGGAGAATCAGAAAGACAGGCTTCAGTAAACCACAATCCTTAAACAGAAGTGGGTCAATGATTTACCCTAGTATTTTCTTTTTAAGCAAATGTTGACTTATGTAGAGTCTTCTCTCACTTTTTTTACTCTAACAAATTGGCTATTACTTTAATTTTTATTTCAGTCTTATTCATCATTATTTTAAATACATGTGTTCAAGATTTAATGATCACTTTGAAGCAGTCATGAGGCTTGAGTTTAAATTTTAATATTTGAGGTAAAATAACTTACTTCCCTAAACACTGTCACAATAAACTAAAAGTAGTATAATGACATGTTCTAAATCTTTTTATAGGGTCACATGTTTCTTAATTCAACAATTCATTTGATCAGTAGTTGAGGAGTTACAAAAGTCAATCCTAGATATTTGGCAAGCTTGTCATAAAGACCTTCATCATTTAAATTAGGCCATTCACACAGTTGTCTTAAAGCAGCACAAATGTTTAGAAAAAAATCAAAAAGTCTAACTTTGCTCATTAGCTCACATAGCTGGGTTTCATTTTCGAAACACACAATTCGTGATCTTGGGTGTCAACTTGACACACTTGACATTAACTAAGATCATCTGAGACCACACCTGGCAAGATCAGCTGAGATCACCTGAAGAGATTATTTGAATGGTACAAAGATCAGCCCCAAATCCCATCAGAACCGCCATAGATCCCATTGGAACCTCCCAGTAGTGGACCATGTAAGAGCCACAGAACAGAGGAGTAGGAGAGACTCTGAAGCTGTGTCCTTCTCTCCTGCGGCCCAACGCCCAAGTCTTCAATGCAACTACAGACTCTTTAGGACTCCTCCAGCCTTCAGCCGTCGCCCATGGGCCTACTGGACTAAGCAGCTACTGGTAGCCATCGTGGACTACCTCAACCATATCTCATAAACCAATTCAATAAATTCAATATTCATTCTGTTGATTCTGTGACTCTAGAGAAGCCTAATACACAATTATTACTGAGATATTTTATAATATGTTCTCTGTTAAGCTAAAAAATTTAAATAAAACCAACAATGTTGATTAATGCCCATTTCAATCCTATTGCTTTTATAGTCAGTCTTAACCACCCACAATGCACTGATAATAGGCCAACCCACTTGAGTGGCTAAAGTGAAGTGAAACAATTCGGGTAGCATTTATGCTTATTTTTGCCAAGTGACTACAGCCCAAGAGATTCTGAAGATGCAAGATATAAATCTCTCGTGGTGATGTAACGGTTCATTCTGGTCTTCAAAAGACATTTTAATCCTACTCTTTATTTTCGTGTTTACAAAATAAGTCCAAGTGTTTATTCATTTATTAAATGGTTGAAATCACATGATATGAGTCAGGAGTACCAGTCAGTGATCAATAAGAGAGATAATTAAGAACTCATAGTGCAGTGTCAGGCAGAAAAAAAAAAATAAGAGCAGTATGTGGTAGCAGAAGGCGTAAGATCATAGGTTATGGAGGATTTCAACTCAGAGACTGAGAGTACCAATGTGCAGATCTAAGGCTTGCACTTAGTCACAAAGCAGAATGTTTGCAGGATTGTTGTGAAAGTAAGAAATTGGGGTTTGGTAATCCAGCCCACATGTAGAGGAAAACTCCCAATGAAGGGGACGAAGAAATGGACATAGAGTTAGGGGAGAATGAACATTGTTGCTAATCCAAGAGGGGAAAGAGAGACAGACAGAGACAGAGAGAAAGAGAGAGAGGTGAACAGCATACAGTAACTATAGGAAAGATAAACCCCAAAAGTGCCAGAGAATCTGGTGACTGTGAGATTACTGATGACCACAGATAGTAGTCTGCCTGGAGCTGCTTGGACATAAACCACTCTGTTAGTATAAAGTCACCAAAATAACAGTAAATGGAATCACTTTTACCCCTGGAAGCTTGAGGTTAAGGAATGAGAAAAGCCATCTTACAGATCTTTTTAGTAATTTTATTAACTACCAACCATATAGTTTTTTATCAAGCAAGTAGAAATGCTTTTCAAGTTATTTATCATATCCCAGCCTGAATGATAAGAATATGAAGAAATGGGACTGGAGATATGACTTAGGGGTTAAGAAAGATTTTGCTTCGCAAGCAGAAGGTCTTGAGTTTGGATCCCAGATCCCAGGGGAAACAGCTGAGGCCTTCACTTCCCACCATGACAGGCGGAGCCTAGGAAATTCCAGATTGAAGCAAAAGGAAGTAGAAGAAATTACAGGATGATTCCAGAAGTTGCCCTTGGTTCTCCACAAGGACACATAATGCCCTCTGACAGACAGGCAGACAGACAGACAGACACACACACATATGCACGCACGCAGGCACACACATGCCCATGCACATACACATATATGCAAAAATAAATAAACAGATAAAGCAAGAATTTGAGAAAATAGTTCTGAGGTAAAGCAGAAACAGGGTTTGTATGGACACTTGACTTGGGGGTGTTCAAATAAGCACTGCATTTGTTCATGATCACACAGTAAAGAGTGGGTGACATGTGTAGACTCAGAACAACCTCCCTGTTTTTGGTTTGGGGTGATAATGGTAGCAGAGGTGTAGAATATAAGTTGTTTATCCAACTTCCAAAACCAATCCCTCTTAACATCACAAAGATGGAAATTACAACTATAGGGGAAGAAAATAACCTTGAAGGGTAACACATGGAAACAGAAAGTCATTTTCCAAAGGGACATTCTGGTATTTACTTACAGGCGGTCCCGGGGGTCCTGGTTTTCCTGGTGGTCCTGTTTTCCCTCGTCTTCCCTTGAAATGGAAAGAAGACAGAAAAGTGTTGTGACTTAATTTCATTTCAACATAATAATGCTTAACGGCAATATGGAAGAGAACAAAAAAAAAAAAAAACAAGAAAAGTTTAAAAACAATTCAATTTATGTGACTCTTGAGCATCAGTAAATTCTGGAGCTCTGGGCCATAGCTTAAGGACCACAATGGAAAATCCTGTGCTTGAGAGGAATTCATTTCAATGGCCATGGGCAGCCTTCACATGCTACCAGCCTCAACACTCCAGCAAAGTCAGGTAGTATTGTAAGGACGACTGAAGACTGACAGATGATTTATCTGATAACGTATCTGGTGATTTATAGTTTGAGATGAAGCAAGAAATGCAATGTAGTTGAAACAGCAAATGACTCTCTAAGTTGAGTTTGAATGGCAACTTCCTGGGAGGTGCTGAAGGAGAAGACGGAGTGATCAACATGCACATTCCTGGGCTTCAACTCAAACATACTGGCTTAGAATCTCAGGAGATTGGACTCATAGTCCATATTTTAGTAATACTTCAGGTTTTTTTTTTCTCGTGTATGCAGTGTGTGTGTGTGTGTGTGTGTGTGTGTGTGTGTGTGTGTATCAGAAGGCACTGTGTGTTCCTGTGGAGGATCAAGGGTGATTCTGGGAATCATTCTGGATTGCTTCTACCTCTGTTTTGCTTCACTCTGCAATTTCCCAGGCTCCACTCACCAGGGCCAGAAGTGCAGGCCCTGCTGTGTTTCTGCCTGGCATTTTTATGTGTGACCCAGGATCTGAACTCAAGTCCTTCTACCTCTGAGCCATTTCTCCAGCCTGAACTTTTCAGTTTGGTTGGTTTAATTAGCTAGAGAGCTAATCCAGAGAGTTCTGTCTGCAACTCCTGAGTGCTGGATTCAAGGTGAACTGGCACGGGTGTGACACCACACCCATCTGACATTTATGTGGGTCATACATCTTCACACTTGCATGATAAGCACTTTATCCTCCAAGCTATCTGTGTAATTCTTATATAGGTAATTCTTACTCTCACTGACGTTGAAAGGCATTGCACTGGACAGAAACATATTTTCTGTTTATATCATATTAACCAGCTCTTTTTTTCTTTATGTAAGTGAACTAATGTGCAATTCTTGAATAGTAATCATTATTATACCTGAATGTTAACTCTCCCAAGTTCACAATTTACTGAATTTCTCATTTTAAGAGTAGGAAGACATATTCGTGCTAAAAAATTTTTAAAAAACTGTATATCTAATATTTTTCATAAGAATACTTATTTATTAAAAGTCATTTTGTTATTTTTTTCCTAAAATAGGAAAGTAAGTTTAGGTTTTTAAGTCACATAAAAAGAATTACATAGCATATGTTTTTTTTTATATCATAATTACATTTCATTTTTACTAATAATAACTTGATTACCACACTGTGGGATATTTATATGTATTATGGTTTAGTGATACTTGAAAAGTAAAAGAACTAATCTTTTTAATGTTTTTGCTTTTGTGAGAATTATAAACACAAACACAGAAGAGCTCATTTTATCTACTAATTTCTTAGATTTGAAGCAGGAAATCTACATGTCAATTGCACCTGCAGGGTAAGCTCTGAGAGATAACCAAGCAAATAACTGCACTGTGAGTGGGGACTGCATGTTGGTGTCGGAGGTAAGGCTGTTATAGGCTTTATGTTAAAATAGTACCCCTTACATACATAATTACTAGTTAACATCCACCAGAGAGACTTAAAACACTTTAAATCGAAAAACAGTGTAATCGTTGATGTTTTCATATATTACCTATTTAAGAGATAGGAACATTGGCATTCTTTGAGGGGACTGTAAGATTGGGATGAATACATAATTTTTAATTTAATATAAGTTATAAACAGACACATACATCATTTTCTGGCCTTGCAGCTTATGTTTTCTGAAAATCAATCTGCTGGATCCTCTAGTAATGCAAGTCAATTAGCCGCTGAGGACTAATCAAGGATAAAAAGTTTACTTAGAAGTGGAAGTGTTATAATTTATTAATTCACAAGCACACTAAGAAATAAAATCAATGGTACCTAAGTAAGAGATTGGCTCTTTCTATAAGCATGATTAGGTCGAGGTGTTAAAAGCATAGGATTTAGCTTTGTTTACATCCCCTTTCTTTAAAGGACAAATGAGAATCTATTTGGTCATGAAGTGAGTGAAATGAGGCTGTTGATCAATTTTTATTACAGAGTCAACATGCAAGACTAACAAGCCCCAGATATTAAAGCATAACATTGATATGTTAAGACATGGAGCAGAGAGTTGTGCATGGTAAGGGCAAGCGTCCAAATCTGTACATCTCTGCACTGACTTAGTGATCGTTAAGTGAGCTTTGCCTCTGCCAGAGCCCTGGTTTGTCTTTCTGAGGAGCACACAGAGGCTGATTTGTTCAAGCATCTTTTCAAAGAGCGGACAAGCAAGGATGATATTTATGCAGACTGTTAACTTAATAGAACATATTTGTGCAGATAACTTCAGCCAACACATATTTTCAGTTTAATGCCTGAATGTCTAGTAACTCCCAAAAGCATAGTTCAACAGTTTTAAACATGTGTTTTACAAAGCAATGGTCACTTTTTTTTCTTAGTTTTATTACCACATATATCATGGGAACTGGAAAAGTAAACCTTAGTGACTTCAGCTGGGTCTCAGTGGCCTGCAGAGGGCACTCTGGCACCAGGCAGAGGGGGAGAGACCAGGCAGGAGATGCTAGCCTACAACTTCTGTGGTCATAATAATGTGAACTGACTTCTAGATATTGTCATCCTTCCTTCCAGAAGCCTGAAGAATTAAGTCTTTTATTTTTACCTACAAGACCCTTACTGCTCTAAAACATCATTTTCCTCCAAATGATCTCTCTTCAGCTGAAACACATCAAGGAAAGAAAATTCTCTTCAAGCTAAAAGAATTTTGGTAGAGTGATTTGCATTATTTAGAACAATGTGAGACGTTCTTTAGTTTCAGTAATTTTGTCAAGATCATAGGCACAAACAATATTCAAACAATATTCTCATCTAACACTCAAATCATAGTCTTCCATTTTTCAGAGGTAGGTGGAATCTCCATTCTTGGTGACTTTCTTCAGGAGGCTCTAGGGCACTAACCGAAGATACTTGGGGCCAGTAGGTGGGGGCTACTGATTGAAGGGTCAGAGAGAATGCATGTGCTACTGCGAGGATACTTATGACATACATGCTTGTTTCCATGCTGTCTCCTATTTCTGTCATTTTGCTTCAAGGCTCACTGAGAACATATTCTGAAGGAAGGCAAACGTGGGACTTGGGTGTGGTTGAGGCTGTGCATCCCTCAGATATCTCAGACAGCTGTCGATCTGGAAGAGGCTGCCGGCTGTTCTCAGGGACTATTTGTCTGGTAGCGACTCTGATAAAGCAGAGACTGTGGAAATCTCCCCCCTCCCCATACAGAGATCTCCAGCTCTAGCATTATTAAGATTTGGCTAATCTATTGCTTTCCTGAAAACCAAGGCATGAAGCATAGATTTTCTTTCCCGTTGCCCTGGAAACCTCGCAGTGCTCAAAATGTCAGTTTTCTGTTTGATAATAGCGAAGAGGTTTCGAACAACAATTTAGACCTCTACATGATGATCTAAGTCCAGTGTTTGCTAAACTTGACCATATGCCAGTCAGTATCACTTGGAAGGTTGATTAACACAGATTGACACAGATTCCCCTCAGATTTCTGCTTTAGTAGCTCAAGGGGGACATAAGAGAATCTGTTTGTGAAGAGCCCAAAACAAAATTATTCTATTGGTTTTTCAATTATGTGAAGCGTGGCCATTATCATGTTCAGTAGCACCTGGACTGTGACATATGCTTCTTTTTTTCTTCCTTTTTATGATGTGTGTGTGTGTGTGTGTGTGTGTGTGTGTGTGTGAATGCATACTTGCATATATGTGGATGTATATGCCTGCATACGGAGGCATCTTCAATTGTTCTCCATCTTGTTTTTCAAGGCAGAATCTCTTGCTGATTTGGCTAGTCTAAGTAGTCAGTTTCCTCCAGGGAATCCCCTGTCACTCTTCCTAAGCGCTGGAATTAGTACATCCACCTCATCTTTACATGAGTGCTGGGGATGCGAACACTGGTCTCCATGCTTGAATAGCAAGGACTTTACCCACTGAGCCGTAGCCCTTGCCCCTGCTTTTCCTTTTATAGAAACTTTTTCTGCCAAGATTTAATTCTCATATTTCATTACTCTAATGGGTCATCCTTACTCCGGCAGGTACTAGGCAGACATTCCAGATGTGAAAGCAAGAGATACTGGCTGGAACGGAGAACATATAAGCGGGACCAAAGGGGAAATGGGATTGGGTAGCAAGGGGTGAAAACCACACATATTCATTGTGTTTATACATGAAAGTATCAAATTAAATGACAATAAAAAAGATAAAAATAATTCTACTTAGTCATAGGCATGCTAAGGAATGAGAGAATGCTTGCAGAATTCCTACCATTCGACCACATAACTTCTTATCAAACAAGCAAAAAACCCAGAAAATAACAAATGTTGACAAGGATATGGGGAGAACTGTTTTACTCGTATGCTGATGGCAGGATTTTAAAATGTTCCAATCGGTGTATAAAATATACAGTTTTTTTTTCTCCAACAATTAAAATTAGAACTCCATATAATCTCTTGGAAATATACCCCATTATGTACTTCTGGGAATTGAAAATGTCACAAGGACTTAAAGTTTGCTTTTGATGAAAGTACTGACTCTGCTGGGGACTAGACATGTCTGATGGGCAGTGAAAAACAGGATAAAAGCTTAGCACCTTTGCCCTCATTTTAGATCTGTCTTCTTTTGTTAGCATAAACTATTGTTCAGATTCCTGTTCAACGTTCTGCACAGATGTGCTCATCACTGAAGGATGTGTTCCTAAAACTTGCAGTGTAAGATTGTTTAGTCCCAAATTTGCCTAATCACTTTTCTCTCCCTTTGAGGGTAAAGGCAGAAGCGATTTTGAGTATGACATTTTCAAGACCTAAATGGGCATTGTCATTAGCAGAATATTAACCCCAGCTTTTACAAAGCCCTGTTCCAGACCACTGGAGAGATAGTTAAAGGAAATCTCCAATGTCGTCTCTAAACCTGAAAGAACACACACCACTGTCCCTGGGTTCCTCTGACCTACTTTCTTTTTGAGTCATTTCTCCTTCTCAGCTTAAATCTAAGAATGGCGAGCCTTGCAGGCAGGCAAACACCTTTCCAAGTAAGCCCCCATCTCTTGGAGGCATGATTTCTCCTCCCACTCTATATTCTGGAATTAATGTTAATATGTTTTAGATATTTGAGATCACCAGACTTGCTGTTTTCTCAATGTGGCCGCACTGGAGATAGATTATTTTCCTGTATCTCCTGATCTGTAGAATCGCTCAGAGTCACACTTTGGGCCTAGAGCTCTGCTAACAAAAGTAGTGTAAAGAAGAATTCTTCGTGTGTTCATGATCATAGGAACACTATTCTCAGCAGCTAAACAGTGGAACCAACACAAGTGTCCTTCAACATAGAGACAGATAAGCTAGATGTGGCCCAAGCATACAGTAGACTGTTAATTCAGTCTGCAAAGGAATGAAATCCCGTCTTGTGCTGTAACTTGGAAGAATCTAGAGCACATTTTTCAAGTGAAATAAACAGGTAAAAACATGATAAATATTTTGAGATACCATTTTAGACAGATAGCTAAGTTCTATTTATTTATTTATTTATTTATTTATTTTAGTTTTACCTGTGCTTTCCTCTTTTCAGATAGCTAAGTTTTAAAATTCACAAAGAGAAAGTGCAATGGTTACTACTGGGAGCTGAGAAGAAAGAAAGAGAAGGGGTGTTGCTTAAAGGAGAGATTCAGCTTTACAAGATGAAAAAGTTCTAGAGATCTGCTTCACAACATGAGAAGCTCCTTGAGGTTTGGTGTCTTGAACTGGATGCTGAGTAACCACATGAATGGGTTTGACTTCTGAGAAAATGTCCAAGTGTTAACATTGTGACACACATGTTTCTCTAAAAATATGTTTTGCTTTAATAAAAATTAAAAGTGAGACCAAATATTCTCACAATGAAATAATTTGACATATGATCTAATAACTTAATCTGCATTTGTTGCTTTCAAGATCAGAGAGAGTCACTATTATGGAAAGAAAGTTAAAAAAAAGAGAAAGAAATACCGAAGAAAAGAATGAGAAGAAATAAGGAAAGTCAGAAAGGAAGAAAAAATGAACAAAGGAGAAACAAGAAAAAGGAGAGAGAAAAGGAAGGAAAAATTAAGGAAGAAAGAAAAAAGGAAGGAAGATGAAAGGAAAGAAATAAAGGAATAAAAAGAAAAAAGAACAAAAGAAAAAGGCCAACTAGGGCTATTTAAATAAATGACATCTATAAACTTCAACAGTGAAACATAACCTGATCCTTCCAAGATGACTTGCAGTCAGAGCACGTGCATCTTAAATTAGACACTTGATTTATAAACACTTGGCCCTCCATGAGCACTGAGAAGGGAAGAATGCAGCAATGGACTACTGGTGCTCATATGACAGGCGGCTTTTGTTGTTGATAAGGGGGATGAGGTTGAAGAAGGTGTTACAGCCTTAACCAGACTCAAATAAAGGAGACCCTGAACTCACAAGCTGAAATGTGTTTTACTTGTCCCCTTTGGCTGGACATGCTAACACAGCTGGGTCCTTTCAAATATCTCCCCATTTCCATGCCAGTATTTCATGCACTCATACAGCAGCTCAGCCTGACCAAGGTATCAAGGAAGAGGAGACAGCTTGACTGGCACTCACAACTGTGAATGAGGTGTTAATTACACAGGAAAACATTACAGACTCCCTGGGAAGTTTGGATTTCTTTTTTTACTTTGCGAGCGGAAATAAGATTTATAACTGAGGCTGAAGAAAGTCACCATCTTGCAAAAACGAGAGTCAAATGCACGATATCTTAAGTGCATTCTATGTCTCGAAAGATACTTAAAAATACACCCATGACAGCACAGTGGGAGTCAGAAAGGTCTTATTACTTCAGGGATCAGACAGACAAGTGTCTTTTGTAAGATGTGGGGAGAGGATGTAACCCGGCACCAACAACTGACGTGAAGTGAGTCCAGAGTTGTGGAAAGACAGATCCACACCCTTTCCTTCTCCATCTGGATTGGAATCTAGAGATTTCCAAATCATTTCACAACTTCCTAATCCCTCTCTTTCCCTATTTTTTTTTCTTTTTTTTTACACGGACTTCACCAATAAACTAAAGTGACTTTTCAAAAACAAATTAGAAATTGTAACATTATTTTCTGAAGATCTGGTCTAATCTAATAGAGTAATATCTTGAATAACTCATAATACTTTTCTTAAAACATAATTGAGGCTTTCCTGGTGTGGATGCTCTGACCATTCACAATCCAAGTAATTCTGCTACAGTAATTCTTTTATTATTACTCATTTTCAACTGACATATTATTTGTGTTTATGGGATAGTGTATGATTATTTGATACATGTATATAATGTAAATAATCAATCAGGGTTATTAGTACTTCCATTTCTTTCTTTCTTTTTTTTTTAAGATTAAGGCAAAGAGTTTCTTAGAGGCAAGAAAGGATGAAACTCATGGACTCCAGACTTGGAATCCATGAGGGCCATGGAGCTTGAAAATAACTCCTGAACTCCACGGGCAGGCACCGAAGATGGCTGCTAGGGTCAGGTACACACTTAGGCAAGACTGGAAAAATGGCTTTTCCTCATTGGTTAACTCATATTGAGGCCCCACCCAGTTGATCTTGTACCTACCTCAAGGTAGGGCTTATCTACAATGGAGAACTAATCTCCATATCTTTTTCATAAGCAAAGGATGGGAGGAAGTTGACAGCCTTATCTCTGTGGAGGATTGGAGTCAGTTCCTCCCTAGCAACAGGCTGTTCCTCCAAGGTAATCCCAGCAGTGGGGGATGGTTTTCCAAGACCTTTAGAGACCATCCCAAAATGGCTGCTCTAAAACTGCCTAATCCTCCTTTAATTTTTATGATGAGTTGTTGTGAAAGAAGTGTGAGCAGTCAATGGTCCTCATCTATGAGATGCTGGGATGGTCTAGCAGTTCCTGCCCACATTTGAAGCTTTATGGATATTACCATCCTTTCTTTCTTCTAATTAACTCTGCATTTCTTAAATGTTTATTATTTCTATGTGTTGGGAAGCTTTGGACTCTTCCCATTATATTTAGAAGTTGAAAAGAAGTTGTTGCAGACTGTAGTTACCCTACCGTGCAGTAGGACATTAATTAATTAAGGAATTAATTTTGCCTTAACTCTTAAGTGCTTTAATATGATCTTTTGATATTGATGATAATCTCACCTCTCTCCTATCTCTCTCTCTTTCTGTCTTCCAGTGAACTGGTCTACATTTTACTTTTATGAAATCAACTTTGTTGGCATCTATACTGCATAAGAACATAGGATATTTTTGTTTGTTCCAGGTCACATTTATTTCTGCTCCTTTTGTGTTTTAGACCTCCTTAGGTCTTCCTTGCCTTCACTTCACTGTCTATCTGGAAATAACAGGCCAGAGTTTAGATTTGTTAGGATGTCTGATCGCCTTTCCAAGTCACCAACTTTAGCCCCAATTTTTGGCTCTGTTCCCTATGCCTGTTAGGTCAATGTCTGGCAATGCACTTGATTCCTCTTGGTGTCATGAATGATAGCAGTAGCTGTGACCAAACAACACCCTGGACATTCTGTGATATGTTTTAACACCCTTATAACCAAGGTGAGTGAAAGTGCTCATTCCTCCTTATTTGGATGATTTCCAAAAATGCAATCTAGTCTTAAACATTGTCTTCCTGTAAGGAAAAATCACTCCATCATCTTTATTCATTAACTAATGTTATGAATGTAATGTTATGTTTGTAATGTTTTAGGATAGAATTTTGTACATATATGCATGTGCAGGTGTGTATACAAGATATACATGATACACAGGCATACTATTGAGGTCCATGATGTCATCGGGAAAAATCCTGGATTGATCTACGTCTTTATTTCTTTGCTCTGGGATTTCCTAGGCTGTGCCTTCCAGGGCCAGATTTGTAAGCTGCCATCATTTCCACTCAGCATTCTGCAATGGGATCTGGGATCCACACTCAGTTTCTTTTAAAATTTTTTTTTTAATTTTTTTTTATTTATTCAACTGTGCGCATGTGTGTATGTATGTGCCCGTGTGTACGTATGTATGTGTGTGTGTGTGTGCGCGCGTAGAACCACGGACGAATTTGCGAACCACCATGGACGCCTCCACCTCCTTCTGCCCCGGGATTCACAGGCTCCGCCCTACCAGGACCAGAAGCGCAGGCCACCCCCGCTTCCGCCTGGCGTCTATACGTGGGATCTGGAATCCGAACTCAGGACCTTCCGCCTGCAAGGCGAGGCTTAACCCCTGAGCCACCTCTCCAGCCCCCTCAGTTTCTTTTGTTCTCAAGACACAAGGCTTTAACCCTGAGCCATCTTTTCTGCCCAAGAATATAGAATTTTATCTTTCACTTTTAGTAAGGGAACTATTACAACTCTAGCATTACCATAGATAAGGTCAACCTCGAGGTGGCAAATACAGCCTTACTTAATAGAAATGTAAAATGAAAACAATACAGAGAGGTTTACGGACAAATTTCAGATAGGTAACAGTCTAGGCCTATGAAGCAAGGCAAGTCCAGCATTGCCAGCGTACATAACAAACAAGAAATTGTTGATGACACTTTATATCTTGGTTTCAATTAAGGTAAGTTTAAGGGATACATTTAAAGGCTTTTTGAATTGCAGACTTTAAAACACACATTTTTTTTGTGGGGTTGGAGTGATGGCTTGGTTTAGTGAAGTGCTTGCTGCCCAAGCATGAGTTTGTTCCCCAGCCTCCTGTGAAAAGCTAGTGTAATAGCATACAGTTGTAATGCCAGCACCAAGGGTGCAGAGACAGATGCAGAAACTTTCTGGGACTTGTTAGTAAGTTAGGCTATTATAGGATCCTAGCCAGACCGCTTAGTACAAACAGTGAACCCCAGATCCCAGAGAGAGACCCTGCTCAACAATCAAAGTAGATAATACCCGAGAAATGAAACCTGAGGCTGACTGCTGGCCTCCATGGATGAGAGGGAGACACACACACACACACACACACACACACAGAGGTTTTGGAGTGTTTTCAAGAAGTGTCTGATAAATGAAGAGAATATCAGAGGACTTTTAAGATTAAACTTTAAACGTAGTTTTGTTTTAAAACAAAAATTTTTCATCATGTAATTCTCAAGTTAAACTGTATTTGGATATTTACAGGCCTACTTCAGGAATAAACCCTACCAATACAACGTGAGTCAATTTTATTTAGAAAAATAAAATCCCTGTGTGTTTTCACACATTGGTGTCAGAGGAAGACATATTAAGGTAAGTCCTGGATCAGACCTCCAAGGAAGAAGCGAAGGAAAGCCATTCACAGTGGAACTGGGTCACCAAGCTCAGGGAATTATAGGTGCGTTCCAGAGTTTCCGTGAGGATAAAAGGAAGTTGATTCTGAAGTGTGCCACCTCCGCATGGCACTCTACAGTCATCCCTTTGAGGTGGGATGGGAAAGAAATATGGGCACCAGAATTCTGCATCTCTGTCCTTCCTAGGAAAATGCAATGTGACACAACAGCAGCTTCTGCTCCATGCTACTGCTCCAGCAAGCTTTACCGTGTGTCCTTATTTTTAATTCTCTGACTCTGAATACTAATACTAATACTTTAGATTAAGTGTGTTCAAAGGCCTTTCTCAGCCTACCTTCCTTTATTTTGTCACACTTGGTTTAAGTATTGAGAAAATTAATTTATGTTTTTTAAAACCTGAAGACTTGGAGTTGTCCAAGTCTTTAAATACTGGCTACAATTTTCTTTATTTGAATGTTACTTTCCATTGCTTTAAACTTAACATAGAGTGTCAGTTGAAACTACAACTGGGTAAAAGTAATTTGGACTCTGTCCTTATCAATCTTCTTCCTCTAAGTTGCTATCAGTTCCAGTTCCCAGAATAAGGTTAGGATCTCCTGGAAAAGTTGATGCTCCTATTACTTCTGCGAGCCCCAGATGTGGGCGACCTGCCATATTCCTTTTATGTTCTCCTTTGGCTCTTCTTATTCCCTAGGGAAGGAGCTAGTAGAAGGAAGCCATAAATACACCTTGTGCTTCATCATCCTCGTTACTTCTAGTACACACATACACACGTAAGATACACATACATGCCATGGTCTGAATGTGTGTTGTTCCCACAGGCTCCTGCGTTTACATCATTAGCTGATGTTACCCTTTGGGAAGGTAATGGCACCTTTAGGAGGCAGAGCCTTGCTGGAGGAAGGCGTGTCACTGGGGCGGGCCTTGAGATTGATTAGCCTCACCCTACTTCCCTTCCACTGCTTACTCTCTTGGCCTCCCTGATGAGCGTGACTTAAGCCAGGTACCTCCAGCTTTTGCCACCCACCACGCCTTTTGAGTCATAATGGAATGTATCTCCCCTCTGGAACTGTGACCCAAATAAATCTCCCTTCTTTCCTTAAGCTGATTATACAAGTGTTGTCTCACAGCAGCAGAAAGAGTAACTGCTACAATAACCAGGGTAGATTTCTCAATTACACAGAGATTTCATTCTGACTTTTAAACTTTATATCTGTTTGCCTTCCAGCTCTTTACTGTGCAGTTTGTATAAACTAATTTTCCCACATTGAGCACATACTTTGTGTTTTATCAATTTTCCAAGAAACTTATTTGCTTTGGAAATACTTTAGGTCCTGTTCCCACAGAGCTTCCCATTAAAAGCAATCTCTATGTATTTTTCATTCAATGATTCATCTTGAGGATGTCCCATTTTACAAGTGGGTCAAATGAGTAAAAAAGAACTTTATTCAAAGTCATTAGACTAGTAAACAACAGATTTAGGATCTTCCTGGCAACCTGGCTGTACTGTCTCTCATCAACATCATTATGTTGGTTTACTACAAGTCTAATAGCTGAGAAAACTATGATTTGATTTTTATATAGGGATAAGAATTATAAAAATTAAGTGGGGTAAAGGGATAACAGCTATGTAGAAAGGTGAAATGTTTTAGAAAAGTCTGAACAGCTTCAGGAGACACCTGAACCATTCCAGCTCCAGGGTCATGCAAGATCTGATAAAGACATTCAGCATAGGAAACAGCAAGAACAAAATATGGAATAGGGCTTGTTTAAGGAACAGTGACAACTGTAGCTACAGAAGACTGATTGACAGATTAGTCAGATTATGATAAGTTTTGTAGGTTATGATGCGGACTCTGATCATTATAGGAAGTCAACGGGAGTTTTGCCTTCAAGCAGCTATGTAATGAATGAAGACTAAATGAAAATGTAAGCATCTTTGTGAGAAAATAGTAGCCTAGACAATGAACCTGTTACAAACTTATTATTTAATAGAACTGACTCCATTCTCTAGTTCTAGATAGTTTTCAACCCTTCCTTAGCTTGTGCAGTCATCCAGGGATTAGTTACATGCAAATCATTTCTATTTAGATGAGCAACATAGCTTTTACTTTACATCAATATTGCATGTTACTGTTTATGATATATATTATTTTCTGATATTTACTCAGAGAAGATACATGAGAAAGTAAGGTGAATTTTTCTTTTCGCTATGAACTCTAAGTTTTAAAATAGAATTATATGGTGTAAGTAATCCTAGAAGACCCATTTAAGGTTATTAATAATTTAAAGAACTTGTACTCAAGGGGGAAAAATGTTCTTGAAACATGTCAGGGATGCATTTCCAAGGGAAAGACCTAATTAGCAGCGTCTGAAGCATGTGTCATCACATTTAGAAAACAAGAGCTAGTCCCTGTGGACAAAGTAGGAATATGGTTTTCAAAACATTAACTACTCTAGTTAACATGTATGATTAATGAGCAATATGTCAATTGGCTGGCCCTACTCAAGTGAAAGGCTCTACTCAAGTGAAAGGTGGGGGAGAATGCTTAAACTCATACACAGAAATGTGCAGATGTAGTTTATAATCGTATTCGTATCATGGCCAACTCATAACAGCATATTTGAGAGAAGTAATGCTATAGTTTAGGCTTCTGTTAGGATACAGAATCAAATTTATAGGGATGCTCTCAGATGAATAAAGGTCACATTGATGTTGTAAACAAAAACTCTGACAGGCTAAGGAGAGACATATCTCTCAATTTTGGATTATGGCTGAGAAATCTACAATCAGAAAAAAGTGTGAATTTAAATAAAATTATGCCACTGTTTTCCTTATATTTTACCAGCTGATTATTTAGAGAAAGTCACTTTAAAGAAGTATGACTTAAATCCATTCAGAGTGCATACGTATGAAATCTTTTTGGCCTATGGGAAAAAACAAAAACTTTCAGTCATTTGTCTATGACATGCTACAAAATTACATGGTAATATTCACATATTCATTTGATATCTGGGCTCCTGAAACAGAACTTTGAGTCTTTCAGAATCACCAATAATTAAAACAACAAGCGCTGAAGTTGGAAACAATCAAAATTGCATATTTGTTTATCACTATAATAAGAAACCATCTGTTAATGAGGAACACAATAGAGAAAGAAGGAAACCTTGCATAAATGCTAAACATTTGTGCATCTATTACATGTAGAATATATGCTGGTTATTGGAGATTAAAGAGAAAGATATTCATAAATCTCGCCCTTAGTGGACTTATATGTTGATAGTAGAATACTCCTCTGTTCTGATTATTTTTTATTTTACATTACAGTTAAGAATGTTTAAAGAAATCCTTAAAGAGAGAAGAGTCCCTCATCATTCTCAACAATTCTAAGTTATGTTAAATATGGACATAGTAGAGTAAGCTCTTCTTAGCAATGATCATGGAATGAATGGCATCTCACCCGAGGAAGTAGAATCCATAGTTTCAGCCCCCAAATTTAAATGACACAAACACTGTGGACATCACAAATGACCCCTGCAGGGCTCTCTCTGTTCAACATGGTCCCATGGACTCTCTGACTTCTTCCCTCTTATCCTCATTCCAGTCACAATGGAAGCTCCTTGGGATTCTTGGTTCAGAACATGCTTCTTCTGCCTGTATAGAATCTCCCCAGATTAATACAGAGTAGATGGGTATTCAAAGGTCCTCTCTGCAGGAAAGTCTTCTCTGTTCTCCCAGTACTCACTGTCTTCCTCTCCTTAGTTTGTTACTCTCTGTTTCATGTCACCAAATACAAACATTTATTTATTTTGTGATTGTCTCTGTAATGTAATGAAAGCCTACAAGGTCAGAGATTTTGGTCTATGGTAGAAATTTGGAATTTTTTTTTTTTTTGTAAATGAAAAGGCACAATATTTTAGAGTTTGAAAGTATATAGTTTTACACAAAATTATTAATTTATACTGTTCCAGAGCAGCCAAAGACATTATGCGAACAAAAAGACATTAATGTGTTCTAATAAAACTTTATTTAAAATGTCAATGATAGACCTGATTTGAGAATCCTTTGTTCACTGCTCTATCCTTGATGCCTACATTTATATCTGGTACTTAATTGATGCTTATTATATGTTTTTTTTTTTGTTTTTGAACTGAGTTAATAAAGGGAATGCAATCAAATGTAGCTTTCTAAAATGAGGAGCTTGTACTAATGAGGAAAACATTGCAGTCATTACTATACTTTCAGGCAAACATCAACATCAAAACTGTGAGATTAATTACATCTTTAAGGCTCTTTAGGATCTGGTGATGTTTTTACTGTTATTTTTGAATGCTGTGATGAAGTATATACACAAATACAAATCTTTGTAGATAGTTTGAAGTTATTTTGCCAAGAAACTTTAAAAATGTGACTATGCACAACAGACTATACAACTGATGGCATTTTAAAATATTTTTTTTCAATTTATTTTTTAAAAATAAGTGAAACATCACAGATTCATTGGAAATACTTTGTTTGTTTGAGATGGAGGCTCTCCTGGATTCTAATTTATGATCTCCCCTTTCATGCACTGGGATTGCATGGCTGTGCCACTATACTTGGAAATGCTTCATGCCCACACGTTTATGATCATCTTTCCTCTAACTATGGGTAATACTTGCGTTAAGTTTGATATTATTCTGTTGGTGCAGAGTGTCCTTTCTTTCTTTCTTTCTTTCTTTCTTTCTTTCTTTCTTTCTTTCTTTCTTTCTTTCTTTCTTTCTTTCTTTCTTTCCTCTCTCTCCCTTCCTTCCTTCCTTCCTTCCTTCCTTCCTTCCTTCCTTCCTTCCTTCCTTCCTTCCTTCCTTCCTTCCTTCCTTCCTTCCTCTTTCTCTTTCTCTTTCTCTTTCTGTCTATCTGTCTATCTATCTATCTATCTATCTATCTATCTATCTATCTATCTATCTATCTATCTATCAATAATGGTTTGAAATATGCTCTTAGGCTCATGGGTTGAATTCTAAGTTGTTTGGGAAGGCCATGCCACCTTCAAGAGGTGGAGCTTTGCTGGAGGAAGGCAGTCACAGGGATGGGGCTTGAAGCTGGTTAGCCCCACCTAGCTTCAGTTAGTCTGTTCTTGCAGTTTACAGTTTGCAGCTCTCAGTCTGCAGTGTCTGCAGTGATCTAAGCCGCTTCCAACTTCTGCCAGCTAGTCATGCCTTTTCTGCCATAATAGACAATATCTGTCCTCTGGAATTGTAAGCTGAAGAGATCTCCATTTTTCTCCCCTTAAGCTCTTGGGGCCTCAGGGGTATCTCACAATAGCACAAAGAATAACTGATACATCATCCATCCATAAACTATGGTACATATTGTTTCAAAACTTATCCTTGCATGTGTATATGTGACAGTGTGTGAATTTATATGTGTCTACACTTTACTATTTTTAAGTGTTATCAATGCTAAATTTCACTGTAGGAAGATAAATATTTACATAGAAATATCATCAACAAAAGAAATACAAAACTTGTAGGGCTGCCTTTCATTAAAGGCAAAGTTTCAATTAATTTTGAAGTTGTCTATAGTGGAGGTCTAATGTTACTCAAATGTTTTGCCCAATTAAAAATACTAATGAGTTAAGTAATCTGTGATTTAGCATCATTCTATTCTTTTCTAGAAAATTCTCACCCTGTAAAATGTTAGTTTGATTATTAACATATGATAAATGCTCCAATATATATACTCATTTCTAATATTTTAATTTGGACAGCTAAATTTGAAAACACAAAAGTGTGTATCATATGGAACTTCCAGTAGCAAATAGTATTTTAAAATCACATTTAAAATATAATTTGAAAAGCTGAAATTAAATATAGGTCTTCTGATCCAAAGTATCAGTTTCTTGAGGCTTTGAAACAGAATATAGGTTTTGAGATGCTAGACATATGGTAGCCTTACAGCACTCTGACATTTTCATAGCATCAAGGAGTGGAAAGAAGGATGAAGAGTCCTTATAAACCATTTGAAGACCATAAAACATTCCCCCAAATTCGGAGTCATCTATAAAGAGCTTGGTCATGATTGTTACTATTTTTACAAGTGTTTGTGTGTGAGCTGGCAAAAAGAAAGTTGAAACTATTTGTAACACCTTTAAAAGTACAAATACTTTTCTGGCAGCATCAGTTGTGGTGAAAGTTTATTTATTTGATACCTTGTTTAAAAAAGCCCTCCCATGGTACCTGCAAGTTTCTGTAGAACTCTAAATAGGCTAGAACCTAATTTAAGCCAGGACCTAACTGGCTTTAATAAGTCAGCAATTGCCAGGTATGGAGATAATAGGTTTATGACAGAAAGCATTTTCATTAGCTGCAGTCTACTCAGAGGCCATGTTTGTGTGCTGGGACACAGAATGGGATTCAAATCCGGCTGCCTGATGGTCATTTCTGTCTCTTATTTTTTCCTATAAGTGTTTATATTTTAATCTATTTGCCATTGACAGAAATGAAAACCAAAATCCAAAGGTCCTTTAACAGTCTTTAACCAGCTTGTCTTAAACTCCTAAAATTAAAAAGATGCATAGGAAGGAAAAAACATTGAAAATGAAAGGAATTCAGAGAAAAATGGAAAGACATGGCGTTTCTACTAAAAATGTTTAAAGCTCAGAAAAGCTTAAAAACAAAAACAAAAACAAAAAACAGAGCTCAGCTTGGGGTGGCTTTGGTGGGTAGGTCTGTATGGACGCAGGATGGTCCGAAACCTCCACATTCTCTGTATCATAATTGTCTCCAGCTACATTTGAGACCGAGAGTTTCTGGAAAGTCTCCGTGGTTCTGGAAAGCTCTGGGTTGTTTCAGGAGGGTTGGTCTTTCTTCCATCCATAGAAGCTGCCCTCCCCCGCTCCCAAGTAGGGATCTGCAGAGGGGCGGGGAGAGGATACACTGGAAGCCTATGCAGATGCTCTCCCGCATCTCTTCCAACCTGCGGTGGTACCTGTAGTGTGTCAAGGTGATTCCAAGCATCTGAAGGCTCGGGCCACACCAGATTCAGTGAGATGCAGCGCTGCTGGAACCTCCTCTTCAGAAGGTCCAGTCTGTCCACCAGACCCTGGCAAGTCTCGTTGTTTGGATAGGCCTCCAACTTAAAATGCGGCTCCAGCTTCTAGTACTTCTCGTGTGTGTGTGTGTGTGTGTGTGTGTGTGTGTGTGTGTGTGTGTGTGTGTGCCCATGGGGACTGAATGAGAGCTCTAGCTCGGAAAAATTCGTCATCGTATCTGCACACCTGCTTCATTTGGGTTGCAGCGAGCCACTTCTGCTTCTTCTTTTTTTGTATTTCACTTCTGCTTCTTTAGAGAGTAACCAAGATGGCTATCCAGGTAGCAGACCCAGAAACACTCTGGGATTCCAAAACTATCCATGGTTTTAGAGCTAGAGGATTTCACCATGCTTAAATATTAGAAGCTAATGAAGTAAGGATGAAAACAGCATTACAATAGTCATTATTAGCTACTTTGTACATAGATTTTCCCAAGGATGACTTAGGGTTTTATGTCACCAGTACGATTTTGGTTCTGTAATGAAGAACAGAGGCTCAGGAAGGTTGGGGTCCTTTCTCAGTCCTAGAGCCAGCACTTACCCAAAGATTTGTGCCTCTGAAAACTATGACCACTGAACTTTGTAGTAGGGAAACTATTTAAACTTAACCTTTTATCAATAAACTCTTCAAATCTCCATACGAAGAACCAACTCACAAACTAATGCAGTCTGCTGGCATTATTTGTGGGTTGCCAGGGCTTAATCAAGGTCACTTGGCAGTGGAGCCCCTTCCGCTACCTACTAACATTCATATACACGAGCCAGAGAAAAGACAAGTCAAAGTGCATTTATGCATGGATGTGTGTGCGCATGTGTGCATTTTTAATGGTACAACATATGTGTTTTTGTACACCTTGCCCTAAATTCAAACTAGCACAAGAAGAGAAAGAAGGAAAGCAGGTAGGGTGGGAAGGTCAGAAAGAGTAGGAGAACGAGTCAAGGCAGCCTCCAGACAGAAGGGACAGACAAAAAGTAGAGAGTTTTGTATCGGTATCATAGGAGGTTTTGGCAACCTATTTTTCTTTGTATTGTTAAACTAGTACATGTTTTTAAATATCTATTTTTTAGGTTGCTTTCAGTCCTATTAATGGTCAAACGTTTTGGGAAACGGCTATTTTGGGAATTGTATTTGTCAGTAGGCATATGCTAGAACCTAATTCTGCTCTAGCTTTGACACTTTAAATGAGTTACTTTAACTTTTAGTGTTCCCATCTGAAAAATGGAAATAATAATCCTTAACATAAAAGAAGACTCCACTACTGGATAATATCTTTTATGGAGATAATATAGGATAAGACAGAATTATTGTATATGGTATGCATGCTATTTTTATTGCTATAATATTGACAATAACATCTGTACTAATAGGGTGGTCTGAAATTGCAACTAAGTCAGCTTTACTCATTCCTAAAATCAAATATTTCCATCATGTCTTAAAATCAAACCAAACGAACTGAACAAAGGAAAATCCAAATTAATGTAGCTGTTCTAGTTACTCTTATTTGTTGCTGTGAGAGAACACCCAAAGTCAAACAACGTAAGGGAGAAAAGGAGATTTACTTGGCTTATGGTTCAGAGGAGAGATATAGTATTTTCATGGCAGAAAAGGCATGGCAGGCTTGCAGAAGCTGGAGACAAGCTGTGTCACAACCATCCATGAGGCTGAAATGAGGCTGAAACCTGTAAGAACCAACTGCAAGAGCAGACTTCTCCAGAAGGTAGGGTGGGACTAATGCATCTCAAGGCCCAACCCCTGTGACTGCCTTCCTCCAGCAAGGCTCCACCTCTTAAAGGTGTCATGACCTTCCCAAACATATGAGGCTGTGGGGGACACATTTCAAACTATGAAAGTAGCCAAACAGTAAAACAAAAGTAGAAAAATGACACCTGACTTTCCCTCTGTTTGATAGTCTATTGGAATTATTGAAGCAATGGATTATGTAAAAACCCAGGTAAGATCACATGTATCTGGAATCCAGAACTCTGTGTGTGTGTGTATGTGTGTGTTGTGTGTGTGTGTGTAATGTGTAGGGGGAAGGTTAATGGAAACAGGAGGATCCTGATGGTTTGTTGTCTACCTGCTTATCTCTAAGTTCAGTGGAAAATAAAAAATAGCCCCATTCATAATAGCTTCACAAAATACATAGTAATACACCTAAGCAAGAAAGTGAAAGAAACCTATAATTAAAATTCTATAATGCTGAACAAAAAAATTGAAGACAAAAGAAGATGGAAAAACCTCATCATTATGGACTGGTAGAATTAGTATTATGGAAGTTGATATAGTACCAAAAGTTATCTATAAATTCAATGCATTCTACATCTTAATTTTAATGATATTTTTCATAGAAGAAAAAAAGGTTAAATTTACATGAAAACACTAAAGACTCTGCATAGTCAAGCAATCCTGAGCAAAAGAAATCATGCTGGAGATAGTGTAATACTGCATTTTAAATTACAATATAAAATTATAATAATGATAACACTAACACAAACTAGGAGAAAAATAGAGGATCCGGAAATAAACTACATAATCCACAACCTCCTTATTTTTAACAAAGAAGAAAAAAAATACATCAGTGAAAAAACAAGCTCTTCAACTCTGGGGAAACAGAACAGCCACATTGAAGAATGAAGCAAGATCCTTATCTCTTATTTTCCACAAAAAATCAATTGAAGTGGATCAGATACCTTAATAAAAACTTGAAACTCTGAAACTGTCTTGAGATGTATACGGAAATACTTTAAGATATGGCTAAAGACAAGGACTTTTAGGAAAAAGCTTTAGGAAATAAAACCAAGAACTGTCTAATGAAATAGTATTATATTAAAAACCTTCTGTACAGCAAAAGGAATTACTAATCTAGTGAAGTACTCCAGCAAACTTGAAAAAATCTTTGCTAGCTATACATAGAACCAAAAAGGTTATACCAAATCAATAAATGTGATAATGAAATGAACGATTCTCAAAAGATGGCAAACATGGCCCAAAACATACAAACAATATTCAACACCCTCAGATATAGAGTACACTAGAAATCCCATTCCATCCCAGTCAGAATAGACATCATGAAGAAAACAAATAACAAATGAAGGCTTGGATGTGGAGAAAGAGAATCTCTATATATTGCTGATAGGAATATAAATTATTCCAGCCACTGTAGGAATCAGCAAGGTAGTTCCTCAAAAACCTTAAAATCTACCTATCATATGACCCAGTTTCCACACAGTTATCTGAACATCTATGTTTATTAAAGCATTATTCATAATAGCCCAAATGCCCACCAATCAATGGCGGATGAGGGACAATAAAGATGTAGTTTATGTATAAAGAAGAATGAAATCATCCATTTACAGGAAAATGGATGCAACTGGATATCATTATATAAAAGTGT
Source organism: Typhlomys cinereus (assembly GCA_023101885.1). NCBI lineage: Eukaryota > Metazoa > Chordata > Mammalia > Rodentia > Platacanthomyidae > Typhlomys > Typhlomys cinereus. Next base: position 1,267,080 of record JALPQD010000498.1, on the reverse strand, counting down.
CTACTTGCTCCCCTTCTGCTTTATTTAGAGAGGTTTACAATACTAGGAATGTGTTCCCTGGCCTTAAGGGGGAAGGGTAGTTAGTTGCTAGTTAGCAGGTAACTTGGCTACCTCAAGGATAACCCCATTCCTGTGTCCTATCATTGTTTTTCCCTCCTGTTTAAAACTTGTGTTTGGTGCTATGTCCCTTGAGGACCTTTTTCATGTGCTAAGCTTTAAATTACCTTTCCTTTCCTTGACTTCTTTAACACATCATCTGTGACTTTACCGCATTGCTTCTCCCAGGGTCAGAATTAGCAGAAATAGACATCCCAGGTAGTACGGTTAGAATATAGAGTTACTAAAAAGCGAAAGATGAGAATGCCATCATGACACACCAGCATTAGCTTGGAGTCTCTTACATTCCCACCTTCCTGCTGTGCATCTACTGTAGAGTCTGAAAGATATAGTTTTGCATACTGTCTTCCCATTGTGTAACTTTGGGTAGTTACTTAATTTGTGAGTTTGTAACTTTATAAAATAGAGAACATAATCATATCTTTATTAATGGTTTTAGTGACTCGAAATGTGTAAGTCATTTAGTCACCTAGAAAATGTTCAAAAAATAAATTATTCTTTTATTGTTCCACTTAAAAAAATCCTTGTGTTTGCTTGTGTTCTCTTTTTCTGCACTCTTTTGGGATCTTCCACTACTCCACCACCATGAATTATGTTCCTTTTCAGTTTGTGGGTATTGTAAAATCTTCTGCTTGGTTATATCGCTCTGAAAGCTCAATGTCCACTTATAAGGGAAAACGTGGTGTCAGTCTTTCTGCATCTGGGATAGTTTAACTCAGTATAATTTCTTCCAGCTCTAGTGTTCTAGGATGTAGTGTTCTTTGGGAATATTCCCAAAAGCAGTGTATCAGAGGGCTCTGTGTGTGTCTGTGGAGGTTCAAGGGTGACTTCAATGATCACCTTGGATTGTTTCTACCTCCTAATTTGCTTTGCTCTGCAATTTCCCAGATTCTGCTTTCTACAACTAGACATACAGGCCACCACTACTAAGGATTGGCATTTTTACGTGGGATTCGAGATCTGAACTCAGGACCTTCTGCTTGTGAGGCAGAGGTTTAACTACTGAGCCATCACATTGGCCTAATTTTTAACTCTTTTGGGGACCTCCAAACTGCTTTCCAAAACGGTTATATAAATTTACATTCCCACCAGCAATGTATGGAGGGTTCCCTTCTCCTTACATCCTCACCAGCATTTGTTGTTGTTTGTGTTTTCGATTTTAGCCATTCTGACTGGAAGGAGATGATATCTCAGAATGGTTTTAATTTGCATTTCTCTAATGGCTAGGGAGGTGGAACTTTTTTTTTAAAGATATGTGCTAGACATTTGACAGGCTTGTATAAGCCTGTCTAAATAACAGCAGAAGGGGAGAAAATAGACACTAGACAGGATCAGATATCTGAATATTAACTATAAATGCCTGTTAGTAAACCATCACTTTAAACAGCTCTTGACATATCCTTAAATAAGAAAAGATCTAAACAATCAAGATGCAGGCCATTTCAAAGGAAGATTAGTGAACCTCAGCTGACCAGAGTGCAGTGTATTTGTGACCTCAAAATGCTCAGCCCTAATCAGGCCATCCAAATCTTTTTCCATCCTTAAGGATTAGGGAACCTTCTGAATGAGGGTGCAGTAAGATTGTAAGAGCCTGAAGATGGGGAGATACGCTGCAAGCCAGCTCACTCCAGTCATGACAGGGCTGCTGCATATAGGAGCTCATTGCAATGAGATTTTTTCCCCCATTAGATGCACACAATAACTGACATATCCAATATTCTTCTATGGACCAGCGAATATCTCAAGAAAAACAACTTCCTGAAGTGGGAATTATAGAGGCAGGTGCTAGACCGGTGTAGGGAGTGTCCCTACCTGTGGCTTTACCCACAGAAGGGCCACTTATACTGCCACAGAGGCCTGGTCCTCTGCTAGTTCAAACCTGAAGGGAGCCCTGTGGCCCACACTAACAGACAGGCACCAGGGCAGGAGGGAGAGGGATAGATTGATGAAGGGAGAGAATAGTGGGAGGATGGAGGCGACAGACTGGGGTATATGGATAACCTCTCATTTTGTTTGTATAGAAGAATAGTTATTAATTAAAAATATGTCAGGCTCAGTGTCATGCTTAGAAATGTGAGTGTCCCCCACAGGCTCGCGTGTTTGAATCTTTATTTGTTTGGGAGGGTCATGGCACCTTTAGGAGGTGGCGCCTTGCTGGAAGAAGGCAGTCACAGGGAGTGGGCCTTGAGACGAATTACACCCACCCTACTTCTGGGAGAATTCTGCTCTTACATTTTGCCGTGAGCAGTTTTGCAGCTTACAACCTCCTTGACGGACATGGCTCAGGCCGTCTTCAGCTTCTGCCCGTCAGCCATGCTATTTCTGCCATAATGGACTGTATTTCCCATTTGGGACCATAAGCTGAATTAATCTCCCTTTAAGTTGCTTGACTCTGAATGGTGTCTCGCAGAAACACAGAAGAGAAAGTGGTACTCAGAAAGATGAACATTGCACATTTTCTCTTATTTGTGTATTCGACTTTATACAAGTATATAAAATCATACATGTGTGGCTATTTATACACACATATGTACACATATATTAATACACGTATCACATAAAAGGAGAAGACTATGTGGGAGAGAAAATGAACTAATAGTAGGAAGTATGAGAAAGGGGTGAAAGTATGTAAGCCACTTGAATTAAATGTCCTCACAAATCATATACTGCATACAGTAATAATATACCAATACAATTTTGAAAGTTATAAGTAAAATGGTATTCCCAATGAAGTGTTTATATATACACTCTTTGAAAAAATGAACACTGCAAAAAAGCATGAGAGTTTTTTTTTTCTAATGCAAAATGTAAGCTTGCTGCTTGCTTGCTATTGTTTTTAGCCTAAGTTGAGTTGACAACAATTCTTGTAGGGATTCTTGGTTTCATTCCAAAAACATAAATATGTACAGAAATAAGTTTCATAGCAGTATGTTGAAGGGGATGGAAGAGGAGACTGAAAATAATTTCAGCAAGCTCAGAATAGCGTTCTTCATGACTTTAAAAAATAAAGAAGTGATGATGCATTTTTAAAAATTTACAAGCATATTGAGAACTAATTACTGTTTCCCTCCATACCCCCTCTTTCCCAGTTTCCCTCCCTTCCCCTCATCAATCCGTTTACTCCTCTCCCACACTCCTACATGGCCACTTCTGTGGATCTCAAGGTTCCCTCTGGCTTGTCTACTCTTATGGGGGTTTAAGCTCCTTGGCATACCGAGTTGCCCCTTCTCAGGACACCCCACTGATAGGGGCATTGATGTCTTTTCAAAATATATATTCAGTCATTCCTCAGTAGCCAGATATAGGAATCTAGTCTATGAATTTATTAGATGATTTAAAAATTTTTCCTAGTTAAATAAGTAAATTTTATTTGAAGGAATTTCAGCATAGAAATATTTTTTAGTGAAAAATGTACAACTTGATCATATTTTAAATATATTTAATGATAAGTTTTCACTGGTATAAAACTTCCAATTAGATAATCATACCTATGTCTTTGATAATTATTTCAGTTTTTGCTCCTTGATTTTTTTCTTCCACTGGGTCACATCACAATCTTTCTTTGAATGGAAATGTTGATGCTATAAAAATATTTAAGATAAAGACAAGGAGATAAGTTTGCCTTTCTAATTGTTTAACTCTCATAAAGGTGAGAATAAATATTTTATTAACTTTGTAGGAACAATGAGTCAATGAGTTCTAACATTAGTGACATTGATTTCCACTTGATAATCATGGTGCCTCAGAATGCAATAATACTTTTTTGACCAGTTGCTGTATAATGTCAAAATTAAAGGTCCTATGTTTCATGTTCATCTTGAAAATTTGTAATTATTTTACTTTTATGTGACACATTGCTGATACATAGCATAGTCTAGTCTTTCTTGATGATTGGAGCAGTGTGCTATGAGAAACTCACCAATCTGGATAACTTCTGTATTATATACTGATTGCTGGCGCTGCTGAAGAAGTTACCTGTCATTGCAGCGGCACCGCCAGAACATTTTCCTTCTTTTCAAGAACTGATTTCCAATTATATTCTTTAGCTATGAGATCTTTCATATTTTCTTCAGTGTAAAACTACTTCTAACTGTTGGCAAGAAGCTGAAGAAGGTTTTCTAATATCTCTGTAATCACAACGCATTACCACATGAGTATAGCTTGTGCGTGATGCAGTGAACACGCTTTGTGAGATTTTTTTCTTACCCATTTTCGTAGCTATTTTTTGCCTATGTCAAGCAATGGAATCTTTTTTACATATCCACTCCATATATCTAAGCTAACATCTCTTACATTTTTGTTCACGATTGTTTTTGCAATTGTATGCTTATTTTTTCAGTTTTAGCAGTCTAGAAAAACCACTTTTTTAGGTAGTTAATGTGCAATACTGGACATTCACTTTAATTGGCTTGTTAAGTCAATATTTATTCCTCCAAAGATACTTTCGGTTTCTAATTTATTTAAGTTTTATGCATGTTATATTGCTTATATTTTTATGGTTCCATTACTTCATTAGCCAGTATACAACTGCACACAGCATGCTGAGATATAGCGCCTTACCATCAATTATAATTAGTAAACTCAGGAGATGAGTGAGTACACTTTCTAGTAAAAGTAGAGTCAACTTGTTTGGTCTGCATTTGTTTGTACTACTTCCAAGGCTCTCATTTAGTTTATTATTGCTATCACGAAATGTAAAAAAAATGAGTAAAACTCATTTTTCCATAAATTACAGTCAAATATATTTCTTTAGAATATAAAAATAATATGAAATATAAATTATTAGATAAAATATGTAGTAAATAAAAATAAAATAAACATGAAAAACAATATGTAAAACAAATGATTAAATTTTCTCAAGATTGTTCATATTACAGCTTACAATCTCAGTTCAAATGTCACTAGTGAAGTTGTCCTGCTATTTACACTTCTGAACCAGTCAACAGAAGCTGTGACTATTCATGAGTTCCTTCATAGACTGATTTGCTGGGAGAGTCCAATAGAACAGAGTGACATTGCATAGTGATATTAAATTGTCATAAAAGTTTCCAAACTTTCATTTTCAATTCAGGTACTTATCAGGGTCTAGCTCCACACTTGAGTATCTTTGCTCTGTATCACATGGATGGTTTATCACATCCTGCCTCTTTAAAGGGAACAATCATTGCAACTCTACTTTCTTAGAAATTTTTTAGTTAATGACTTTTTTAAAAGAAAGCAACAAGAGAAGCAATGAGGAAATTCGTATGCCAGCATGTCCTTTTCTCTATCTTTTCCTGTTATGGTTGAATATGACATGTGTCCTATATGGTTTCACAAACTACATGTTCAATCTCCAACTCATGGTGTTATTTAGGGATTCTGTGGCATTTAGCTACAGGAAATTGGAGGGGGGCTGCCTTTGAAGGTCATATCCAGTCCCAGTTCCCCCTCTCTGTCTTTCTCTCTCTCTGTCTCCTTCCTCTCTCTCCTTCCTTTCTGTGATAAGTTGGATAAGTTTCTTCTCCAAAGGCTCCTAGTGCCATGAATTACTGCATTACTAGGGACCACAGCCAGTAGAGCCAAGGACTATGGACTGAACCTTCTGAAACTCTAAGCCAAGACAAATCTTTCCTCCTTGTGGTGGTTAATCTTGATTGTCGACTGACTGACCAGGAATACACTAGCACACAAGCTATATAGGCTCTTCTGTAAAGGATCATCTGAGCAAAGTTATTTAAGAAGGGAAGACCTTCCTTCAATGTGGGCAGCACCTTCTGATCATAGTCTAGAGGAAGAGTGTTGGCGTTTCCTCTTGCCTGGTGGTTGTGCTGGCTGGTCCATCTGCCCTGGTGGCTGCTTTGCTGCTGCCATACTTGACTGACAGTAGAACCCGGGTTTCTCAGCCTTCCAATGTGGACTGAAGACAGGTCTTTCCAGGAGTCCTTCTGGCTCTTCAGAATCAGAATGGGGACTGCTGAGTACTAAGTGGACGAAGAAGCTACCATTGTTGGATAAAACAATCAAATAAATCCCCTTATACATGAATATATATGTTATTGGTTCTGTTCTGCTAGAAAACCCTAATATACACTCTCTTGAAGATATTTATATTAGACATTCTGGAACGAGAGAGCAGACTGATAACATTGTCTTACAGCTCCCACAGGGATTATGTGGGCATAGTCTCCATAAGCATCTTTTGCCATTAGCTGACTCCCATTTAATTAATTGTCAGTGTTAGTGGTTGCAGAGCTTATTCCTGTATTTCTCGAAGTTACTTTTTTGAAATAGAATTAAGTTGAGGCTATTAAGCAAAGTGGTTCTAAGTCATGCAATATTTTCTGAGCTTACCCTAATCTCATATTTCAAATATATGTATGTGTGTGGGGGGAGGGTTCTACAAAACTCAGTATATGACCATGGATGATAAAATCAGAAAATTTACTTTGTTAACCATTCTAACTATGCTCATGCTGCAAAATGTGCTCAAATGTTGAAGATGATATGACAAAAAGCAAATTGTTTTTAAGACAATTCATTATAAATAATTAAATTTGAAATTAAATAGCACAATATAAAAAGGATCATGGTGGAGGAATGAATGACGTCATAAATCTTAAGAATAAAATACCAAATATGAGGACCCCTTTTACTAAATGCTGTGTGGAATTCACCAAGGTTATTTAGCTTTAGTTTTTTAACATGAGAAATTATTCAATAAAAATAAATCAGACATGCTTAAGCCATGTAATTTTGACAGAATAAGAAATGAGAGGGAAAGTGCATCATTTTAAATATTAAATTAAAAGTATGACTTTAAGATTAGTAATTTGTATGTCATACCTTTTTTTACTTTGGAAAAGTTTCATCTCTATGGAAACAGCTGAAAAGGCATATAAAGTACTTATTTCTATCATCTCTCACTTAAAAAAGATTTTAAGATCATAGTAAGTTAGCATTTTAGTGCACAAAAATTTATGACCATAATCACAGAATTTATGGATGAAAGGATATCTAAAAGACTGGTCCCTTGACTTTGCCTAGCTTGGAATTGATATTTAATTATTATGCTTCAGAATTCTATATGATTAAAATAATGATGGTTTAAAGAAGGTGTGCAGATGCCCTGCGCAATGTCCAACACACTATTGACCTCACAAAGTCTAGCATCTGCTAAAGGCATCAAGATCCTTGGAGGCAAGGGATTGACAGCCACAGTAGTGTTCCTATGCTTAAGGGGAACACAGGAAAGGGTTCAGGGAAATGCCACTGGGTCCTTGTACATCATTGGAGAGGAGGACCCAGAGAAGAGTTATGCATACACAATAAAGGACTCTCTGGGAATTGGGGGGGAGACACTGGGGGATGGGGAGGGAAGGAAGGGGGAGCAGGGGGTTCGGGGGGAGGAGGAGGGAGGGAGGGAACTGGTCTACCTATTAAATTTGTATGAGCGGAAATAATAAAAAATGTATTAAAAATTAAAGGTGAGAAATCCGAAAAAAAAGGTGTGCAGACACATAAAATGTGAAAACTGACAAAAATGAATAAAGAATACTTTAATTTTTATGATAATTTTTCTTGACTTCATATATATATTCACCTGAAAATCATGAACAGTCTAGAGGTAATGCCTCTTGCAAATAGCAAAAGTTTTTGTAAATCATATTTCCTTTAATTTTTTTTCTTTCTGAGTTGACTATACCTGTGCAATATGAACATGCGAGGTGCTTTGATTCCCACTTTGTCCCCAAAGTGAATGAATGTTCAAATCCCTGTGCAACTTCTCACGGATCCTCAAAAGAATTACCAACTGTGATTACAACAGGACTTTCATTTCCAACTTCCTCTGGACTTCTTATTGTTGTTTTCTTAGATTTGTACCTTTATTTTTTCCCACATTCATTGATTTTTTTTTCTTCAGTGTATTAACATTCAAATGGGAAAAGACAATAGTTTCCATGACTTTCATGTGCAGACTTGAACCATTTCTCTTTACATCTTAGTTTCAAAAATATTAATCCACACTTTTCTTTATCAATACGACACTCCCAAGACCTGTGAAAGGTCACATTTGTCTCTGCACAAAGCAGCCATGTTTGGAAACAGTCTCTTTTCATATCATCAGCTTTTCTTCAGGTCACATCCTCATCTACTCCTATATGTAGACATAACACATTTCAAGATTCTGCCCCCATTCTTTATTACCTGAATTCTGTCCCTTAGCATCCCACCTAATTTGATGCTTTTGTTTTTCATCCATAAAATTCTTGACTTTCTAATAGCAAATTCTGTCCTTTCTCATGACATCAGCTTAGGTTTTAAAGGCTGATTAGCTTCTAGTTACAGCCCCTTCCACTGACACAATGCTGTGGACTCCACTGATTCATCTCTTGTAGAAAGTTTTTCTTTGTTTTCTATGTTGGCTCAAGCCTTAATAATTTGTTAGATCGGGAGTCACTTCTAATAACTAAGCCCATTGCCTGTGTTTCTGTTCATCATCTCTCCTCTCCATACTCTGCATGAAGTTGCTGCCTATCTTCCTACCCAAAGGGGCAAGCCAGCCCTCGTCTCAGTATGGGACAAAGTCATGGTGTCCTAGAGATTAGACTGATATTAGACTCCTATTGAGATCACATTTCCCCTATGTCATTCCCTTCTCTTCTCTGCTTCCTTCCATCTCTCAAAAGTTTCTTCAGTCAATCAGTTGTATAAGATTCCCCCCAAAACATAGTTTTTAGGGAACTTCAGTATAAGCCACATTCTATGATACCTCACCGAAAACATACTTTCAAAGTCAGAGTGAATGACTAGGCACCCAAAGGAACTGTTTCATTCAAATGGTACAGCCTCCCTCAATAAATGTGTTTTCTCCTTTTTCTTCCTCTTTGTGAAAGTAGCTCTACTTTTCCTCTTGGTGTACAGACTTTGGTTTGATTTCTTTTATAAGATCTTCACATACTTTAAAAATAACCAAGCTACAGACATGTTTGAGTAAATACACTGAGGTGTGAAAATATTTCTCTAAGATACTTGAAGCATTGTGCAAATACATAGTGGAAAGCATGCAGACATGAACTTCACTATGACAGAGAGAAGAACACGGTCATTTCCTTCAATGACATCTTACTTTTCCCTTACTTTTATTGATGGATTTTGCTGTATAAGTTCATATACGTATATAATTATAATACATTATATAAATATAAACAAAAATGAATTTAGTTTCTTCACTACCTTTTCTTATCTTTCACCCCACATCACGTTCTCTTCCCTGAAAGTCTTTCTTCTACATTCATGACTTTTTGTATGATCCTGGACTTGAGACTATTCTTGAAGCCTGGTATCTTACACTTTAGTACACATTTTAGGATTAGTTGTTATTAAACAATAATAACATTTGCTTATTATTGACTATACTCCTCACCCTTGCAGGTGTGTCTCTATGGCTAAGTAGGTAACATTCATAATGGCCTTTATTATACACTGATTATCAGTGAGCACATTCAGAATGCTTAATTCCGTTATATACTTGATAGTTAAGTTGTGATAAAGCAGAAGTTACTATTAGAATTGGAAGAACTTTGCATGAAACAATGAATTCATTTAATTCTAAGGCAGGAAAAGAACAATTCTGAGACCTCACTTCCCCACTGACTAGACTGGTGCTGGTTTGGAAGATAAACAGGGTGTGGGGTCAGGATGTGAAGTCATAAATGATTTATTGTTTCTTACAAAAAGTGGTTTAATAAAATGATGTATTAAGTCACAATTTGTTTACATTCTCAATATTTTCTGTCGTAAAGGTATACAAATCTTGTGGATACTATAGTGAGTATTTTGTAAAGAAAAAATTGATTTGCCATTTTGCTTATTAAAAATAAAATGATTTGCTGTAAAAAAGGTATGAAAATACAATTTTTGATGTGGAAACAGAAAATAGATTGTGTTTCTTATTCTGTAAAGAATATAAACAACTTTGTAACATTGGAGAATTGATGATTTTTTTCCCTTCTTTTCAGTTCCTTTTTTTTTTGTGCTTATGTATATATGTGTGTGTTGCGTGCACATGCATTTATATGTGTGTATGGGCACACGGGTGTGTGAGTTCATGTGTACATATGTCCACACATGCTTTCATTGGACAGAGTTGATATCTGGTGTCTTCTTTGATCATTCTCCATTTTTCTCCTTTTCTTTATGCATTATATTTCAATTGAACTCAGAATGTGCCCGTTTGCTAGCTAGCCAGTTTTCTCTGGGTCATCCCTGTCTTTGCTTCCAGAGTGCTGGGGATATCAGTGGCCATCATGCTACTTTATGTGAATTTTGGGGATCTGAACTCCAGTCTTCATGCTTTCAGGGCAAATATTTTATCCATTGAACCATTCCCTCAGCCTAAATGGCAAAATTTAAGGCCTAAATATTTTTATCTGGTGGACTTGAGTGGCACTACAGTTCCCTTTTAGCTCTCTGGCATGACAATTCAATGTTCCTGAAGTACTACCCCTTTCAGGCCAATCTCTCTGACACTCTCAGTCTGGGTCTAAGGGATGAGGTGACCCAACTTCAGGGAACTGTTTCTTCAATGCCAAGGTTACATCAATCTATATAAACAAGTCACTCAGAACAAGAATTTTATTTGAAAGAAAAGGTTCTTCTTGCCAATCCTCAATCAGGAATAATGTATAAAGTCATTTATTTGGTCCAACCAGGGATGATTTATGAAGTCATTTATTTGGTACAAATAAGACTGTTTGGTCTTTAGTTTAAATGAATGTAAGAACCTTAGTTCATTATGGTTTTGTTATTTATATAAGTATTGAGTTGAAACCATAGGCTACCAGTCTTTTTCCTCCCTCATTAATACTCTTTGCAGGAAATTTTGTTTCTCTTATTTTAAGTGTACTGCAGACACCAACAATTAAAGTGAAATTTAAAACAATGGACCACAGTCACATCATCACTGATTAGCCAGGACAATTAAGTTGATCTAAGGGCTGGTCTTTCTTGCAAAATTTGGTCTATACCTTTGTACTTCCTTTTTCACCTGATTTTAATTAGATGGTTTTAGAAGTTGTTTCTCAACATCTTGCTTCTTGGATTAATATTATCATCAAGAACAGAGTGTGAGGCATTCTTATTGCCTCAATTACAGACATTTGCTTGATACAAACATATCCCGCCTTCGCCTGTTGCTTCAGAAGCTGTATTTTACCTGCTCTGGGAGACATCAGGTACCCTGTAAATATAATAAGGCAGGGCAATAGAGTTGTGGTCATTTTAGTGATTGCCTTATATTTAGTTTTGTGAACTCAGGCAAGGTGTTGCTGAAGCTACAACTCATACATGAAAACATTGTATAATTTCTCTTTTATCAATGTGAACATGTTAGGCAAGATTAACGATGGAACTGCCTGGAAAATATGGAGCTAGTCCTCATGGGGAAAAACACCATAAGACATGGAGAAAGGGTGTCATTGGTGTGCTTGGACGTTTATACCATTTGCACTAAGCATGAAACACAAGGTTGAGAATATAGGCCTTTCAGATGACATTTTCCATGTATTCACATAATTATATCTACATCCAAATAAAAGAGATGCCCATTTTCTTATATTTTGGTTCAAGCTAAACAAAACAGTAGTTTTAGCTCCAGAAAGCGAGCATCAATTATTGATATATTCATTGTACCTTTTTAAGATCCACATTAGTTTTTATACCTAAAGAGAGAAGTTTATTTCTCTCTATCTCCTGAGGAAATTAATCTAATTTCTGAAGCTGATAGCTCATTACCATTTGTCATTTTCTCTACATAACCCACTTCCAAAATTTAAGCCCATGTAATAATAAGATAACAAGAGACTTCTACCAGGCCCAGAACTGACTTCATATTTATTATTTTCTCTGTATAACCTGTTCCCTAAATTTAAGCTCATGTAGTAATAAGGCAACCAAAAGTTTCTACTAGACCAAGAACTGATTTCATTGGAACTCTAAGACTATTTGCACAGTTGTGAAGTTATTGAATTGGAATAAAGTAACCTGAAGCAAGAGAATACATGTATCAAAACAAACAAACAAACAAACAAACAAATAAACTATAAGACAAGTATGACTGGCCTTACTGGCTTGCCATGTTTTCTAAAACTTGCATTGACCCTGGTTAGAATATGGAAGCACACTTTCACTAAAAAAAAAAAAAAAATCTGAAGCAAACCAGAAACAACAGAAAAAATGAGCTCAAGGAAAATTTTCTTGGATAAATCCTGCAGTATGCGTTGATTTGTCAGAAAGCATGATCTTGATATCTTTTTTGGTAGTTTTGATATTATTATTTGTAGGAGAACCATAAACCAATAATTATTAGAAGATGGTATATATCACTTCTGTTGTCTTATTTACCAGTTAGAAACAAGCAGATATAAAGAGGCTTTTAAGAGCATTCTGAAAAGCATATATGATGCACCTCAGCTACTCCACAGTGAACAGAACAGTTTTCATCTCTTCCAGGAAAGGAAGTCATGTGTTCCACATTTGCAAACTTCTCTGAAGTGTGTGTGTGTGTGCATGTGTGTGTGTGTTTGTGTGTGTGTTTGTGTGTGTGTGTGTTTTCTCTAATTAAGATATGATACTCTGATGTAACTTGCCTTCCTTTTCACAGCATCTCCAGACCACAAGACTGGGATGAGGATGGTGGTGATAATTCTCCTTGACCTTATAGTCTCACAGAAGCCCTATGGGCACAGTATTGCAAGTTTCAGTTTTTAAATGGAGAAATAGATACAGAAGCGAGGCGGAACTCTCTTGCAGTCATACAGCTCATAAGCAGAAAAACTGGGATCTAAATTCTAACAGTCTGGCCTAGGGTCCATGTTACAACGTCCATGCTCGGTCAGAACTGCGTCTTGTGGCATGAAAAGCAAGCAGACTTGCTGCTCCTCCTGTCCTCTCACAATCTTGTAGGCTCTGACCTTTTGGGAGGAATATAGGATCTTGTTCCTTTGCCATCAAATTTGGGCAAATGTAAAAAACCACCACCTCCTGACAGGGGTGGATCTGAGCAGCTCATGCTCTCTGGCTCTTTGGAATGTGAGGAATTCTGACCCTACACAGGGTTTGGAGCAAGGCTTGCAAGGGAAAGTGAGATGTGTGCCAACTAGTCAACAGGAGGCAATATGGGAATCAATGCAGGTGCAGTTTCAGGGGATGACCTGAGAGCCTGACCCAGGGATGAAGGGGAAAGTTACAGGAAACTGAAACAGAATTTCTGTTCAGGTTAAAATTTGGGCCCGACAACAGAGTACAAGAGTGATCTGTCTTCTTGGTGTGGCCATGTGGACTTCATGGGGGTGGGGGGGGCAGGTAGCTAGCTGACTTGCCAAAAAAATGTTTTATTTTTTTAACATCTAGAATGATTGCTTTTTATTTATTTATTTTTAAACATGTCCTTCCTCCCTCTCTGCCTTCTTTCTTCCTTCCTTCCTTCCTCCCTCCCTCCCTCCCTCCCTCCCTCCCTCCTTCCCTTCCTTCCTTCCTTCCTTTCTTTCTTCACAGGACACAGTGTGTCCCTGTGGAGGTGCAAGGATAACTTCAGGACTCATACTGGATTGCTCTGTAATTTCCCACAATCTGCCTTCCAGAGCCAGAGGTACAGACCACTGCCATTTCCTCCTGTCATCTTTATGTGGGATCCAAGATCCAAACTCAGGTCCTTCTGCTTGCAAGGCAGAGTCTTAACCTCTGAGCCATCTCTTGAGCCCATGATTGCTTTAAAAGCTCAAGTTTCATACTTAAACTAAGAATATTCAAATGGAAGTCTACAGGAAAATCCAAGGTCATATTAAAATAAATGATCATTTTCTTTGTTTTGAGAAACTCTCAAGAATGTCAAAGATTAATAAAGGAATCTGTCTCACACAGGAAGTTGTAAAAGTCAGTTCTTTTCTTTTGACTTTTTCTAAAATTATTCTTTTAGGTTTTCATCCATAAATATACTGAATTAACGATAATCTCATGCCATAATCTCTAGTTTCATTTTTTTCCTCTTTCCCACTATTATCCTTCTTCACTTCCAGTCTTTCTGGTATTTATTTCCTGATATTTATTTATTGCATGAGTGACTCATTTGGTTCCATTTGGGTTGCCTTTGATGGCATATGCCTGAGCACTTGCTAGAGCTTGAGTCATGCATCAGTGAATACATCACAGAGGAAAACATTCCCCCCCCCAACTGGGTTGATTCATCAGTTTCTCAGGTGTGGAACCACTTGAGTTGTCTGCCCTTTCCATTGTGACATGTTGTCAGGATAAATAATAATGTGCAAAGAGGCCAATCCTTTTGAGATGCGTTGTGTTAACATCTATAAGTTTGTTCTCAGCTACCAGCCTATTCCACTTGCAGCTAGCTGCCTCAGTATATTCTGTTCCATTCCTGCCTTAATGACCTTAGACAAAGGCCATTACCTCCTTATGAAACATCTGTAATCAAAATCTAAAAATTTATTAACAATGGATCAATAACTTTTTTAAGGGTTGGAGAGAGGTTAAAACTCTTCTTTGTAAGCAGAAGGTCCTGAGTTTGGATTCCAGGTCCCACATAAACACACCAGATGGAAATGATGGTGGCCTGCACTTCCAGCCCTGGTGGGCAGAACCTGGAATATCCCAGGCCAAAGCAAAAAGGAGGTAGAAGCAATCCATGATGATTCCTGAAGTCACCCTTGGTCTTCCACAGGAACATACAGTGCCCTCTGATACACACACACACACACACACACACACACACACACACACACACAAAATAAATTTATTAAAAAATTAACATTTTCAAGCCAGAGGTTTTTTCACTGCATTTTTTTTCAAATTTCAATGAGATATAAAAATTGTTAACTTAGATTTCTGAACGTACATAGATATGCATATTCAAATACAAATATAGATGCACATACACCTATGCAGGCAATTTACGTGTCTAAAATATGAATGATGACTAACTGTTGACAAGGGAGGAAATGATGACACTTAGGTGGACCTAAATATATATATGTGTGTGTGTGTTTGTGTGTGTGTGTGTGTGTGTGTGTGTGTGTGTGTGAAAATGTTAACTTCTCAAGTAATTTGTTTATTTGTAGCTCAGGAGTAGAACAAATCATTGAACATATTCAGAAATCATTTGTTAATATGAACAATGCCATTAACCTTGATTCTAGCTGTTTTCTTTGAAAAAAGTGAAGTTTGTGAGTAAGTAGCAAGAATAAACCACACACAGTAACTACAAAATCCCATTACCTTCTCTTCACAGAAAATAAATGAAAATGTAATACCAGCCTTTTCTGGAATACACACATTTATAGTTGAAGTAACGTTGCATAAAATAAGAAATTGGGCTTTACTATTCAAATAATTGCCTCCACAATTATGAAATGTATGAAAGCTTAATTTATCCTTCTATATATTGTCATCCAAATTACGAGCTTTGATAAGGTACAATTTCAATTTCAAGCATATTATTTTTAAAAAGCCTCATTTGAATATTTTTAAAAATTTCAGTTAATATCTGACAAATCTCTTATAATTACCTCACAAACCAAATTAAGCAATATGGGTGGGGAGGAGGTGGAGTTTGAAGCATTTGCACATGCCTTGTGTCATGTGACAAGTGTAGCAAGGATAGGAAAGATGGCAGAGTAAGCTGGTGTTACATAGGAATTTCAGGCCCTGTCTATTTGGGATTTATTAATGATTTGAATGAACAGAGATAGATTTATAAAAAAAATTAAGGTGACATAAAGCTGGGATAAATTTCAATAGAACACAGAATTCAAGTCTTTAAGAACAACAACAGAAAAAAACACTGAAATCTTGACCAAATAATAAAATATTAGAGATCAACACCTAGAAGATGAAATATAGCAAGAATCTGCTCTTACTTCAAATACAACATGGCAACTGTAGGTCAGGATAGATAAAGAACTGACTTGCAAGACAAAAGAGCTACACTAGACAAGATGATTGTCAGGCTGCTATTCCTTGGTACAGGGCCTGCTAAATACCTTTAACTGTATCCTGTTTCCTGAATGACACCGCACATGTCTAGTCTCCTTCCTGACACTTACAAAAGGTCAATTAGTGTTTCTAAGGCAATCTGTCAACTTGGAGTATGTGTGGGGGGGTTTAAAAATACATATAATAGAATTAGTATATTATTTAACCTTGAAAGTGTAAACCCTAGTGTAATTGATCCTTAAATATTTGAACTTTGATATATTTGAGGGAACAGAGGGAAAGAATTGGGAATAGCAAGTGTGAATGATCTAAAACATATTGAGGCCTTAAAAGAAAGCCAAAGACAAATAATTTAAACTACGTTTCAGGAGCCTCATCTGCATGGTTATAGCATTAATGATACCTGTTCCATTTACCACATGTCATAGTTAGGCACAGGTATCAACTTGACTGTTGAGGGTTTGAGCTCTGGGTACATTTGTAGAGAATTAGTGGTTGAGTTAGGCCCAGAGCAAACCTGCAGGAGATTGTCTAGCTGATGGGGAAGGTCCAGCCCGTGGTGGGTGGGATTAGGCCCTGGAATAAATCATGGAGAGCTGGTTGAGAAAGTCGGCATCCTTCTGTTCACTTGGCCAGACATGCTTGTCTGGCAAGTAAGGATTGACCATCTCTCAGCTGTTATGTGGTGATGGTGTGGCCAGTTCCCTAGGCCCTGGTGTTGGTGCGTGCTTTCCCGCCAAGCTGGACTGAGAACTGTAACCAGGAATCATAAAAGAGAATAAACCCTTGTTTCCTTAAGCCATTTGATGGTCATTTATCAGCAACCATGCAGGCGAACTGCAACACCACATATACTTTTCATAAATAATCAATATGAAAAACCTTATAAGGAGTTATGAGAACTCAAAACTGAACTGGCAGTAGTAGCAAGAAATATAAACCACCAGAATGAGGTGTCGGGGGACCAGCTGCCACAACCCTAGCAGGATTCCTTTTTCTACAGATGATGTGGCTAGTGGTAGGATGTTATTGCCATATTTTCAGCTTCAATTTAACTCCCTTAACTGTTTATCTCAATTAAAAGCAATAAATATTAATGAAGGGAAAGCTGCAAAGGGTTATAATGCCAATCATTTAATTTGGTTCAGGAATGCAGTTAATAGCCAAGATTTTACAAAATTTTTAATGACTCTGGATATCTACAGAGATAACTCATTAACTTAACCAAAAGATTGGAAAATATGATCAAAGTATTCCAGTTTAAATTAGGACTAATTGATAACCTTTATACCTGTGCCATATTTTGAAAATATATAGAAATTTTTACGGTAAAACTACTGTTAAAATGTCTAATATTAATTTCAGTCTTTGGATAATTTATACTTTCTTCTCTCTCTCTCTCTCTCTCTCTCTCTCTCTCTCTCTCTCTCTCTCTCTCTCTCCCCCTTTTCTCTCTGCATGTATGTTTATATTTTTTTAGTGATAAGAAATAATTACTCCCTGACTTGGCAAACCTCACTGTTGTTCCAAGTTTACTTACCCTTTGACCTTCTTTTCCCGGTGGCCCTTGGGGACCCTGTATTCCTATGGAACCCTATGAGAAAAAAAAGAAACCATGTTAACAGGTACATGTACCTCAAAAGGAACATTATGAAAATTAATACTTATTTCATCATTTCTCCTGACCTTTCAAGCAATTTGACTGACTCCAAGGTTAAACTAACATGTTAATGATGCAATATTTTACAGCTGTTTGAATAGGTTATAGAATCTTTGAGAGGCAGAGCCTTGCTGGGCAAAATAGGTTGCCAGGGATAGGACTTGCTTTCCCCACTTCCCATTCACTTTGTTTCCTGAGTGTGGATGCAAGGGGACTAGTCATCTCCGCTCCTGCACCATGTCTTTGAAGTCATCTTCCCCACCAGGATGGAATGATCCTCTTGACCTGTCGGCCAAAACAAGCCTGTTCTACCTTCGTAGCTTTAGTCAGGGCATTTTATCATAGCCTTAGGAAAAGTAATTAATACAAGGGCTGAAAAACTAATCAGTATTTTTGTAGTTAAAAAAAGGAATCCTGCCAAATGATATATACCAAAGAAAAGTTGTCTAATTAGACTAACTCTGACACAGCAAATTCTTAATATTTATAAGAAATTCAAATGTTAGCATTTAAGCACTCTGAGTTTTAATTACTGTATAATTGCAAAGACTTGTGCTATTTTTTATGACTGACAAAATCTTGGCTTTAGATTAAACACTTCTCTTTATCCCTTAGGAAAACTATTATCATTTCATGAATAGTCAAGCTAATATATAACATTTTGATATTCGCCCAAATGCTGACAGCTATTTCAATGTTTTTAAACATGAGTTGCTAAAACATACACATACCAAATGTCATCAAGGGAGTGTGCTTGGTTCTTGGAAATTAAAAATCTACTTCTTTTACTAGTTGGGAAACACAATAGACTATACAATGCAAAAATAATGCATTTTGTTTAGAATATACTCAACAGACTAAGAAATATTTATCTTTTTTATTTTTTTATTCAATTGTGTATGTGTATGTATGTGTGTGTGTATGTATGTATGCGTGTGTGTGTGTAGAACCACGGGCGAATTCCGGAACCACCATGGACCGCCTCCACCTCCTTGTTTACTCTGCCCTGGGATTCACAGGCTCCGCCCTACCAGGACCAGAAACGCTGGCTGCCCCCGCTTCTGCCCAGCGTCTATACGTGGTGTCTAGGATTCGAACTCAGGACCTTCCGCCTACAAGGCAGAGAGAGGCTTAACCCCTGAGCCACCTCTCCAGCCTCTAAGAGATATTTATCTTTTGTGTACAAGGTCTACCCCAGAAAGATGTGGCACCAGTTTATATGATTAAACTTGTAATCATGTCTTCTGATCATGAGGTTTAATTTCTCTTCACTTTTGTTAGGTATAGGATACACTTAAGGGTTTGATAAAAATTTGAGAAACATTTTAATCTTTTATATGTCATTATTAGAATCATTTATGATGTCTTATATTTATAGTATCCATGGATATGCTATGTTAATGATTGGATTCCTTGGTTTTGGTAATGTTGGGCTTCCATTTTGGGCCTTACCTATACTATATGCAGATGCACTAGCAATGAATTACAATTCCAGTCCAAGAAAAATTTTTAAATTTTTTATTGAATATTAATTAATATTTACAAAGAAAAAGAATTTTGACATATATATTATTAAAGTAGAACAGTCAATACAAGCAAAATCTTTTTCAAAATTAAGAAATTATGATTTAGGTATACTTTACCATTTGCAATCATTCAGACCCATATTTCTTCTACTTAGTAAGCTGAGATGATTTCTTAATCATATGTTCTTGTTTTTCAAAGACCTTCATATCACTAAGCTATGATTATTTAATGGAAGTACTCATAGCTATAGAATTCATAGAACTGAACTTCCTGCATTGTTTCCTATAGATCCTGGTAAGGTGTTTCTTTTACATTTTTTAAATTCCAGGATTAAATAAATCCCTAAATTTCCTCAACGTTTCATTAATCATTCCTTAATCTCTGTGGTTTTATAGTATTAGAATGTTCTCTTGTTACTGATTTCTAATTTTATTCTGTAACAATTGAATCAAAAATAAATTAGCAAATCTTTTTGTATTTAAGACTTGTTTTATGGTTAAAATGTGGTCCATTCTGGAGAAAGTTCTAAGGTAGTTAATATATATTGTGATATATACACTATTGTACATTGGACAGAATACTCCATGTTTCTTAAGATCATCTGATCTGTGGTATAGTTTAACCTGAAGTTTCTTTGCTAATATTTTCCCTGGATGATCTATTTATGGATAAGTGTAGGTTATTGACATCATGCACTTTACAGTCTGGACATTTATGTCCAGTAGCATTTGTTTTATGAAACATGAATATATCAATGCTATATACATACATATATATATATATATATACACACACACACACACACACATGTATACTTACAATCAAGTATTTTAGATAATGAACTTTAATTCTATGTATTTTCTTTATTCTGAAGCAATCATTCACTTATTCCATGTCAAAAATTATCTCGTAGTTGATTTAAAAATGAATCACATATTCATTTCTATTAGGAAATGTTAAAATTTTTGATCACCACCTGACATGTTTTGTTATGTTTTCTAGGCAGAAGACCATAATAGCCAATATTTGTACATATGCCACATTTGTATGATCTGTGAATTTTGATTTAACTTGGTAAAGATGCCTATTTACTTTATCTACTTTCCTCATCTATTGATCTGATTATGAGATAACAAAATTGGATTATTTTTAAAACTTCACAAATTCACAGATTTGCTTTTTTGAGAGCAAAGCTTGTGCGTATATTTAGCATATCCACAGCATAAAGATCTGCATATTCCCATTTATGTATTCATTGTTTTTAGGGAAGTCCTGGATATGAGAATTGTTAACAAAGAATGAAATGGATAGGATAAAAATATGGAAAAAAATGGTCTGAGCCATTTCTTCAAGCTAAGACACTTAACGTTCAGTGTGTGACTTTTACAATCTGTAATATCTCATCTAGCTCTCTCTGGACAATCTGATGATTATTTAAGACAAACTGGGGCTTATCATTATGGAAGCGGGAGTAAATATTTAACTGAGAATTACTTAGAATGAAGTGGTTAAGCATGGAATTTCGAAGTGTTTAACAAATATAAGAGATGTTTAGCGAAGTTAATAGGATAGATTAATTGCATTTGCACACATCTTAGAGTGCGAAAAAAGGCAAGATATCTCCAGAACTCAATCAAAGAAAAGAGCTGAAATAAAGCAGAGATGTTTCACACTGAGGAACTATCAGCACTCCTTGGTCAGGAGTGTAGTGCATACGGTCCTAACAACCACTACTTCTAAAATGCCATGTCAGAAAATGAGTTTTAATGTTATGACTATTCTGTTATCAAGTGCTTCACAGACTTGAAATATGAAATTAAGCAGAATCCACATAAGTTCTTAAAAAGTTACTGGGAATTTTTTTGTATTTCAAATAGAACACACAATGTGAAAATGGAAACAGTTCATCTTTCAATGCAAAAAAGGGGGAAAAACCCTCAAATTTTGTTACATTAGGGGCATTGGAGTAAATTTTTTTCCTTCTTGTGTAGTTCATTCTTCTGAAAGTGAACTATTTTCTGATAGGAAATGCATTTTATTCAAGCCAATACAAATAAATTAAAATGAAATAGACATGTGTTCCCAGCATAAAAATGATCTTCCTAATATTTATAAGAAGTAGAATTTTGAAATACTGTTCAAATTGACAATTTAAAGGTATGATTAGTTTTCTTTTAATGTCAAAGAATTCACATGACACAAAAACAGAATTTTCCTTAGGATGCATATTCAGAAAAATGGAGCTACTGTTGATATAAAAAGTATAATTTTTATCAGGAGCAATTGTCAGCACATTCTCATAAATGGAGGTCTTTAAAATGAAGACCATGGAGTCTTCCCCACACACTGGTAAAAAAGCCTTTAGAACAATTCCTAGTGAAACTCATGGGAGTAATAAAACGAGTGATTCAATCTTCATCAGCTGTAAGGAACAAGAGTCCTAATTGGTTGAGCAACTGTGTCCTGCCTTAAACAATCTGAAAGATAGAAGTCATATATCATGCTTTTAAAACTTAACAATTCCAGCTAAAAGCCCTAGAAGTATTTAGGAAATGGAACACATGAATTATGATCATTCCTGTGGTTTCAAGGGTTACATTCCAATGATAATCTTAGTCCATGATATGGGAATTTGGAAACCACATTTCTTTTTAAGGTAAGGATTCTGAAACAGCTGTTCTGAGTTCCTACTAATACATGCAATGAAACTGGAAATGTAATAAATTAAACAATAAAATATGTAGTCTATGAATAAGAAGCATTGGAAGACATATGTGTTTTGATGACATAAACACTAATTTTTGCTTTTATTAAGGGGTTTCACACTTGCATGTTATATGTACACCCTTACTTCCTTTTCATTCTGCATATTATCTAGCACTATTGAGTTTGAAAGGTGCCAAATAGATCAGTGACTACTAAGAGTCTAAGTCTTTTCACTTCTTGTGATATTGTTGCAATTCAAAGAACAGGTAGAGAAAATCCAGTTTAGAGAATTATATATGTCATTAAAAATCCAACTTGATTCAAAAATAATGAAAGCTCTTTTCACTTATTGTGGGATAGTATGACAAAATAAATGGTAGCCTCTGATTTGGAGGGGTTTGCCCTTCATTATTAGAAGAACTGTAATTCTAATTCATTAATTTGTCACACTCCTGAAAATCACATATATTTTTATAAAAATAAGTAAATTGAAGAGATTAAAGTAAATATGTAGTAAATATGTAAGAGATTAGTAAATATGTAAGAGATTAAAGTAAATATACTAAATCCTTAGTAAGAAACAGAACCCACAAAAACATTGAATAAGCAGCCCAGCAAAATTATTTGTATTGGGGGTTGGGGAGAGAGCTTAGTCAGTAAAGTACTTGCTTTGAAAACATAAGGCCCTGAATTTGATCACCAGCTCTCATATAAAAATCCAGGGTTTGGCATATGCTTGAATTCTAGTGCTGGGGAGGCAGAGCCAAGAAGATCCTTGGAGCTTGCTGCCAATCAGCTTAGCTTCATCAGTGAGTCTCTTGTCCCACCCTGTCTCAAAGAATAAAGTAAATGGCTCCTGAGGAATGACACCCAATGACACCAGATGTCAGGTAACCTCTCACCTCTATACATACCTGTGCACATGAGAACCAGCATACACATATGCACCTACAAAACACATCCACATATATGTACACACAAATAAATAAATAAGTTATTTATGTCAGTGACTCCTGCAAAGTCAAGCAGGCATCTCAGGCTTTAGCCAGTAGGATCCTTAGAGGCAAGGGAGTAACCAGTCATAACAGAGTTCCCATGTTAATGGAGAGTCCTGAACCTTCACTAGAGAGTCCTGAACGTTCACTAGGGTGGATGACTCAGAGAGAGGTTCAGAGCCCACATAAATGAATGCTTCAGGGGATGGGAGAATGGAAGGGGAGGCACCAGGAGAGGGATATGGGAGGGTGTGTGTGAAAGGAACGGGAGAAGTGAGGAGAGTGCAATGGGGGATGACTGGGGAAGCGAGGGGGAAAGAGAGGACGGGGGTCCCTATTTAGCTTGTATGATTAGGAAAAAGATAAAATGTGGTTCTCGAGAAAAAAAGAAAAAATCATTTAATGAATTTTGACTTGGAATTAAGACAGAATTTTCAATAACTCTGAAACAACCCTAACTATACTTCTGAATTTCTATACTATGTATTACATTTATGCAAAGCATCATTCTCCACAATTTTGCTTGAAAGTGAAAGAATGATCTTCCATGACAAATGTATATTAAAGACCTACATGTCTACGAAGTCAGGTCTGCACAAAACACTAGAAAAAATACTCTACTGAAGAAACTGATAAGCACGCTCAAGAGGGAATAATAATGCCAATATAACTACTGAGTACAGAACTGCCAACTCAAAAATCGCTAAATTCAAAATATGACAGGAACTAACAAAAACAACCTTAAAAGTTAATGAACTCAACTCCCTCCCTAATCAAGAGACAGACTAACAACATGGATTAAACGGCACAACCCATTGATTTGCTGCTGCCTTCAAGTGAGTGAAAGGAAGATAATTGGGAAGGAGAAGGCTTGAAATGTGCAAAATGGTGATTTGAATGTGATAATAAGGGATGAAAACTATACTAATATATCTATAAAGTCCTAAAAAATTGTCAGGTCATGGTTTGTCAAATCTGTATCAGGTGTTTCAATAATCTATATGACAGATGATGACATATGGCAGCTTTTCCCCCCTTTCTTCTCTCTCTTTTTTATTTTGTCTTTCCTTTTCTTTCCTTTCCTTTCCTTTCCTTTCCTTTCCTTTCCTTTCCTTTCCTTTCCTTTCCTTTCCTTTCCTTTCCTTTCCTTTCCTTTCCTTTCCTTTCCTTTCCTTTCCTTTCCTTTCCTTTCCTTTCCTTTCCTTTCCTTTCCTTTCCTTTCCTTTCCTTTCCTTTCCTTTCCTTTCGACAGGGCTGTTTACGTTCAAGGATAGTATTCAATTCACAGCTCTGCCATCCTTCTCATGTGGTATAACTATGAGAGCCATGCTTACTGATAAGTTCAGTTAAAAAAATTTGTCTGATTATGGTAACTTTCTGGAGTTTTGAGCTGGCCTTTCCATAGATTACTGAACACATGAAGACTCCTGTCAGAGGTAACAGTCTACACGTGTTGCCTTAACCTATCTCCTTGGGCTGGAGAGAGAGCTCAGTGGATAAGGTGTCTTTGACAGTCTTAGAAACCAGAGTGATTCCCAGAGTCACTTGGTAGAAGAGGTGAACCACTTCCAAATATGGTCTTCTGACCTCCACATATGCCCTGTGGCATGCATGGAATTACACTCTCCTTTTTTCCTACCCTCCCTTTATTTCTCCATCCCTCTTCCCTTTCAAATAAATAAATAATAAATAAAAAGTGGTTATAAATTAATATCATTAATAACTTTTATATTTGGGTTCCATAAGTGACTGAACTACAATGAAAAATTTACATTCTAAATAAAGTAAAATTTAATTTTAAAATTAAAAATGAACTCAGTACTAAGATAGTCACACCATGTGAAAGACTGGATTAATGATGGCATTTAGTACAGATGATCACAGATGATCAATGTCAAGCCGAATAAGTTTCAATTCTGTAAGGTGGTGAAAAACAAACACCTGTGAGGAGAAAATTGTTCCATGACATACCAATGATCTTTCAAAAGTATTAACAATATATTTGAAGTACTTTTGTGTTGTATCTTTTTTTTTCCAAAGGCTCTTTTCCTGTCTGCCAGTGCATCTATGCTACTTGAGAGTTTTAAGATTATAATACAGATGGTCGAAGACTTCGTAAATATGTTGGAAGAAATGGTTTGCCTTCTGATGGCGAAGAAAAGATCCCTGAATTCTCTCAGAAGTCTGTAACTAGCCTTGTTAGCAGATGAATGATTCTAAAGATACTCTATTCACTCTTCATCAGTAGCTGAGGTCTAGATTGTTGCTGTTCTTTTACTGTTACAAACAAATGAGTGTGCGTATGAATAAGTTCAAGGGTTAGAAACACCATCTGAAGCTTTAATTTCTAGTTCAAAGCAAATTTAAAATTTTGATGGTGTCAAGCTCCCCTTCATAGAAACTGTTTTCTCAATATTTTTGTCAGCATATCAATCTTTTTGATCATTTACAATCTTGTCAGTCAAAACTAGTGTCTCAAAGGAATTTTAGTTTATAGTTCTCTTATTTTGATTGAATTTAAGTATCTTTTTATGTCCAAGAGCTTTATTACATTTAAAGAATCAACTTAATCTTTATTTGCTATACTCTCAGTTCACATCTTTAATCTTTTACCTGAGTTTTGGTCTTTTTTATTAATTTATGAAGCATCTTTGTATACTAGAAAATCCAGTCCTTTGTTATACATTGTAATATGTTTCCCATTTGGCCATTTGATTTGGTGATTATTTCTGAGTCATGTAGTTGTTTGTTCATGTGATCAAATGTACTTTTTCCATTTATGTTTCTATACTTTGATATTTAAGAAGCTATTCTTTACTATAAAAAATACTTCTGGGCTGGAGAGATGATTCAGGGGTTAAGACTCTGCCTCTCAAGCAGAAGGTCCTGAGTTCGGATTCCAGATCCCACATAAAAACACCAGGCAGAAATGGAGGCAGCCTACAGTTCCAGCTCTGGTGGGTGGAACCTTGGAAATCCCAGAGCAAAGTAAAAGGAGGTAGAAGCAATCCAGGATGATTTCCAAAGTCACCCTTGGTCCTCTACAGGGACATATAGTGTCCTCTGACACACACACACACACACACACACACACACGCACGCACAAGCAAAAAAAAAAGAATATTTTCCATGGGACTTGTATGCTTTAAGTTTTCATTTTTAAAATCTCAATAAAAATTAGTCAAAGCATAATTTAACAAAGCTTGGATGGAGATAATGGGTAGATAATGCTGCTCTTAGAAGTCATAAGTTATTGAATAAAAATCCCAGTTCCGCATGTGGGAACCCTCCATGAATTGTTAACCAGGGAGGCTTTGCACCTTCAAAAAAATTGCAGGTTATTTGCATTGCTCTTAGTTACCCACTAGAACTAGAGGTAACACCCTATTGTCAAAGATATCACACATTGTGGTTGCAGTGCATAGAAAAACCCAGCTGCAACTGAACTTCCTGTGTGTTAGATTTCACTGTACCAAAAGGTGCTATGTAGGTTGCTAGGGGAGAAATGCTATTATTCATTTTACCTAGCTGTGAACCCTGAGAGCCACAATAATGACTTGCCAGGCAAGATATGGCCACTGGTACAATAGTGACATTACAGTTATGGGGACAACCAAAGGGAATTTGTACCTTGTACTATAAATTTGGTGGAAAACCCATGGTTGAAGAAGTTATAGGCCTTAGAGGAACCTACTACTGTTTGTTGAATGGATGTGATATCAAGCTGTCTTCTTTGTGTTTAAATTTATAACCATAGATTAATGTCTGTCTCAGTCTTGGCCAAAAAAGCTTCCTGTTACAGTGGATGACAGTTAATGTAGAGACTTACAATTTGTTAAATGCCTGAGAATAAAGTGACTGTTGAGTGTTTATCTCTAAATGGCACATCTATAGCACCTTTTCCAAGGCTGAGAGAATATCATAAAAGGGGGGAGGAAAGAATATAAGAACTAAGGATGGGGATGCCATGTCTTCTGGACATGAACTCAGCGTCTTTGGTTACCTGTACAAGAGCTGCCACAAGGGTCTGTCAACATTGTACCTTGGATGGGGGAGGGATCATGAGACTGTACCCCTCTCCAAGGAGCTATTAGCAAAGGCTGCTGGAAGCCAGAAAGTCATTTTGTTCAGTGGTGCAGCCCCAATAAATACTTTCACTATGCTCATGTAAACAACTCTAATTGAACTCATTGGGTCATAAAACAAAGCAAAACAAAATAAAACAAAATATGAAAGTAAGAAGGAGACTTGGTGGGAAGAAGAAAAGGTTCAATGGGAAGCAGTAGAAGGGAAATGTGAGTGAAAATGATAATACATTATGCACATGTATGAAATTATCAAAGAATAAAAATGAAATTGAAAAAACTTGATCTATCTAATACATTCATTGACATAACAGTCATAAAGAACCAAACGTTGTCTTGCTAAATGTTACATAGATACTACCAATCAGTTTGTTGAAATACTATCTTTAATACAGGCTTTGCTTCCTATTAGAGTACTACTTGATTTTGAGAATCTATCTCTACTATGAGCTTTATTTATTATTATGATACAACTGATTTCTGATTTTAGAAGTGCATTGATTTCAGAAGTACTAAACTTTCATTCAAAAAACGGAATGAGATAAGGCAAATAGACTGATTCTTGAAAGTACTGGAAAAAGATTAAAGCTTGGATTAATAAGGAAGCACCTTAATTTTCATATCTGGCAACTTAATGTGAACTATGCAGAAGACAAGTTGGTATTACTGTTAACAGAAGTGGTAGCTATGCTGCAATAATTTGCTACTAATTTGGAAAACACAGAGTAGCTATTATTATCATGTAAAATGTAATTTTAATCATCACCTTGTCATCAGAGTTGACTTGCACTTACTGGTGCCAGGACTGGGGAGATGTGCTTTGAAGATTGCATAACTCTTGTAGATTCTGCACAGCATTTGGGAACACGCCAGGTAATTTCTTCAACATTGAATGGTTAGCTCCTATGTCACAAAGTCACTGAGAACTCTCTACAAATTAAAAAATGTGCTAGATAGTGAATTTGGATGATTTATGTATTAAAGAACAAGTCTTTGTATTATTTATTTCTTGGCTTTTTGTGACCAAAAGTAGGAAAATATGTAATAGCAGCTTTTTAACTGAGAAAATTATGATTCTTGACAATATTACTGATCTAATAGATGACTTCTTTGGTGGAAATTATACTGCAAGTAAATAGATCAATTAGTCTGTCATGATTGGAATGTGAGTTGTCCCCCATAGGCTCATATACTTGAATCTTTAGCTGGCGTTTATGTTTGGAAAGGTTGTGGCACCTTTGGAGATGGAACCTTGCTGGAGGAAGGGAAGTCATGGGGAAGGGAAGTCATAGGCTTTGAGGTTTGCTAGCTTGTTTCTACTTCCTCTCAGTTTGCTCTTGTTGTCTCTGCCTTCATAATAGCTAAAGTGACCTAAATTGGTTTGCTTCTCGCTACAACCATGCCTCTGCTATACATTCCTGCCACAATGTATTTATCTCCTCTGGAAATACAAGCCAAATAAATCTCTCTTAAATTATGTATGGGGATTGTTTTACAGCAATAAAGGAGAAATAATTGCAACAGAGTATATGTCTAGATATTTATCAGCACACAGTCTTTAAAAACAGAGTTATAGTACTAGGCTAGGTAATTGAATCTTCTTTGAAGGCAGAATAAGTTAAGACTGTTAGTATATTCAGTGCAAGTAAAAATAATGAGTGTGGCTATGAAATGACACAGACTCCCAAGATGTTCTGTTTCCACTTTACAGATTATCAAGATAGTAACATGGGCTCAATGCACTTTACAAACAACCATACTAAGGAGCCATCAAGCTACCACATTTTCAATTAACCAAACACTAGGAAGTTGGCATGAAAGTACATTGTAATTAGTGTTTTCTCAATACCTCAATGAGGCAAAGCAATCAAAAAGGTGTTTTTGAGCTTCTGAGGAGAAATAACCAGTGTATCAATTGAATAAATCATGATAATATGAGAGGCTCTCAAGTATGGAGAATACAAATTTTAACAAATAAGTAAACAGGAGTCAGGAATGGGAAATGAACACAGTAATATAGTTCACACTTGCATAGAACCATAGCGGGAGCCCTGCTGCAAGATTCACTATTTTTAACAAATCCTTGCATGACCTCCGCCCATCATCATAATAAATTATGAAGGAGATGCAAATTGACATTTTATTGAATGCTTGCCAGGATGTTAGGAATTCTAGTCACTTTAGAGGTATGATTTTGTTTAATTTTAGCTGCTCTTAGAAGTAGACCATCTTTGTACATACAAAGACAAACTCCCTAAAAGATAACTTTGCAAAAAATGGTGAAGATAAACTCCTAACTCAAATATCCATGGCTTCAAAACTATTGTAATATAGTCTATTTTTACTCCCTCCCCCTAATCTTTGGAGGATAAAGGGTATTTGTTTTAACAGGCTAGTGAGATTTCAGTTCAATATTACCAGACTCAATAATGGAATGACTCTGGCTAGTTCAGGTATATGAAGGTGTTAAGATTTCTAGAATACTTTACATTAAGAACCTTTCCAAAAGTGATTATAAAGTTAGATGGTATTCTGTAAAAATGGGCTGAAAGAAAACCGGGACAGACTGAAGAGATATAGTATCTAAGAAAAGGAAGTCAAGGTTCAAATTTGCTTAGAAGTTGAATGAGCTGTCAGTACAAGAGGTAGTGGTAAGGTAAATGAATGACTAAGTCTTTTCTGGGTTTTATTTAAAACAAAGACAGGGTTATAATATGGCTATAATCCTCTATGGTCTTATGAATTTCTGTTTGTCTTGGTAAGATGCCCACTCCTCTATGTTTTATCTCAAATTACCATTCAAGCAGATGCCTAACTAAAGGGGAGACTATGATAACCTCAGCTATGTAGCTATTCTTGCTATATATGTCTTGGATGATAAAAAAATCAATAATGAGTGTTTGATAAAGCACACTGCTCAGTCTTTTTTTGGTATTCTACTTGGTCAAAGTGAGCAGAAGGAATCTCTATATGTTATAAAAAGATGGCTGTATGTTGATGTTCCTGTATTAATGTTGTAAGCCAAGGAGAAAGTTATAGAAATTATAGAAAGTTATATAAAATAACATCTGGTTTTTCAAAGCAGGCCTTAAATCTCTATGTAATTTGTTCTGTTGGTTGAATGTGAGATCCTGGAAAGGCAGAATTAAGATCAATATCACAAACTGGGTCACCTACTTGCATTGCTTCCTGTTATCAGTAGCTTTTACTAAACAGCATATGAGACAAGCTGAAGAGTTGATATCCAAGACTCTGCTAGTAAGATTCCATGCAAGTGGTCAATTATTTGGAATTCTCTTAGGCAAACTGGCCAAAAGCCAAGACAGTATAGAAATGATGAGTGGATATTAGTAGAAGACAGTGGGCCTTTCCACAAGTCTATCCAGTTTCTGCAAGTCTTGTGAGGAAGGAATTAACTATCCCTTTCACCTTTTGTTCTAGGTTTTTTTTTTTTTTTTGAGGTTCTGGGGAATAGAATCCAATGCCTCTTTAGCATGGTACTCATTACCATGGTACACGATCAATCCTGGACTATCTCTTATTCATTTTCTTTGGAGATAAAGTCTTAGTTAATGGTCCGAAGTTGGCTTCAAACTCATGTAGCCATTTCTCAAGTGCTAGGATTACATACAGTTACCATCATGCCCCACTGGAATATATTTTAAAGAGGTTTTGTTTGTAGCAAAGTAAAAGGTATTTAGAGTATTATGGCTATTGCTTTCCTCAGGACAAAAGGTAAATTTCCTTGCAGCCCATTTTCAAAGATTGGGTTCTCTTAGCTTAGATCATTCAACCCTGATAAAGTCACACCTTCCTGTGCTCAGAAAGGTAGATGAGAGTAGATGAGTGCAGCTCCAAACTCCTGACATTTGATCTCATGATTGGCTGCTTGCACAAGTGAGCATGCCTTTCCTGCTCAGGAATCTCCAGCATCTTTCTCCAGGATCTTATACTGCATTCAGTGCTTGGCACTGGTGATCCATTTTCTATGTTGTAAATCTACCTCCTATAAATAATTCCTTATGTATATTCTTTATTATTTTAAAATATGTAATAAAAAGAGATGTTTTAAAGAAAAATGTTGTAGTAAAGGGATAATTACTAAGGGTAAGTAACTAAAAGAATGTTGGAACAGTGTGTGTGTGTGCGTGTGTGCGTGCGTGTGTGCGTGCGTGTGTGCGTGTGTGTGCGTGCGTGTGTGTGTGCGCATGTGTGTGTTTGTGTGTTATTAGGATTTTAACCTACGGCCTCATGATGGTCAGTTTCAGCTGTCAATCTGACCTCTGAGAGATGAATCTCTGGGCATTTATGAGGAATTGTGAAGTTAAGATGAGTTTCTGAAAAACTTGCAGGTAATTACCTTGTTTGCCTCACAGATGTGGAAAGACCAAGACTGTGGTGAGTGGGGCCATTCCTTGGGCAGAAGGATAAAGATGGAGAAAAAGATGGAGCACTGACAGGCAGTCAAGCAAACAATCAAGAGTGTGCTTAGCTCTTCCTGTGCATGTGACATACCAGTCTCTTTGTTCCTGATGCTGTATGGCTCTTTTATCATGACATTATGCAACCTAGATATTTTACCTAAATAAAATCTCTTTTTCCCTTAAAGTTGTCTGGGTCAGGTATTTTTCACATCAACAGGTTGTGAAACTAAAATAGGCCTCAAAGATACTAAGAAAGTATTCTACAATTGAGGAATATCTTGACCCTATATATAGAGGAATGAAACCTGCCGAGGAATGAAACCTGCCAAGAAATAAAATAAAGGAAGAAACAATAGATTCTTTAAGTTAGAAATGACCTTTACAATCTTCTATTTAATCTCTAACTGTTAACAACATACTTAAAATAAAAACAAGTAAAAGCAGTTGCATAATTCATGATAAAAATTGGTTTCTTGACCTTGTACCTGCTTTTTAAAAAAACTTTCTCTAAACATGACTTTGTTATTAGCCTAAACAATATGGAGTGATCGATTTTTTTTGAAGATTATTGAATGTGTCATGGAATTTCCAATTCCCCTGTCTTACAAACAATATGACTTTCACATAGACTATGGTCCTGGTGACAGGTGTGCCAGCATTATTATGGCTGAAAGTGCTGGTGTGGGAGAGAGAAGGCAGTCAGCTACCCTATATTAATTAGCTTTAATGTCTGGAAAGAGATATATTCCTCATTTTCTGTGATGTTAAAGTCAGTAATTTTATATTTTTCTAGAGATATTTTACTATAGAATTAGTTGATATTTTACTTTAGCAATGTTTGTTAATGAAAATATTTGTTTCCATTACCAGTGAAGAAGACATATTTATTGAGTACTTACACTACACAAATTATTAATACTGATATACTCTAATGATGTAGATACAAATAACAGAGATGAGATTTTTATCTTTTCAAAGGATTTACTGTTGGTAGAAAAGAAAAATATACCTAGAATTCACCTTACATCTAATAGCTTCCTTAAAATGAAAAAATTCCACCTGTAAAGACATTATGATTTTATAAAAACCATAAAATTCTGTTTCAGAAAGCTCTTTCACTTTTAAACCTAATGATATTTTTACAATTCATATTAGTACAGTTGAAATAAGCATAATACAAGTTGCAGTGAAATAGTGGTTCTTAGGAATAGCTTATTGTTTTAAAATTTTTCCACATACTAACTCATTGCTACTTCTCAGTACAGCAGGAAATATTATCACATTCTGTAAAAATGACACTAAGGCACAAAAAGTTCAAGACCCATAATCAGTTTTGAACACACAGTAGGACATTAAGGTCAGTATAATGCTTAAGCTGTACTTCGTGGGTTCTTGTGGTATTAAAATGGGTGGAATAGCTAATTAGTGTGAAGATAATTCCACTCTGTCAGAGAGCAAGCATTTCTGAGTTCTACTTTATCAATCACTGCACGGCTTTGCCTTCCACTGCTTTTAGGATGCTTAAATTGAATGAAAATGAATTAAAATAATTGTAATGCCAAATTATGGTTTGAACTATATTTTTGTCACATATAATTTTTTAAAGCTTTGCCAACTTTATAATTTTCTAATAGCATATGACATGCATTTTAAATTTATTTTCCTAGAATGCTCAGTATTTTAACATGAAAATAAAGTAAGTCTATCATTAAAGTCTCAAAAATGCCAATGCATTTTGTTTTCAGGAAAGAAAGTTTACTGCTGAGGTTTAAAATGCATAATTTAGATGTTTGATGAAAGCAATTTGAAATGTCTTTTGAAACAGAAGCAACCAATAAACAGAAGGGCAGAAGGAGCTATTTTCGGATCATTCATCTAATGAAAGATACATAAATCATGCCCATGTCAAATGAGCTGACTGTAAGTTTTTCCAAAACATAAATCTTCTGAGGCTAAAACATAAATCTTTCTAAGGCTTTAAGCATCAACTTGCCTGTATTTCTGC
The DNA here is from genome assembly GCA_023101885.1 of Typhlomys cinereus. NCBI lineage: Eukaryota > Metazoa > Chordata > Mammalia > Rodentia > Platacanthomyidae > Typhlomys > Typhlomys cinereus. The sequence goes on along the minus strand of JALPQD010000498.1, from coordinate 1,233,574 downwards.
AGAGTAGATAAAAATAGTTTTGCATTATAGAAGTAGCTTCTATTCTGATCAACTAATTCATTCATATAAGTCTTTGACTCACAAAATATATACTTTTTTTAAAAAGTCTTGAGTTTAAAAATTATTTTTATTCTTTGACACTTTCATACAGGAATAAAAATAATTTATTTAATTTCACAATGATTACTACCAAGTTCTCTATCCCCTGATTTTTTTTTAATTTCTCAACTGCATTTTTCCCTGTTGGGCCATATGTATTTTAAAAATCCAAATATTGATTGAATCACTGAATACAGAAAGTTAAGAATAAAAAATATGAATTATATAACTTTTAAGATGAATAGTATTTTTTATGTTTAAGCAACTTTTAAGCACATAAATAACTTAGACTTTGATAAATATGGAACTTAAAACAATCTGAGATTGACTCAACCATTGATCACAATACATATCACAGTATATGTATTACATATATATGTAAATATACACACATTTATGTATACACAAATATACACATAATATATTGCACATATACTAATGCAGCATCGATTATAATTAGAAAAAAAGGAATTATGTTTGGAGGTATATAATTTAACACTTAATTAAAAGCTTAGGCATTTTAATAATAAAGCATGATTTAATAGTTGACTCTGTGATGCTAAGTTAAACAAATATTTATATTACAAGATGAAAATTCAAATGAAAACAATTTTTTTTCAGATGACCTGATGTTTGTGTGTAGTATCATTATAACTACAGTTGTATAAATACTTTTAGAATATTTCTATACTAATTAAAAATGATCAGTTTAAATGTGGTTAATTTTGGACTGGAGAAATGATTTAGGGGTTAGAGGCTTTGCTTCAAAGCAAAAGGAGTCTGATTCAAGATCTCACACAAATGGACCAGGAAGAAATGGTGGAGGCCTGTACTTCTGGCCATGGAAGGCAAAACCTGGCAGATCGCAGAGTAAAGCGATAAGACAGTAAAGCAATCCAGAATGATTCCTAAGTCACCTTTGGGCCTCCACAGACACACACACTTAAGTGTCCTCTTCTACAAACACACACACATGCACACACACACACACACACACACACACACACACACACACACACATAGTGGTCAATTTCAATTAAACTGATTGATTAAACAAATGGAAGAAAAAGACAATGCGTATTCATTGCTCCACACAGAATCTGTGCATGGGAGACATTCAAAGTAGTAAGACAGGGATGAAGTTGTACGATACTGTGTTATGAGCGGAACAATTGTCTTTATACATACCAGCTTAGAAAGAATTATCCTAAGAATTCCCCCATGTGGCTCTTATATGATCTTCTGTTCCTTAAAGTCATCTGTTAATTCAGTGTAATTTGATTTATTAATGAGCAGCTGGATTTTTCTCTCAGTTGTTTACAGGTTTTAGGATAGTTACTTAGAATTATCGTAGAAGCTGTATCTCCTATGCCTAATTTTCACTTATACAGGGTTTATCTGGGCCCCAAGGAGCTGCTATTTAAGTGTCATTTAGTAAGCATGGCTAAGACACTTCTGCTGACAGACTTAACCTTTGGCTTCTGTGTAAACATTTGGTGCCATGTGGATGAGTATTTAATAACTTTCAAAAGAGAGAGGGCCTGCACAACCTAGTCATTTTCCTAGTAACTAAAATTAGGAGATATATTACATGAAATACCTCTTCTGTCTCTTCCTTCACCTGTCTTTTTTTCTGACATGACATTCAAAGGCCACAAGGCAAAAGAGGGAGGAGAGGGTATAACAACTGTCTCATTTCAGTCATAGACCCTGTCTTGCTTCTGAAGCCATGGTTGAGTATTTTAGTAAAGCCTTAGGGAAAAAAGAGAAGAAAAATGTTCACTTGAAGGAAATCTGATAATAATAGGTAACAAGAGGCTAAACTAAAGAAACAAGGGTATTGTATTTCTATAAAATCAAAAATGTTACAATAGGTGATGAGTAACCAGAGCTTGTGTTTATTATAATCTTCATATTTAAGTATAAAAAGTTATACCTAATCTTTAAATCAGAGAAAAATTCCAATGTTATAAATAAACCATGGACTAACCTTAATAGAGATTTCAGGGTCAAAAAAAATTTATGATTTAATGATAACATCAAAACCTATCTTTGGTGCAAAATCTATTTTTGATATAAAATCCTAAGCTGATTTTTTTCCTTAGGTGAATAACAGTAAAATCAAGAGATATTGATATTTATAAAATTCATAATTTAAATTTTATTAAATTTCACAGAAATCTCTCTTTTTTATGTTGACACATCTTTGAATTCCCTCATAATTTATGGTCATAAAGTTTTTCTTTTTGCTATGTGTATTGCATAATATTGAAAGATATGTCTCTGTTTTCAGTTTTTTAGTACATACATCTTATTTGGTGATAGCTTCATTCATGAATACAGTGATTACTTTTAAAATAATCACATTTCTCTATTTCTTTTCATTATTCTTTGAAACTTTCATATACAGATACAATGAATTTGTATGTATTCATCCACTACTACTCAATCTTTTTAAAAATGTTTCATGAGTATTTTCACAATACATTTCTTTTTTAAATACACTTTTATTGCCTAGTTATACAAGCTCAATAGGTAACCTCATCTCCCTCCTTCCTCTCTTCCCTCGTTGTCCCCCATTCCACTCTCCTCCCCTTCTCACTCTCCTCCTCTTTGCCCCTTTTCCTTCCTTCCTTTTCACTTGGTGCTTCCTGCCTTCTCCCTCCCATCCTCCAGAACATCTGTTTATGTGGGTGCTTAATTTCCCTCTGATTCGTATACTCTAGTGAAGGTTCGGAACTCAGTGGCATAGCTTGGGACCCCTTCTTGGGCTGCCTGCTAATATGGGAACTCTGTAATGACTATTTTACCCCTTGCCTCTGAGGATCCTACAGCCTGAAGCCTTCTCCCATGTGATGCATGCTAGACTTTGGTGGTGGGGGTTTGTTGACATGTCAGCCATTGCACAGGTCAGGCAAGGTCCAATCACATTGTGGCTATATCCTGGTTGCTGCAGCCATGAGGAGTATCTTGCATATCTTGACCAAGTGTAAGAGGACTGTTTGTTGCTGAGAAGTAGTCATAAAGAGAAAGATGGTAGATGACTTCAGGCACACAGGGAGAATTTAATCCTGTAAGAAAGATTTCGTGGCTATCATATAAAATTTGGACTTTAGTCTTAGTGAAGAGTCACTAGAGATCATGAACAAAAGAGTGATCCAGTGAACATTCTGGTTTCTGTGCTTAAAGAAGGCCCAGGGATTAGTGCTTTGTGTAGAGCTCTTTCCTAATATGTGTGTTCATTCTCTAGTAAAACACACACACACACACACACACACACACACACACACACACACACACACAGGAGAACAAAAGAGAAGTAGAGAGGCCATTAAATTGATCACAGAAATAACTGAGGGATGCATGGTATAACTAAGATTGAGTATTATTAGTAGATATTAGTAGTAGATATGATTTTATCAGTTTCTAAACACTTTTCTAAACAGTTTACAATGTTTAGGATTATAAATCTGAACACCTATGTAGAATTTAAAAAGTGATTTGGTATTGTGTAAAAATATATCACAGATCTCTAGGATGAAGTATCACTTCATTTCAGATAAAAATATTCACAATAACTATAAACTCTGGACCAAAAATAAAAAAAATAACTACTTGACATTGGAGAGGCAGGAAAAGCTGGCAGAAACTAGAGAGGAGTCAACATTTGGAAAACTTGAACAACAAAGTATTTGATTCCTGTTTTCAGTCTGTATAATTTGAGCACAGCTCTTACGATATCTAAAGGGAAAGACTGCAAATATCTAGATTGAAAATTCTGAGTACAGAGGTCAGGACAAAAGCAATCCATGAAAAGTGCAGATAGGAATTACAAAATCTTGGCAAAAAGAAAACTTAAAATCCTGGAGTTTTCTGTGAGACCTCTTGTTCTGTTAAGGGCTGAATTTTAATATGTATTTCCACTGTCCATCAACTACAAAGAAGAGTTTTCAATATAAGTGTTGTGAACATGAATGCCTCATTAAAAATATGCTGTTGGTCTCCAGAGAAATGTAGAAGAACACAGAGCTCCTCTAAGTTATTAAGCATAGTAACTTAAAATATAATAGAAAATCACTTGACACACAGGAAGAGAAGTAGATACTGACCTGTTCTAAAGAAACCAGAATCAAAAGAAATCAGCTTGACATTACTTTTGACAAGAATATTAGAGAAATATTTTAAAGCATCTATTGAAGCCATTCTCAAAAAAACAAAGGAAAAACATACTCATAATAGATAAAAAATAGAATCTATCATCAGAGAAGTGGCAATTAAAAAATAAAGTTCACTAAATAAAAATATGGTCTTTTAAAAATAATATTAATGATTATAGCAGTAGAATAAAAATAACCAAATGTTCAGTGAGTTTGACAATTTCAATAAAAATTGTCCTTTTCCTAGAGACACAGAATATTTAAGTAGAATATTATTAGTAGAATATTATTTAAAAATCTAACATATATGATACTGGCATTCTAGAAAAGAGAAAGGAAACTGGGCAAAAAATTAAAACTTTGATAAACATCAAACTAATAGGGTAGCAAAGATTGCTTTCACCCAAAACTATTCAATGTGTATGTTACATTAAGGTGTTGAATGAAAAAGAATGCATGTTTATTTCAGAAATATGAAGGTACACTGCAAATTTAAATTATTTAAGAAGATAGAATTTTAGACTTTGATATCGTTGTATATCATATACAAGACACTCCACACACATTAGGGCCGAAGTAATCATAATAGGTCTTTGCATGACCTGTGAAATGACTAACATGTGATTGACCCCCCCAAAGTCTAGCATGGATCACAGGCTCTAAGATCCTTAGAGGCAAGGGATTAACAGCCACAATAGTGTTCCTATAGAAAGGGGAACACAAAAAAGAGCTCTAGGCAATGGTACTGAGTCCTTACACCTCATCAGAGAGGAAGATTCAGAGGGAAGTTTGACATTCACATTAAAGGATGCTCCAAGGAAGGGGTGGAGGGGGCACTGGGAGAAAGGGAGGGAGGGGGAAAGGAAGGGGGAAAAGGAGGAGGGAGCAAGAGGATCCAGGTAGGGGTGGAGGGAGGGAGGGGAATGGGGAACCTATCAAGTTTGTATGAGTGGAAAAAATAAATAAAAAGAATTTTAGACTTTGAATGAAAACAAAAACTGCCATAAAATTCAACTTCTATTCTAGGTAAAAACTCTGCCAAACAGAATCACAATACAATTTTTCTTACCCAAAGTAAAGAAACAAAAGCAAAAATAAGGAACTCTAGGCTTTATATAAAACTTCAACATACTCATATAAGAAAAGATAATTACTAGTAAGCTAATCGCCAATGAACAAATAAACAAAAATAGAGAGAATATGCTTGATGTGAATGAAACTTTTGAATCTCTACACTACTGAAAAAGAGATATGGTTATTTTTAAGTAAATATAAGTGACAATATGAACTTTTTGAATTAATTTGATACTTTAATGAGGCTGTAAACATAGAACAACACAATACAAATAAATATTATGAAAAAGGAACATTTTTTCTGCCTTTAAGAAAAGTCAGCTATCGCTTCTCGGCTTTTTGGCTAAGATCAAGTGAAGAAAAGTCAGCTGTTACAATATAGCCTCTGAAGTCATATGATTTTCCACAACTGATTTTTGTAGGTATTTCCTTTACTGCCCCCAAATACCATAGCATTTGTATATATTTCAGGTCTCTAGAGCCCCTTAAGCCCCCAAATACCCATATATGTTAAATATTGAGATGTGGTTGCTGTGGGAATTCTAACAGATTGATGAATAAATTGGTGAATAAATCTCATGAACTGATGATAAGTTGTGTACCCACTCTGGAGAGACATATTAGCTAATATCATGTTAAACTGAGCAACACAATTCTTTCTTTCCCGATGACTTTATATGTAAGCCAGACAACCTAGGAAAAAAACTCTCCTCATGTTCATGATAAATAAAAAAAAATAGCACATTGTTAATAAAAGAGGAAAGAGTGAAGCATTAGAATTTTCACCATATACCCCTTTTGGTTAGTGTTATATGGTTATGTTTGAAGACTATAAATCAGCTAAAAAATGAATGAATATGATTTACAACATCCAAATATAGGAATCTCAAATCTATGTAGTAAGGTAATAGCATACAGCAAGTATATATTTAAATCATATATATTTAAAATGAATATCAATGAATAAATTGATGAGACTCAATGTACAACACAGATGTTAATGAAAAAATTGAAATATAACATGACTATAGATGCACAGCTATGGTAGAAATGTATAGTAACACTGATGTCATCATTAGTATCTTCTCCATAGTGGAAAGCACCTAGTATTTTTTTAAAAAATGAGACAAATATATAGATAATACTCAAAATGTTAATTATAGTCTATATTCTGCATTAAATGGTAGTTAAGTGCTTTTTAATTTGAATTGGCTACATTGAGATGTGCATATTATGACACACAAATCTGTGGCATTTTCAGTAACACACATTTAAATTATTACTTAGGCACTTTTAAACCATGGCTCCTAGATAAATGGATGTTGAATCTAAAGTTAAGAACATTTGTTAACTCTAATCTAGAATTAAATAATAGTTGTAGTAAGGAATTCAAATCTTGTTATATAGTCAAACATGTATTCAAATATTAGTTTTATTTAACTGTCCAGGTACGTTTAGATTTTCAAGTTTCAAATTCATTCATTTGTGATGTGGTAACAACTATTTTATAATTTATGGAATTGGTTAAGGAATGGTTGACAACTCAATAACTGTTTCCTATTAGACTAGCAGTGTATCTCAGTAGTACAGTATATAATTGCCAGCCACAAGGTTTTCTGTGTTTGATCCCCACAAACATTTACCATGTCACTATTATTCTTAGGATCTAGGAATATTTAGTGTTATATAAAAATGATAATTGGTTTAATATATAAGAAAAGATAAAGTATTAACAATTTGAAAATATTTTATTAGTATTTAAGAATTGTACATTATTATAAGTTCCTGTAATAAGTTATTATGCTTATATATTAGCAATTTAACACCAAACTTGTCAATTTGTCCTCTTCCAGAAAGTGTTTGCTAACAATATGACTGACAAGAGACACATGGAAGTGGGTTTATGATGGCAAGCAACGATTTTGTTTTTCTTTTGAACTAAAAGGAATTTCATTTAGTCTTCCATCTCTAGAGGACATTTTATGAAAAGCAAAGGCAATATCTAGGGAAGATTCATGGATGTGGCTTTGTAAACTGTCTTCCAGATGCTTCACTTAGTTTCACAAGGCTGTTCCTGAGGTTATTCCTAAATGCTTCATGTTTAAAATTATCTGGAAATGTTACTAAGAAGGTAACTGGAAAGATGTACAATTTGTCATTTCATGTGAAAATAATTCCGTTTTCTCTGACCACATGATCAAATACTAAGAGGCTGAATATCGACGTGGACTATCACTCATGTCTGTAACGTTAATCATCCTCAGGTATTTCCTTCCTTGATATCTACTTTCCTTCCTTCCCCAATTTTCTTTTCCTCTCCCTTCCTTCTTTAATACTTTTTAATGACTTCCCTCTCATGTGATCACATAGGAGTTTTCTCTGTGTGACCTGGGCAAAGCTGAATTTACAGAAAGATCCAACTTTTATCGAAACAATTTTCAATATCTCAAATTCCAAATGTGATCTAAGTTCATCAGGTAATAAAGGCATTTAGTACATAGTACATAGTATCATTTCCATTGATTGTCTTGCTCAGTGGCATTTTTATTTGGGTTTTCTTGCTACAAGACGTCTTTATAAGAAGTGAACAATCAATGATAGTGAGAATACGTCAGGATAGTGGGAAAGGTACTCTGTTCAATACATCATGCTATTTCTTTGGTTTTACTTTATTTTATTCCTGTGATTTTGACTCTGACTTGCTATTTTATTTCTATTTCAATAATTTCTGTCCTGATCTTAATATTTCTCTATGTCTATTATTTTTGTTTACTTTGTCTTGCTTTTCCAAGGACTTAAGGTAATAACCTATTTATGTGAGTTTTTAGTGATTTTTTTTAATGTTTAAGAATGACTTTGTTAAATCCTACAGATTTTTTGGAATGTCATACTTTAATTTTTATTCAATTTTGGCTATTTTTATTTCCTTTTTATTTTTCCAAAGATTCATTCAATATTTAATAATGTGTTTTTCAATTTCCATAACTGCCTTATACTTTTTGTGATTTCTCTTTTTGTTGATACCTAATTTCATTTCACTGTCATCAGATAAAACATATGGGACATTTCAAGTTTTGGTATTTGTTTAACCTTTTTTTGTATTCCCATATGTGGTTAGTCTTAGAGAAAGTCCCATGGGCTGCTGAAAGAATGCTGCTTCAATTACTCTTTCTGCTGCTGGGAGGCAACGTTCATACACAACTTAAGAGAGAAAGAGGAGATTTATTTTGCTTAAGGTTCCAGAAGAAATATACTCCATTATGGCAGAAAAGGCACGGCAGGCTGCAGAAGCAAAGGCAGCTTAGATCACATACATCATCATGGAGGTCCAGAGAGAGAGCAAGCAGGAAAACTGCAAGAGCAGATTGATAGTAGAAGCAATGCAGGGCTAACCAACCTCAAGGCTTGCCTCCTGTAATATGTCTTCTTCCACCAAGATTCCACCTTCTAAAAGTGCCGCAACCTTTTCAAACATTAGCATCAGCTAAACACACAAACATGTGAGCTTGTCACATTCCAGCCATGACAAATGTGTATTCTCTACTGTTTGAATGAAAAATTTCATAGATACCTGATTATGACCTTTTAATCTATGATTTCACTGAATTTTAAATTTTCTCTATTTATGTTTTGGTCTATTTATTTTTGGTGTTAACTATGTTATTGAAGAATCTACTATTATTGTGTTAAGATTAATATAGAACTTTTTGTATAATAGTATTTGTTTTAGGAAACTGGATGCATCTGTTTGGTGCCTGCAAATTTAGAATTGTAATGCCTTTTTGACAGTTTTTTCCTCTTGATCAGTATGAAGTGCCCTTCTTTATCTCTCCTGATTAGTTCTGGTCTGAAGCTTGTTTTGTCAGACTTTAAAGGAGCTACTCCTAATTGTTTCCTGGTCCCATTTTCTTGGGATACCTTTGCCTATTCTTTCCTTATAAGATGGTGACTATCTTTGATATGTTTCTATAGAATAGAATAGAGTAGAGCTCCTAAGAACTCCACCAATGGGTATAAAATTAACAAACACAAATTACTAGCCTTTCTATGTACTAATGATAAACACAATGAAAAAGTAACCGGGGTAACAACTCCATTCACAATAATAAACCAAAGAAAAATAAATGGGAATAAAATTTCCAAAAAATGAAAGAACTCTATAATGAAGACTGTAAGAAACTGATGATAAAACACTGAGGAAGACAGAAAGATCTTCCATTTCATGGATTGGAAGAATTAGTTTTGTGAAAATGACCATCCTATCAAAATCAATCTACATATCAATGCTATACCAATCGAAATCACAAGAAATTTCTTTACAGACAAGTAAAAAAATCTTATAATTCATATGGAAACACAAATGATAATCTTAAACCAAGGAATAGTGTAGAAAAATGTTGCCATATCTGATTTCAGGCTATGCCACAAAGCCATATAAAAAAAACCCAGCATAACACTGGCACAAAACAGACACATAGATCAATGGAATAGAATAAAGGACACCAATATAAGTTCATACAACTGTAACTACATGGTTTTTGGCAAAGATGCCAAAAATACATAGTGAAAAATTACATCTTTACCAATGGTGTCGGGAAAACCATATCAGATGTAGAAGAATGAAACTGAATTTTTATTTCTCACCTTGAACAAAGGCAATTCAAATGGATCAAGGGCAATGTAATACTGAATATCTTGAAACTGCTAGAGGAAAAACTAGGGAAGACATTTCAACATTCAGGCAGCAGCAAAGACTTTCTGAATAGAACTTCAATAGTTTTGAAAATAAGACCAACAACTGACAGGTGGTGTCTCATTAGACCAAAATGCTTCTGTATAGCAAAGGAAAACATCAAGTGGATAAAGAGGCAGGAACTCTTTGCTTGATGTACAAATGTATCTAGAACACATGAAGAAATAAAAAGTCTGAAGAGCAGAAAACAAACAACCCAACAAAACGTGGGCTGTGTGTTGGAGAGATAACTCAGGATTCAAGCCTCTGCCTTGAAAGTAGAAGAACTTGAGTTCACATCCCATGTAAAAAAGGTGGGCAGAAATGGCAGTAATCTGTACTTCTGGTCCTGGAAGGCAGAGCCTGAGAAACCTCAGAGCAAAGCAAAAAAAAGTAGAGCAATTCAGGATGATTCCCAAAGTCACCCTGAGATCTCCACAGACACAGAAAGTGCCCTCTAACAGACAGACAGACAGACAGACAGACAGACAGACAGACAGACAGACATGCACACACACACTCATACATGCACATCGTAACACACACACACACATACACAAGTAGATTGTGAATCTGGACATAGATTTATCAAAAGAAAAAGTACTATTGTCATCACAAGAGCAATATGAAAACAGAGGGGAACAGAGGAGTGACAGGTTAACAAGGCTGTGGAGTGGAACAATGGGAAAGTGACAGGGGCGAGAGAAAGAACTGGTCAAAATAATGCGTACACCCACATACAGCAAAAATTCACCTCAATAACAGAAGCACAACCATGTTAATAGCAGCACTGCTTACAATAGCAAAGTCATGGAATCAACCCAAATGTCCAACAGTGGATAAGGAAACTGTGGTACATCTATACAATGGAGTACTACTCAGCCATCAAAAATGATGAATTACTGGAATTTGTTGGGAAATGGATGTTATTAGAAACAATTATATTAAGTAAAGTATCCCAGACCCAGAAAAAAATTTTTTTTATTTCAGCTCATACAAACTTATTAGGTACACCAGTTCCCTCCCTCCCTCCTCCTCCCCCCGTACCCCCTCCTCCCCCTCCCCACCCCTCTCCCTCCCCATCCCCCAGTGCCTCCCATCCCAATTCCCAGAGAGTCCTTTCTTGTGCATGTCTGATTTTCCTCTGGGCCCTCCTCTCCAATGACGTACAAGGACCCAGTGGCCTTTCCCGAACCCTTTCCCGTGTTCCCCTTAGGTATAGGAACACTGCTGTGGCTGCCAATCCTTTGCCTCCAAGGATCTTGGTGCCTTTAGCAGATGCTAGACTTTGTGAGGTCAACAGTGTGTTAGACAATGCTCAGGGCATGCAAAGTCCAATTATGATTGCTTCACCCCTAACTAGTATAGAGTATCTTACATATCATTGCTCCTCCCATCCTTATGCTCTTACACTCTTACCGCCCCCTCTTCCGCAAATTTCCCTGAGCTTCAAGATGGGGAGAGACTAAGCTGGCCTAGTTCTAGGTGGTTGATATAGAGTCTCTGAAGTTCTGGATTGTGGTTTGTTGATTTTCTTTTGCAGTTTTGCTGCTCCTGCAATGCCCTTCACTCCATCCTGGTGGGCATTGTATGTTACCCCCTGGCCAGAGACAAAAAGCTGTTAGAGTCTAGTGATAAAAGCACATTCAAAGGTAGATGTAAGAAAAGTGGGAAACCACAGTGAGGGAGGGGTCTATCACCCATTTGCAAAATTGTTACTTTTTATCTGCCAGACTATATGCCCTCCCCTTCTGGTGAGATCACTCCCCCTCAGTAGTAAATGATCAGGAACAAAAGTCTGTGAACTTAATCAGATGTCTCATTACTTATTTGGGTCCTTGGTGGAGGCCTATTTTCCCTGCTGTAACATGGTCCCTTCTCTCCTTCTTTCTGGTGTGGCCCTCCTACCCCATCCCTCCTGTTCATAATCCTTGCAATTACTGTCTCTAGGTGGGCTGGGTGGGTTTGGTACTAGGAGCCACCTATTAGGGAGTACATACGGCGCTTAATTTTCTGGGTCTGGGATACTTCACTTAATATAATTGTTTCTAATGACATCCATTTCCCGGCAAATTCCAGTAATTCATCATTTTTGATGGCTGAGTAGTACTCCATTGTATAGATGTACCACAGTTTCCTTATCCACTCGTCAACTGTTGGACATTTGGGCTGATTCCATGACTTTGCTATTGTAAACAGTGCTGCTATGAACATGGTCGTGTTTGTGCTATCGAGGTGAACCTCTGCTGCATGGGGGGTTATTCCCAAAAGTGGAATAGCAGGGTCATATGGCATTTCAATCTTTAATTTCTTTAAGAATCTCCAGAGGGCTCGCAGAGTGGCTGTATGAGCCTGCATTCTCACCAGCAATGTAGGAGAGTTCCCCTCTCTCCACATCCTCTCCAGCATTGGTCGTTGTTAGTATTGTGGATTTTTGCCATCCTGACCGGGGTGAGATGATATCTCAGGGAAGTTTTAATTTGCATTTCCCTGATGGCTAAAGAAGTGGAGCATTTTTTCAGATATTTGTTAGACATTTTAATTTCATCCCTGGTAAAGTTTCTTTGAAGTTCCAGGGCCCATTTTTTAATTGGGCCATTGGTTTCCTTGGTGTTTAGTTTTCTAAGTTCTTTGTGTACTCTGGATAATAGAGCTCTATCAGATATGTGGTTAGTGAAGATTTTCTCCCATTCTGTGGGTTGCCTTTGAGCTCGTGTTACAATCTCTTTATCTGAACAGAAGTTCTTTAATTTCACAAGATCCCAACTGTTGAAGGTTGGTAGCAGTGACTGTGCCATTGGATGTCTGTTTAGGAACTGTTGGTGAGCCAAATCAGCTCGAGGGAGTTCCCTACCCTTTCAACATTGGTTTTTATAGTCTCTGGCCTGATATCAAGGTCCTTGATCCATTTGGAATTAAGTCTTGTACATGGTGACAAGTACGGGTCCAGCTTTAATCTTCTGCATGTGGAGATCCAGTTTTGCCAGCACCATTTGTTGAAGATGCTGTTCTTTTTCCATTGGATTCTTTGGGCCCCTTTGTCAAAGACCAAATGGCTGTAACTTTGTGGGCTTATATCTGGGTCTTCAATCCTTATCCATTGATCTGTGTGTCTATTTTGGAGCCAGTACCAGGCTGTCTTTACAAATGGATTTGTAGTATAGACTAAGGTTTGGTATGGTTATACTTCCAGCTGTGTTTTTGTTACTCAGGATTGTTTTTGCTATCCTGGGTCTTTTGTGCCTCCATATGAACTTTGAGATTGTTTGGTCAACTTCTTTGAAGAATTGCTTTGGGATTTTGATTGGTATAGCATTGAATCTGTATATTGCCTTTGGTAGGATGGTCATTTTCACGATGTTGATTCTGCCAATCCAGGAACAAGGGAGGTCTTTCCACCTTCTGGTGTCTTCTGCGATTTCTTTCTTTAGGGTTTTAAAGTTTTCATTGTAAAGGTCTTTTACCTCCTTAGTTAGGTTTATACCAAGGTATTTCATTTTTTTAGGGGCTATAATAAATGGTATTGTTTCTCTCAAGGCTTTTTCACTTCTTTCATTCTGGGCATATAGGAAGGCCTCTGATTTTTGCACATTTATTTTGTATCCTGCCACCCTGCTGAACTTCTCAATTAGTTCCAGGAGCTTCCTGGTGGAGTTTTTGGGATCACTCAGGTATAAGATCATGTCATCTGCAAATAGGGATAGCTTGACTTCTTCCTTGCCGATTTGAATCCCTCTTATGTCCCTTTCTTGTCTTATGGCTTCAGCTAAGACTTCAAGTACAATATTGAATAGAAGTGGTGAGAGTGGACAGCCTTGTCTAGTTCCTGATCGAAGTGGGAATGCTTCCAATTGTTCCCCATTGAGCATAATCCTTGCTGTGGGCTTGTTGTACACAGCTTTTATTATATTGATAAAGGTTCCTTCCATTCCTACTGTCTCTAGCGTTTTGATCATAAAAGGCTGTTGGATCTTGTCAAAAGCTTTTTCTGCATCTATCGAGAGTATCATGTGGTCTTGGAATTTGGACTGGTTTACATGATGAATTACATTTATTGATTTGCGTATGTTGAACCAACCTTGTGTGCCGGGGATGAAGCCTACTTGGTCCCCGTGAATGATCTTTTTAATATGATTTTGAATCCGATTTGCTAAGACTTTGTGGAGAATCTTTGCGTCTGTGTTCATCAGGGAGATCGGCCTATAGTTTTCTTTTTTATGCGAATCTTTATTAGGTTTTGGGATTAAAACGATATTAGCTTCATAGAAGGAATTTGGTAGTGTTCCTTCCTTTGCTATTTGATGGAACAGTTTAAGGAGTATTGGTGTTATTAACTCCTTAAATGAAGACCCAGAAAATTAAGTGCCGTATATACTCCCTAATAGGTGGCTCCTAGTACCAAACCCACCCAGCCCACCTAGAGACACTCAAAGATAAATCTCTGTAATACCTACAGTAATTGCAAGGATTATGAACAGGAGGGATGGGGTAGGGGGGCCACACCAGAGACAAGGAGAGAAGGGACCATGTTACAGCAGAGAAAATAGGCCTCCATCAAGGACTGCAAGTAAGTAATGAGACATCTGGTTAAGTTCACAGACGTTCGTTCCTGATCATTTACAACTGAGGGGGTATGATCTCACCAGAAGGGGAGGGCATATCGTCTGGCATATAAAAAGTAACCATTTTGCAAATGGGTGATTGACCCCTCCCTCTCTGTGGTTTCCTACTTTTATTACATCTACCTTTGAATATACTCTTATAACTAGACTCTAGTTTAACAGCTTTTTATCTCTGGCCAGGGAGTGAAATACAATACCCATCAGGATGGAGTGAAGGGCATTGCAGGAGCAGCAAAACTGCAAAAGAAAATCAATGAAACATAATCCAGAACTTCAGAGACTCTATATCAACCACCTAGAACTAGGCCAGCCTAATCTCTCCCCATCCTGAAGCTCAGGGAAATTTGCGGAAAAGGGGGCGGTAAGATTGTAAGAGCATAAGGATGGGAGGAGCAATGATATGCGAGATACTCCACACAAGTTAGGGCCGAAGCAATCATAATTGGACTTTGCATGCCCTGCGCTATGTCCCACACTCTGTTGACCCCATAAAGTCTAGAATCTGCTAAAGGCACCAAGATCCTTGGAAGCAAGGAATTGACAGCCATAGTAGTGTTCCTATGCTTAAGGGGAACACAGGAAAGGGTTCAGGGAAAAGCCACTGGGTCCTTGTACATCATCAGAGAGGAGGACCCAGAGGAGAGTCTGGCATGCACATTAAAGGATTCTCCGGGGATTGGGGGGAGCACGGGGGATGGGAAGGGAGGAGTGAGGGGAGGGGGAGCAGGGGGGTAGGGGGAGGAAGAGGGAGGGAGGGAACCGGTGTACCTATTAAGTTTGTATAAGCAGAAATAATAATAAAAATGTTATTAAAAATAATGCATACATGAAAAAGCCACATAGAAACTGCTACTAATTAATGAATATAGGTTAAGAGAGTTAGAAAGGAGATATCATATAGGGCTAGATGCTACTGCTCCCGAAAGCCATTGCAAGTATTGAACCGCTCCTTATGAATTCTTGATTAGGGAGATCCAGAGGCTCCTAAAACGATATAGCCTTTTACCAGTCCTCTTGGTTTCCCACCAGAACCTGTTGCTAAACACATCACCCCTAGTCTGAAAAAAACAGAGAACTCCGTCTAAAGCTGAGGTGGAAGTTTTTTTCCTCGCCGGCCAGCTTTCACTGGTGTTGGAAGAATCTATGCAGGCTGATGGAGGAGAAAAGATGCCAGTGGTCTTTGTCAGTTGCAAGTGTTAGAAAGTATATTATCAAATCTGCCAAGGAAGATGAGTCCACTGTTGCAACAGCAATATGACTTTTATAGAGCAACCAAGGATTTGAGGCATGTTCCGCAAGAGGGAATTGATGTCTGATACTGTAAATCCTATCAGAAATATGTGATTGAGGATGTCTTGAACTTTTGACATGGTGCCAAGCTGCTTTGTAAATATGTTTTTACCCATAGACAAATGCTGCTGTTCTCAGCCTTAATTTAAGGAGCTTCTCTTTATGATGAATAGCAGAGAGTGCAATCGCACATGGCTCACGATGCTGAGAGCAAGTAAAATGGAGTAAAATGGGGTAATTCAATAGAGCTAATGTGGAACCAGTCCTTTTTTAAAGTAAAACTCCTCAGATCGATATAGATTTCAACTAGAATGGAGAACCACCATTTACAGAAACTAATGGAACAGACAAGCTCTCTTCTACCCAGAATATTCTTTTAGAATGTTAGGTAGACTGACTTTCCTTTGAAATCTGACTTAATGCACATCGATGAAGAAATGACTCTTTCCATTAGGGAGCATAGAAGACTCAATTGAGACCAGAGCCTGCTTGGTTAAGTGCACAGGATTAGGACT
This sequence comes from Typhlomys cinereus, assembly GCA_023101885.1. Lineage (NCBI taxonomy): Eukaryota > Metazoa > Chordata > Mammalia > Rodentia > Platacanthomyidae > Typhlomys > Typhlomys cinereus. The sequence goes on along the minus strand of JALPQD010000498.1, from coordinate 1,217,085 downwards.
AGGAATATACCTGCAATTACATCCTTAACCCAGACATTCAAGTACTCTTGCCAGTTGCCTAATGCTGCTCAAAATTTAATGTGTTTTTGGAGGAAGGAAGCCCAATGCTAGCATTTTAAAATTATGTCATGTGGATTTTACTGTTCAGCCCATTTTAAGAATCACTGTTTCATTTAATTCAAAACAGTCATTTTCAGCTTCCTGAAATTAATTATATATTAATAATATATTAACTTGCATTATAAAATCAATTAACTATCTAGTATATGATAAGTTAGTACTCATTTCAATTCATTGTATTTTATAGATAAGAACTGATTTTCTATATGAGTAAAGGAATTGATGACAAGCATATAAAATAGCAATGTCCAAATAATATTAGCCTTTCACATTATTTTTTAATTTTTTTTAAATTCAATTTTGTGTGTGTGTGTGTGTGTGTGTGTGTGCGTGTGTGTGTGCGTGTGTGTATGTGTGTGTGTGTGTGTGTGTGTGTAGAACCACGGGCGAATTCGGGAACCACCATGGACGCCTCCACCTCCTCTTTGTTTACTCTGCCCTGGGATTCACAGGCTCCGCCCTACCAGGACCAGAAATGCAGGCCGCCCCCGCTTCCGCCTGGTGTCTATACATGGGGTCTAGGATCCGAACTCAGGACCTTCTGCCTGCAATAGCCTTTCACATTATAAATACAACACTTTATTTCAAAATGTTTTGTCTTCTTAAATACAATACATATACACAAATCTATGTGTATATGAGAGTATGTGTGCATGTATTTGGATATGTGTGTAGAAGTCAAGGGTCAAGTTTTCGGTGTTCCTTGCCTTTCCATCTTGTTTTAGAACCTATTTCTTCACTGTTGCTGCATATGCCAGGTGCAAGCTTTTAGAGATTCTCAGTTCTTTCAATTCCATTTCCTGTTCACACTGCTACATCCAATTTTTATATACAATAGGATCACAACTCAGGTCATCAGGTTTACAAGACAAGCACATTGCAAGACATGCTCATCTATCTCCCCAACTATGCCTGGTTGTATATTTAGACAAGCATAAAAATTGACTTGTTTTCTAAGTATATCCCAGCTGAATGGCATAGAGATACTTAAATGGTGCTCCTTGGCAGGAAGAAGTTAATTGCTATAAAGTATCCACAAACTAGATAGAGAGTGCAATACGATTTTTCTGGCCAATGGTCCAAAATTACATTTTAAGTGCAAATGTAAGCAAAGACCATGTATTAGTCTTCAAGCATGAGTTCAAAATGACTAGGGAATCACATAAAAAGTGGAGTTCCTGAACACACAAAGTGAAAGATAAAATGCATGCATCTTAACTGAGTAAAGCCTAGCTCTAAGTACCAACACGTAAATTTTGAACTTTGCAAGCATTAAAGTGAATAATATGCAAGTTAAAATTCCAGTAAAGCAATTCTATTCAATTTTGAAAAAAATTTAAAACAGAAAATTCCATTGCAAACCAAATCCATTGCAAAGGATTTGGTTATTTTTAAGTAAACCACTTGCTTGGCTTATTTTAAAGGCTTCCTATAACACCAAAAAATATTTTAGGTGACAATTGTGAATATGACTGGAGTAAGATATTGCTCACATATCATTCACACTGGGATTTCTAAGGATGAGCATTAATAAGCATGTCATAAAATAACAGCCTTTGAAATTCCTGCTTTCCCCTGACACAGGAATCATGCAGATCACTTGAGAATTCTTTTACCATGTTTTGTATTGTCTCCATGGACCTTTGCATGTTGATGACTTATTGTTCAACTTATGTCATTAGTTAATATCAATATAAAATTTGGGAGACTTCAGGCTACACATAATCTTAATTTTTTTCTTCTTCATTCAGCTTATAGTCTTTGATCAGAATTTTAATTGCAATGAGATTCTTTAGCATCTTATGAAGGAAATACAGTCAATTGTGATGAATATAAAGCCATTATATATCTAAGATTAAATGCTTAATAAATGAACCATTTCATCGAGAACAATCTTACTATGTGAACATTATAACATTTTTCTTATAAGTCTGTCACTGAACTGTCATTATTTACAAATCTTAAAAGTGAATCATGGGAAAATACTTGTTATAGTTATAGATTAAAAAGGAAGGTTTCTTAATCACTTGATTATAGCTGATTTTTTTTCCTAGACTTAGGAAAATATATCTGTTTCTAATTGCTTTTTGTGAAAAGTTTTTTATCCTTTTAGTGTTACATACATGAACATAGTAAATTTATGATATTTTAACCTCTTAATCCCAATCCTGTACCCTATGTTTATAAAAAATGTGTAATAAAACATTTTAGGGACATAGTTATGTACCATGGTGAGGTAGATAAAATTGCTCAGGCTAGATTCTGATCTCAGACTTTTGTGAAAAACACTGACTCTTAGAGCATCACTGCTCTGGGCAGGTAACCCTTCTCTAAAATATGGAGGTTTAGCTAGATATATTCTAAGGTTATTTTCAACTCTAGAAATACTACATGATTTAAATTTTACTTTTGTCATGATGCAATGAATGATGTTTTTTCCATTTCAAGAATACTTACAGATAAGGCTGGTGGTCCTGGAGGTCCCATATCACCCTAAAATGGGTAAAAGAAGATTGCAGTTACCAATAACCCCTTTGTGCACGCACACTATTTATGAGTTTCTAGATAAAAATAGTATCTTCAGATAAATCTTTAAAGACATAAAAATGGAATGAATCCTGGCAAAATTCTCTGCACAATGAGAAATTCATTGTGTTCCCTTTATCAATCCTGATATATAAATCCCCTCGTGCGCCCTTGTGCTTTTTGTAGCAGCAGAACTTGTTTTGAAATAAAACTAAAATAATCCAATTTTCTATTCTTTTGAATACTAACCCAAAATTAGAAAAGAAAATAGCTTTCCAAATGTGGTTGCTTGCCAGTGAAGCAGCTGGGAGGCTGATAATTTTTCTGACAAAGTTAAGATGAGGATCAGCAGAAAGAGTGAGTGGATCTCCTCCACTTCGTGCCTCCCAGCTGCAAAAAGCAGTTCTTACTGCTCATCTATGAGCCAGTGAATGTGCATTATAAGTGCCATTAGCTTTAAGAGGCTTTTCCTACATTTATGTATGTGCAAAGTGCTGAAATTCCTTTTCTGACCTATGTGAATACAAATATCCAGGTGTGTATGTTGACTATTGTTGAAATGCTCAACTATAGTTGAAATGTTGAATGACTATGTTGAAGTCTGTGTAAAGAATATCCAAAAGTTCCCAATATGTCAACTTTTAATGTCTTAGAAACTGCTCATTTTTTATGAACTCTCAATCATCAAGACTGAATATTCTTGCTATGTCTTTTGCTAACTTTGACATTTTGGAAGTCATATTCCCATAATATGTCATATGGGGCTATGGATGTTAGAGTCTCATGTTGAAGATATCTTAGGGATTTTCTCTGTTCTCATTAAATTTAGTTGCCTCAAATATCAAGACAATGTTATACATTCATTATTTTAAGACAAACATTAAAATAATGGTTGTTAAGGAACACTGGTATTGCTTCCTTCAGTCATGAGGAACTAATATTCAAAATCAAATTGGATTAAGCACTAAGTGATGAAGGTTGACAAGGATTTCTAAATGTTTCAAGAATGGAGGATAAAATATAATGCAAAACCCTTGCATGCACAATTTTCATGATTCTTGCTTTTACTGTTCCTCAATTCACACTGCAAGGCCACTGCCAACATGCAATTATGAAATAGCAAACTGAGGAAGGTGACAGGAAATTGAATGTTCAGAGTACGACTGAGACACTAAGTTAGCTTCCTTCCCTGTAAACCACCCTGCTTCATCATTAAGGTGAGAGCTCACTGCTACTGGCTGAGTTTCCTGACACAGGATGCCTGCTGTTAATTTGGTGATCGAATACCTCATGTGGTTGAGCAAGAATGAGAAAAGAGAAGTTTTATAAACACAAGTTACTGTCAACTAGCAATCACAACTTCCCTATCTTCAAAAAAAAAATGAAATGAACCAAAGGGCTTGTCTCATTTGGATTCTTTTTAGCATAACAGCCATCTTTTAATTGAAAAATGTTTTGGTATCTAAATAGTATCTCTAAGATGTTTCAACTCTTTTTTTGCAAGGAGAGGTAGTTTCTTAAAATAAGGTTGGAACATTTAGGGGTAGATACAATACCTTTTCTCCTTTGGGGCCAGGTAGACCTTGAGGACCCAAGTCACCTTTCAAACCCTGAAAAAAATAATGGATAAAATTTCTGTGTATGGCTCATAGAAAGCTTCCACTCCTAACAAACCATTAGTAACAGAATAAATCATAATTTAATGAACTTCCCAATGCCATTCTTCTTTTCACTGTATGGAGAGAAATAGACAACTGGCACCGAAGTGATCAGCAACATCTGTGTCGAGATGATGCTGATACATTAAATCAGCGCCAGGCCTCAATATTGCATATTTGCGCAACTTTGCTTCCTGCTAAAATTACATTAATTCACCATCTGGGAGAACATCATGTAGATCTATATGAGCTTTTAAGTATCCTCTTTGGATTAAATTTGTGGCTGTTGTAAATATCTCTGATTTAGCATTAATTTCACTTTTATAAAGCTTGCCAAAAAATTCAGGAGTTAAATCAAAAACATTTTTATGTCTTTATCAAGAAATCTAGTTGTAGGAGGAAAAGCAATGAAAGCTATGTTCTGTAGCTGCAGCTAAAATGTAATATCTTTCCTGTTGAAAAGTATGTTTTAGTTTTCTAATTCCCTCTCCTTTTTTAAACCTGGATTGATGAAGATGTCAAATGGAACTGCGTGAGATAGAGAATAGCAGATAAATATTTCCACAGATCCTTCTGACTCTTGGATTTTTCCTGGGTATTTAGTCGATCTGACTCAGAAAGGAAAGCTTTCATGAGCACCACAGTCAATTTCACTAGAGGACATCAGTTGTACCGCTGAATGTAGTCACAGTGGAAAGAGAAAAAAAGCTACATAGACACATACTGACTGTGCAGAGAACAGGAAAAAAAATCTTGCTTCATCTTTAATTCAAAACATGGGATGAGGGACGAGTAATAATGGAAAAAAAAGACCTCGAGCTATATAATGCACAGTAAGTCCATGCATCTCACTGTTTTTATCTGGGGGATCCAGCTATTACTGTCCTGGCATTTTTCTAGTGATAATGTTAAATTCCAGATCCTGTAGCTATCCAACAGTAGAAACTAAGGAAAAACTGAAGGAATCAAAAGAAAATTTGATCCTTAAAGCATTCTTGGTGCACAGAGAATGTGAAATCTCTTATCATACATTAAGAATGATGGGTGAAAACAACATCTAGTTGGTAAAAAATTTAATAAATAGACTTTTGTCATATAAAGAACATGCTTATAAAAAGGAATGAATAGTATTCATCAAATAGTATTATATAGTATTTGAGATGTGGTATTCTCTTATTATTTGAAATATCCTTTCCTTCCTAAATCAATGCACTCAAGAATAAATTTGGCAACAACATATCCTACATGAATTAATTCATTCATTTATCCAATAATCATTTACTTCAAACCTTATGTTTAGCCACTCTTCTAGCCTTTACACCTGCCCCATCCAAAATAGTAGTTCGAGACACATAGGTTACAGATATTTATTTATTTTTATTTATTTATAGTGCTAAAGATTGATCCCAGGACTTGCTCATGCCATGCAACTTCCATATTACCGAGCTTTATATCCAGTCTAGTTTATCATATTTGGAATAAAGGACAATGAAGATACTCCATCAATAATTCTTACATTATTTTTTGAAATTATAAAATTTGAATGCAATGGATCATTATGAAATTTATTATTAAAGTAGTTTCAAGAGTGGTGAGAAATTTCAGTGTAAATATCACCTTCTGTGTAAACAAAAAGACTGCAATTTGGATCCCCAGAATCCACATAAATGCTCAGTAGGTGTAGTACTGTCCCGGTATTTCCAGCCTCAGAACGAAGAGACAGGGCAACTCCAGAGCAAGCCGGCTAGCTATACAGCCTTGTTAGTGAGCTTTGCGTTTGACTGGGTGACCCTGCCTGAAGGAATAAGCTGGAAAAGGAATTAAGGATAATTTCTAACGTTACTCTTGAGCTCCACATGCAGATGCACATACAAATGTCCAGACACACACACACACACACACACGCACACACACGAAATGAAAAAAAGGTAATTTCACTTCTTCCTATTTTGTCCGCATGTGATTACTAGAAAATACAACCTATTAACTTTTATCTTGAACTGACAGCTTTCTCTCTATTTCCCTCTATTTTCATTGGATAATACTGCTTTGGAGGTACCCAAAAGAACAAGAAAATAAAGAAGATGATCTCCATTACCAAACTTCAGTCTTTTTCTTCTGATCATTCTTCTAACTATGTCTGGACCATGGTCTTCATCCTGCTCTTGGCCTGCCTAGTCTGCTTATAGGGGAAAAAGTCATGGAAATCTGCTTAGAAAAACTTTCCTACCTTTGGAATCTGTTTGTTCTTTAATTATTATTATTATTATTATTATTATTATTATTATTTATTCAACTGCGCATATGCGTGTGTATGTGCGTGTGCGCGTCTGTGTGTGTGTGGGTCTGTGTATGTGTAGAACCACGGACGAATTCGCGAACTACCGTGGACGCCTCCTCCTCCTTCTCCCCCGGATTCACAGGCTCCGCCCTACCAGGACCAGAAGCGCAGGCCGCCCCAGCTTCCGCCTGGCGTCTATATGTGGGATCTGGGATCCGAACTCAGGACCTTCCACCTGCAAGGCGGAGGCTTAACCCCTGAGCCACCTCTCCAGCCCGGAATCTGTTTGTTCTTGACCGTCTTCAGTAAGACTTCTCTGAGATCAGCTTAAAAGAATTGTTCCATACTTGATGTTCCTCTTAGTTATTTTCCACACACTGACCTCCTTTTTCTGCTACAAATCCACCATTATTTTGGTGTATTTGGAACTGAGTCCAATTTCTTTCTCTTGTTTATTAAAAGCCGTTTGTTACTATTGTCTTGGATAAGATGTTCTTAACACTTTTTTCAAATGCCAGAATAAGTTTTTTTTTTTCCTTAACCAAAAAAACAAAAAAAAAATTTTGCCCTCATGGAACTATTGAAACTGAAGATAAGCAGATCTATAGGCTGAATGTGATGAGTGACAGAGAAAAACAGAGCTTATTGGATGCTTTAGGTACAGGTGACTTGTTTTAGAAGGAATCATGTCACAACATGATCCTGGGGAAAGTGGGGGTATTGAGAACAGCTATCACAAAGGTCCTTAAGATCGAAGACAATTAAATATCCTTAGGGAGAAGGTTGCTGTCAATCAAGGTCTGCTAGAGATCACATCACACAAAGAGTTGCAGTCTGTGGTTTTTAAGATTTGTGTGTGTACCTGGAACTGAGCCAGCCTAATCTCTCCTCATCCTGAAGCTCAGGGAAATTTGCGGAAGAGGGGGCGGTAAGACTGTAAGAGCACAAGGATGGGAGGAGCAATGATATGCAAGATACTGCACACAAGTTAGGGCCGACGCAATCATAATAGGACTTTGCATGACTTGCTCAATGTCCAACACATTATTGACCCCACAAAATCTAGCACGGACTAAAGGCACTAGGATCCTTGGAGGTTAGGGACTGACAGTCACAGCAGTGTTCCTAAGCTTAAGGGGAACACAGGAAAGGGTTCTGGGAAATGCCCCTGGGTCCTTGCACCTCATCGGAGAGGAGGACCCAGAGGAGAGTTTGGCATGGACATTAAAGAATACTCCAGGGATTGGGGGGAGAGCCATTGAGGGGAGGCACTGGGAGATGGGGAGGGAAGGGGGAAGGGAGGGCGTAAGAGAGGAGGGAGCAGGAAGGTGGGGGGGAGGTGGAGGAAGGGAGGGGACCAGTGTACCTGTTAAGTTTGTATGAGCAGAAATAATAATAATAATAAAAAAGATTTGTGTGTGTTATGTCCATACATGCATGTGTATGTGCACCTGTGAAGACCCAAGGATGACATTAGAAATCATCCTGGATTGTACTATTTCATTGCTTTGCTTTGGGATTTCCTGACTCTGCCTTCTAGGGACAGAATAACAGGCTGTCACCATATCCATCTGGCATTTTTACTTGGAATCTGGAATCTGAACTCAAAGCCTGAGCCTTCTTCCCAATCCAAAATTCCTTCTTTTTTTTTTTTTTATGCAGTGGAAAGCCACTTAAATATTTTAAAGGAGAAATGACATGATGTGACTGCTGTGTGTTATTTATTTATTTATTTTTAAAGTAAATTTATTAAATTTACATTGTTATATACATGCTCCTTCCCCCCTTCCTTCCCTCCCATGCTCATCCCATCTCCCTGTCCTTCCTCCCCTCTCAATGTGGGTCCAGTCTACTCCCTCCTATTCTCCTGTCCTTTGGTTCTGTGGGTCCTGGGGTTCTTTCTCTATCATCTGTGCTCATAGGGTTTCAGCCTCTGTGGCAGACAGAGAGGTCCATCCTTGTGTGGCCCACTAATATGGGTACTCCTCTACCTCGGTCTGACTCCTTGGCCCTAAGGATCCTACTTGCCTGGAACTATTTCTCCTGAGACGGGCACCTGTCCATGAGGGCATGTTGACATGTCCACCACTGTGCAGGTTTGTAGGGTTTTTTAAAAAAATAAAGTTGGCTATAATGTGGAACATAGATTTTAGGCAGGAAGAACAGAAGCAGAAAGTGTGACAAGAGCTTTCCAGCCAGAGAACTAATGCCTGGAGAGGGTGATAAGGTAGAGGTGGGGAGATGTGGCCAGACTGGCACTCACTGAGAGATGAAGCAGTAGGTGTGCTAAGTGTGGGGGCTGGAAAGGGTAACGATGGGGCTCGTTCACACTAGACTTTAACATTGGCTAGATCATTGCCACACTTGTTGAACTGAGACATTCATTTAAAATGTTTCTTTTTCTCTTCTTGCTCACCCAAAACTCCACAGAGAGAAGACAAACGTGAAAGAAACAAAAATATATAGGAAGAGCCAAGACCCTTTCAAAGTATCAGACATTGACAAATGCAAGAGGTGAATAGAAGGTGTATTGTTGCGAGCTGGAGGATAGCAGTGACCAAGTGCTTAAGCAGATGAGCAAGTCTGGAGGGTGTGAGGCAAACCACGGGAGAACCTGTGCAGTTGCTGAGGGAGGGCTACCATTCACTGGGTTCTAGTAAAAGCTATGATTCATAACCACCATATATACTACATGCGTTACCTCAATAGCATAAAATGGTAGTTAAAATTTAAAGATTCTTAGCTAATAAACTAAGCACAGTTATACATCCTAAGGAAAATATCTTCTTAGTAGTCGAATAAGGCAACTTTCTCTCTTCAATCACAAGGAAAGAGAGACAATACGATAATTAAAAATTGCTGTGAATATTGAATTCTCCCATAGACGTGGACAGCAAGGTAGTTGCCTGAGAAGCCTGTGTCTACTAGATATGCCCAAGACTAGCAATGTGGTATTCATCTGGCGCTTTACAAATGTGGCTTTATTTTAAATTATAAGGTTAAAGAATAATTCATAGTCCTTTCTGCTCTGTTTATACTCAGTTTGATAGGGATGTAACAGATTTAATTCAAAGAGGGCAACATTCAATAGAGAACTACTGTATTCACCAAGTTTCTAGGTCTATGGCTACTGAAATGGAGCTTGTAAGTTATGCCCCTCTGTGATAAAGTGTCATGCTGTTAAGGCCATGGCTTTGTAATGCACTCTGAGGAGCAGATCAGTACTATTTTCTTCAAGTGCAATTTTTCTCTTCATGTCCCACTGAGGCTGCTATCAACGGTCATTGAGCTCTGGAGAAAAAGACACAGTTCTCACACAAAGCATAAAACACCAAATAGAAAAGACTCTAAGCTTAAGACTGAACATGAAGGGTTTCTATTATTAGGTGTTTCAGTTTCCCAAGTTTAAGTTTCCCAAAAACATAGCAGTTGAATCTACATGCAATGTGGAGATGGGAAGTTTCATCTCAAGGACAAATGGAAGCTGAAGTGTTATGTTGGAATTATAAGAGAAAGTAGATTACAAACTTTTATTGAAGGATCTAAAACTCAGGAAATGTGGTTTTTTAAAATCAAGTGGCATACTAAAATGCTGTTTGTAAAAATTTTAGTAGGTTAATTTTCTGTTCTTGCTTCCACTGATTGCATCAGTCATAACTGATGATGCTAACTATTATCTTTGGCTTTGTGATTTGAACTTTTTATATTTAATAGTGCATATTACACTGGAATAAAAAGATTAACATGATTATTTTAGAAGCATCAAATACCTTTGTTTTGATAAAGAATGTTTAAAAAAATAATAATGATGCAGAAGAGACTAAATGCAGTGGCTGAAATATATTTTTCTAAAACTATATAGCCTTGCAAAACAAGTTATGAAAATAGTTATCAACTAAAGTGGAACATATAACATTTAAAGTTTCTAATAACAGCAAATGATTATGTAGTTCATACTAGATGTTAAGCATTGGAACAATGATACTACCAAAAACTCATATAAGCAAAGTACTATTAATATTAACATGCCATGGTGTAATTGGAGAAGATAAACTGTGCGATGTACCATGTAGTTTGTGGTAGATTTTGTATCTGAATTCATCAGTCTGTATTTAAAGGTCATAGTAGAAACTTACAGAACTTCCTCTCGAGTCTGTTTCAAGATATCATTGTATTAGGTCACAATAAAATTTAGATACACAACAGAGTGAAATCTGAAAATTTGAAGGGTAAATTCCAGCAATTCAAACTTTTGAGTTTTCCATATAAGTTTAGCATAACTTAGTTAAACTAGAACAAAATAGTAAATACCATGGAGATCAACCCAAAATATAGACACACACACACATAACACAAGAGTGCATTTAGAAAGAGATTTGAATGTTTTTGTGGTCCTAATAGCTACAGACTATTTAATGTTAGCTGGTAAGTCTCAGCGATGTTACTCAGTCTACTTTTGCCAGACGGTTCTACATAATAAAGAAGTGCTCTATAACGAACTCCTAAACTCCCATTGTATCCTGCTGAAAAAGAATGGACTTAAAGGTACTTCTTTTTAAATTAAGGTTTACTTTTTTAAAGTAGGCAGTTTGTGGAAAAATTGGCTCTAAAGAAATTGCTATATGATAGATCACATCAAGTCACATCAAACTATATGAAATATGCAAAAATAAAGATTTTCAGAAACAGTCTTGAGATGGCCTTTCCAAAAGCAGTGATTAAATAAAAGTTCCAGTACCAGGTATGTGATGTTTCTTAATGTACTTCTGGGGCAGAGGACTCTCAAAGGCCCCCCAAAACAATATAGTCTTTTGCTATTGCTCTTGGTCGCCCACAAGACTCACTGATGATAAGATCCTATCGCTGAAGACATTGTACACATTGATCACAGGACACAGAGAAAATGACTTGGAACTGATCTAGAAATTTTCTCTTTCCTGACCATCTTTCAAAGTACTTGAAGGTACTACATAGGCTGCTTGGGAAACAACCAAATCTCACCCAACTCTGCATGCTGCCATCTACAACCATAACTACCCTGATAAAAGAGAGTCATTGGTTCAACAGTGATGTGAATGCTAAGGGGAAACTATCTGCTTTCTGATTTTTATTTAAGGTCTGTTTTTCATTAGAGACCACATTCTGGGTACTACAAACTATTCAAAGAATCTGGGGGACGGGGAAGGCTATGGTTCTAGGAGGGAACAAACTACTATTGCTTTATTATATGGAGATGATATCAAACTGCCATCTAACATTTGTCATTATACCAATAGATTAGAGAAGCTCTTAGCCCTTGACCAGGCTTCCTTTTGTAATAGAAGTCATTTAATTCAGAGAATCATAACCAGCCAATATGAAAAAGGGTGATTATGGAATAATTGTTCTTACATATAGCGTCTAAGTCCTACCCCCAAGACAGAGGGTACTTGACAGAAGAGGGGGTGGTGAGAATGTAAAAGCTTGACAGACAGTATTGCCTGGACATGACAGGACTGCCGACTCATCATCCACTGCAGCCATGTATATACTTCCACAAGATTTGCACCTGATTTGGCCAATCAACACTTCCTCATGGAAGGGGAAGGATGTCAGGAGGCATCGCACCTCTCTGAGAGACGATGGAAAGTTAGTGCTGGCTATAGGAAGTGGACCTACTTTCCTCACTAGTGTTGTCACTGATACATCATCCATACTCCAGCCAGTACTCAAGCACATGCCAAGACAAGTGATCCCGATGAAACTCAGTGGGCCACACACACAAAGGCATGCAAGTAGGAAGGAGACTGACTGAGGATGAGGTTTTCAGTGGGAAGAGTTGGGGGGGGAAGGTAATATGACGTTAAAGAAATAAATATACATTATGAAACTGTCAAAGAATAAAATGATATATTAAATATTTATCAAGAGAAGGCAGTGTGAATTCATTTAGTGTAACTATCAAAGCATTATAACTTACTGCACTTTGAAATAGAGTGGACTGGTTCACTGAGCTTATTCACTGTGCATTCTAACTGACTATCCAGAAGTTTGAATCCCTATCTTTACTTGACTTTAGTTGGATTCACATCACCATTAGAATGTCCCTAATTCCCCAGAATGTGTACCTGTGTTTACTGACTGACAGCATGAATTGCCAACAGTGCTGGAACACTTTGGTTTGTGATTAGTTTCATAGCATGATAACCAGGCAAAGCTGTACACCCTGATCTATTGAGAAAATGAGATGCTTTGGCCAACCATTTGGCAATAAAAGCTGATTTCACTATTTTATAGAATAAAACTGCTTAAAATCCCAAGCTTCTAATCTCTGTACTAGCTAGCCTGTAAGTTTGGCAGAAGCCTAAATTTTAAATTACTCATGATATTAACACCATATTAACACCACTAGCAGTAAAAACATAATAACAGAAACAGATTCATATCTAGTAACTGCCGAGAAGACAAAGATTTTTTGTTACTTTTTCTTGTCTCTTAGTTATGAGTCCTGATTATCTTGGATAAAATCAGAGAAAGAAAAATGTTATTTGCATTATAATTAAGTAACCAAGTGAGAATGTACTTTGTCATGCTTTTGGTCTTTTTAATGAGTGACATTGAGCAATTAAGGTGTTACAAAAGGTGATTTGGTGTGTAATGGACTCCCACAAGACACCCCTGAAGAAAGGTCACTTATCCACTAGGTGGTGGCCGTTTTCAAGTCGGGACTCCTACAGTGGCTGTCCGAACATTTGTACATACAACAGGCATTAAAATATCTGTGTGTATCAATCAGATCTAGAAAGCCAATAATCTTACCTTTAATCAAAGTCAGAAAAATCTCCAAATCTCCAAATTACAGGTTTATAGAAATATTTGGAAAAAAATCCATCATTTATTTCACTTTCAATATTGTCTTTATGAACTTCTATATAGTATTGGTTTGCTCTTCTATCTCAGAAAGCACATTTTCATGGAGTTTCATGATCTTTTGTAATGTTATAGTTTATCCTTTGAGGCTCTTACATTTCTCACAAGTTACTATCCTTTCCATCAAGAATGAAAATTGGGACTGATAAGGTGGCTCAGAAGGTGCCTATGGGCAAGCCTGGTAACCTGAGTTCAATTTCTGGAGCCCACATAGTGGAAAGAGGGAACTAACTTTTGAAACTTTTTCATAGGAAGAGTAGGTATGATGGTTGGTGGAACATCTCCTGTTGGAGGTGTTTCTAGGTTGGGTTACCTGGAGTGGGAAGACTCACCCTAAATATTGCCAACACCATCTCATGGACTTGGACTACAGCAATGGAGAAAGTGAGCTGAGGATCAACATTCATTTTTCCCCACTTCCTAATTGTAGGTGCCATATGACCAGCTGGCTCATGATTCCATTAAACTGACTTCCTCACAGTGATGGACTATGCCTTTCAATTGGGACCCAAATTTCTTTTCTTAAGTCACTTTTTCCATAGCAGTGTGAAAAGTAATACAACTGATGTCCTCATGTCCAGTACATGTCCTCCAGCTCCCAGTGCAATACAAATCTACATAGTATCCTGTATGCTGCAGGGGTTCAAAAACCTAAATAACTACCTTAAATCCAAGCTTGGTTTCATGTTTGTAATCTTAAAAAAAAAAACTGTGTAAAATATAGAACAGTTAAGTGGAAGGATCTTTGGAGTCTATTATATGTTTATCACTTTACAGACTGAGAAAGAATGTTCTTAGCTAGTGGTGCAAATGGAGCAAAATGTGAGGGAGCTCTGGTTTCAGTTCTAGGCTTAGTTCAGAATCTTACCACTGTAGCAGGCAACCCCAGTAAGGAGGAAGTCACAGGCTGCATTTTAACATCGGGGACAGTGTTTTGACGCACTAGGGGAAAGTAGTGCAGAGACACAAACCTCCAGCTGTGAGTCAGTGGTACTAGGGGCATCTCAGTGTGGGAACATCATTGTGGAGGGTAAGAGGAACAAAGATGAAGTTCAGCGTGAACATAGGAACTGAGCCTCCTGAGATGTCTAGCTAGGAAGTAGATCCTGGAGACTTTGAGTCTCCTACCAGTGACAGCTGTTGAAGTGTTTGTTTTGGAAGTACTTCCCTCAGGGATCTTCTTTCTCCACAACAGGAAAGGGTTGGTCTTCAGTTTCTTTTCCCACCTTGATGACCTACCTGCGCAAGACCAATTTCACAATGCCTCTAGGCATCAGGGAATTGAAGGGATCCTGAGATAGTGTTTCCTTATTTATAAGAAGTAGACAGTATAGCCTTTCAAGTCCTTCACAGGGCCTATGTGTGTGAGGGAGAAAGGATTCTCACCTGAGAGCCTTCTCAGAACAGTCAGAATTTCAACACAAATGTTGAAGGTAAAGACTTGAACTAATAGCACATCTTAAAGAGACACAAATTTGGGCTATTTTTTCAAATTTCATCTTAAAACAGGGATGACATTCTCGAAGGGAAAGGGGATAACTGTCCTTCAGTGAAAGGGAAGGTAATGATATGCCATAGGCTGTCATATTTCCAAGGTCAAAGGGCTGTTGTTTGTTTACATTTTTATTTGTTTGTTTTATGGAAGGGGACAAGATTGACACATAGTTTCTTTTCTATTCTACCCTGGGATTCCATCACTGCCACCCTACAAATAGAGACCTCTCACTAGAGGGAGATTTGTGATGGGTGGAAAGTGAACTATGGTTGAGAGTACAGGTCATTGCAGGTCGCATGCAAGAAGAAAAAAAAAGACAAAAGACATTAAAAATAATAAAAAGATGGGCCAGCCAGATGGCTCCGAAGATAAAGACAGTTGTGCATAAAGCAGACGCTCTGAGTTCAATTTCTGGAGCCCACATGGTGGAAAAGAGAACTGACTCAAAAAGCTATCCTCTAATCTCCTTTTAAACGCGTTGGCACAGGCACCTACTCTCACTCTGTCTGACTGTGTATCTGTCTCTCCTCTCCTCCTACACTCAAATAAATAAAAAGGTAACAAAGAAATGTGTTTTGAAGGTAAGCATATATGAGTTATATAAAGCCAAAGTAAGCATGTATGAGATATATAAAGCCAAAACATTATTTCTGATGAAATGAATTCTAAACTAAACTTCGCTCCAAAATAAATCATGTAAAAACTTCCTTCATCCTTCATGTTGTTTGACTATAGCTAGTTCTGCCAGGAACAGTAAAATCTCAGTTGTGTTAGATAGAATATTTTCCAAATCTTAAATTAACTAGACTATTTCAGTCATACGATGTAAGCAAAATATTAAAACAAAGAGAATTAGACTTACATCTTCTCCGTCAAGACCAGACATGCCAGGTTCTCCTTTTTCTCCTGGTTCACCCTATAATGCAATAATTCACACTGTGAGAAATGTTGCATTGTGAAACTTTACTAAAAATCACAGAATTGCATTGTGTGGGTTTTAAAACAAAATGATTAATTTGTTAATCATCCAAAAGACACATGTATTGAAAAAGCAATTCTGAATCTTAAAGCCAAGTAGTTTAAAGA
The DNA here is from genome assembly GCA_023101885.1 of Typhlomys cinereus. Classification (NCBI taxonomy): domain Eukaryota; kingdom Metazoa; phylum Chordata; class Mammalia; order Rodentia; family Platacanthomyidae; genus Typhlomys; species Typhlomys cinereus. The sequence continues at coordinate 1,201,010 of JALPQD010000498.1, read as the reverse complement.
TGCAAAGGGAAACTGTATAAAAAATGATTAAAGAGAATCATTGAGACAAGAATTATTTATTCTCTTCTATAGGCAAGAAAGAACTTTCTGGAGGGCAATTTGGCAGGATATATTAAGGATTTGTTCTTTTTGTATAGCCCTGTAATTTAATTTCTACAAATGTATCCTAAGGAAATGATCAGAGACAAGAAGTTTCAGACATTAATACACAGTGGTATTTCCAATAGCTAAGAAAAGTATTCTAAATGCCAAGGAAAAGGAACTGATCAAATAAGCTACTGCATATATCTAGGTGGACAGTTAACAAAACTACGAGGGCTAGGGAGGATGGCTTAATACAGAGTTTCCCTCACATGCATGATTACCTGAGTCTAAATGTGTGTTTGAAATCCTGGTGCTGGGGAGACAAAGGCAGGTGGACCAATAGAGCCAGCCTGTCAAATTAGTGAACTCCAAAGATTGTATGAGAGACCTTGTCTCAAAAAATAAGGTGGAAAGCAAAAGAAAAAGACACCTGACATTGACTGGCCTCTGTATCCATGTGCACACCTGTGTGTATCCATACAGAAACTTTTTAACACATATGGCACACACACATACACAATATTTGTGATTTTGTTATGATTATTTTATATCTTACAATGTTGATAGAAATTAAAATATAATTATCAAGTTGAGAAATTCAGTAAATAAATGTTAATCAGTATACATTATTACTTCGAAGTTATAAACGTTGAAAATGGCCAGTGATATTTTGGTGGATGTCATGTAAGATGCAGGTGTCAGCTTGATTGTTGAAGGTTGCAATCCTGGAACATTTTAAAGTAGTAGTTGAATTAAGTACTAAGGAAGACTGCAAGAGCTTGTATAAGTTAAAGAATGGTCAGCCATGATGGGTGGGATTAGTCTGTGGTCAAGTGGATAAAATGGAGGCAGCTGGTTAAGTAAGTTGGTATTTTGGGGCATACTTGGACAGACATGCTGTCTGTCAAGGGTAATTTGCCCCTCTCTCAGCTGTCCTGTGGATAGGATATGGCCAGTTCTCTTGAACTGCAACAATGGATAACACTTAAGAATAGTGGAAAACATTTTTAAAATATTTCTGTCTGAAAGATATATATGCTTATTGACATCTTATGCACATATGCCACACAATTCCATTTCTTACAAAATCCTGATGAGCTCATTCTTCCACCCATGTACCTACACACTTGCCTATCTATGTTCAGTCACATGTATTGTGTGTGTAGATTGTATGCACGAGTGTGCACCTATTATGTGTGTAATCTGTCTGTGGCATATGTTGTTATGTGGTGCAGCACAAAGCATGTGTAGGAGGGGCTGCAGTGCACTGGATGTGGTGGTGGTGTGTGCGTGTGGTGTGTACATGCATTTAAGGTGTGTACATAGTGTATTAATAGTGATATTTTCCTTTCATCAGTAAGGTTATTTTTATCTTCTATTCTTTGGAAAGCTTTTGCAGTTAATATTATTTAATTTAAAATTTAAATAAATAAAAATTTAAAGGATGCAACTACTTTTAGTAAGTAGCACATTAAATACTGAAATCTACAAACAAATACGTGTGCATAGTTCAAATTATCTGTGATGATATATAATTAGTATATAATGAAATGAAGAGCAAATAGCTTGATCATTGGGCAAATATGTTTTATATGTATATATGCCAAGCATGTGTGTTCATGCATGTATGTGTGTGTGTGTGTGTGTGTAAGTCACACCTTGTGGAAAAAATTGCAAGTCAGAATGACATTTAGGATTTTCAGCTTAAAGTGGAGGGAGGGAGGCTGAGGAGCTATTCCAAAGCTATATTTTCTACCAGTCATACATACGTGGCTAAGTGAAATAAAATTAAATAGAAAGAAAATTGTTGATTCTCAATTGTTCTACTCTCATATCAAGTGATCACACCTATTGAATTGCAAACATTAAAACATTTTATCATAAAGGAAAATGTCATTGAATAGTGCCCATACAGAGAATAGTATGTCTAATAGAATGTTAGTGCTAGCATAGCACTATAGGATGTGTCTATAAGAGTAATTCTAAGGACTTGTGTTTAATTACAATTGCCTCAAAAATAAATAAACAGAAGCAAAATAACAATGAAAAAGTACATTGCTGTGCAGAAAATATTTATTCAATTAGGAGGCCATAAAAAGCATTTAACAGTTGTTTTAAAATAATAATTCTGAGATAGTAGTATAGCTGTGTGATGCACCATATTCCTAATATAATGCATGAAACTGTATGTTTAGTCCTCAAGAACCCAAGAAAGAATAAGAGATAATCGATGGTTCCTATAGATGAAAAATTAAGTACTCTACACATTACAGTATATGTGCTTGCAAGGGATTTGCAAATCTGGAAGATGAAAAGAAGAGGAAAATTAGATGATGATGGTGGTAGTGATGGTGACAATAAGAGAATAGTACTGACAGTTTGTCTGAAGGGTTTATTCAGCAGGCAGAAGCATGAGACAAATAACAGAAAGCTGAAGACAAACACTGCTTTGGAATGATCTCTAGTAAAAATTTGTAATGAGTTTTTAAAGTATTATTTTTAATGTTAAAACAAATGAGTCATCTTAAGCAAAAAGGGTTCATTAAAACAGGTTAGCTTAATATTGAAATATTAAAATTTTTATTTTATTTTATTTATTTTTGTGTGTATGTGTGTGTGTGTGGGGAGGGGGTGTGTACATGCCATTGTGTGCATGTAGAGTTTCCAGTAATCAAACTCTGGTTGCCAGCCTTGTATGGCAAATGGCTTTCTGCCTGAGACTTCTTTTTTTTATCTTTTATTTTATTTTTTAACGTTTTTTATTATTATTTCCGCTCATACAAACTTAGTAGGTTCACCGGTTCCCTCCCTCCCTCCTCCTCCCCCCGGCCCCCCTGCTCCTCCTCCCCTCACCCCTCCCTTCTCATCCCCTAGTACCTCCCCCCCAATCCCCAGAGAATCCTTTAATGTGCATGCCAGACTCTCCTCTGGGCCCTTCTCTCCAATGACGTACAAGGACCCAGTGCCTGAGACTTCTTGCCAGCCCTAATATTGAAATTTTCATCAAATATTTGAATGTCATATATTGTTAAAGACTGTTTGAATTTTTTTAATCCATGAACAAGATATGACCAGTTGATGGTGGTGCATATACACATGGGATTCATTTAATTATTAAGAAAAGTGAAATTATGAAATTTGCAGGTAAAATGAATGCAACTGGAAAAAAGTTGTGTACTGAGTGAGATAACAGACAAATGCCACACGTTTTCTCATGTATGTGGATCCTTTGCTTTGAATCTCCAGGTTGTATGCTTAATGTGGAATACTTCTATTCCTAAAAATCAGGACATAAGAAAGGAGGCAGTAAGGAGGGCAGAAGAAACACCTTAAGGAGAGGATGTGGAAGAATGCAGGTGGCATGAAAATGGAAAGGGGCATCATGAGATGAAAGTTAAAGGAGGTGGGGAAAGTTAAAGAAAAGGAATAAATAGCAATGAGGATGTACAATAAAGTGCTATAGGAAAGTACAATTTATTCCCTTATTTAAAAACACAAAGATCATGGGAACAAAGGTAGTCTACACAGGCATACATAGGTAAAGAAAAGGGAAAATAAAAACTGCCTCAGGTTTTGAAAAGTCATAGGTGACTAAATAAAAACAAAGTCATAGGTGACTAAACAAACTTATACCTGTATAAGATATTTTCTAACAGGCTGCTAGTCAGAAACAATATAGACCATTGCCGTCACTCCTGATTACCTTCCAGAACCTGATGGTAAGAACCTACTAAGAAAGACACAACCTACTTCAGTCCCAGGATATGGAAAAATCAATCTGGATCTGACATGGAAGGTTTCTCTTTGCTGGATAGCTTTTCTAGTATGAGAAAGTACTGTGCAGGTTTCCAGAAGGGGAAAAGCTATCAATAGTTTTATCTAGTTATAAATCTGGTGTGCTAGAATAACATTTACCAGCCTGGCAAGATGTGCTGTTCAGTGCAGTTGTGGCATGAATGTTATGGGGATAACCAACTGCTTTCCATTGTTTTTAAGGCCTGCTACTTCTACATGGCACTGTAAACCTACCTAAGAATCTTGGAGAAAGGAGTCATAGTCCCTAGAAGAGAAGCTAATATTACTCCTTTGTCAAAAGGACACAAAACAAATCTCCTTCTAAATATTTATCTTTAAACCCATTGATTGGTCCAGTTCTCACCCCTAATCCCATAAGCTTCTCTAGGGACACAGGTGGCAGCTGGTGGAGGTTGCACAACTGGAGAGTGCTTGATCCAAGGTGGGACATCCAACCCTCTCTTCTCAAGGATAGGGAACACCACAGGACATGGAGCAGAAAGATTGCACAGACAACCTCAACCTTAAACAGAGGGGACTTTTGTAGCAATCTGAGATGAACGTGGAGATCATTGACTGCATGAAATTCCCAGAATAAGTGAAGGTTGATGACTCATCTTCAGAGTTGCATATCAACTACTTCTACAGGTTTGGGGGCCTTTTCAGAAGAGTAAGTGGCAGTAACATAAAAGCCAGGAACAAGGAAATGACTGCAGCAATCATGAACCCACCATAGAGGTGGTGACTGGCCCCAAGCCTATTGTGGACTTTGCCATAGTCAGCTATGAACAAAAAAGAAATCCATGGGGATCCACAAAGTACTGATTGATAAACAATGGATAACTAACCATTGCTTGTGTGGGGAGGAAGGAGAAAAGGATCCAGTTGTGTGCCCATTAGATGCTTACTTGGCTCCAAGTGATACAAGCCAAGGACCACACAAATGGCCCTAGGTGAAATCAGTGGGATAAGAAACAAACACGGGGCATGATATGGTAGGAGGACTTGTAGGGACAGGGGATTGGTGGCAGGTGGGTGAATAGGAAAATGCAGAAGTGAACATAATCACAACACATTATGTACATGTATGAAATTATTAAAGAACAAAATTCATCTAAAAATAAAAATAACAATAACAAAAGATATGACCAGTACCAATATATCACAAATGAGGAAACTGAAGATAGGTGTCCAAGATTCCTAATACAGTTGAGACATTACGATACACAGCCTGTTCTCTAATCATATTATTTGTCTTTAAATATACAGTGCACCTACATTTCTTCAAAATGTTATGGGCTACTGGTGACTGTGTGACTGATAGAATGGTTCATAGTGTAGATTATCTATCTATCTATCTATCTATCTATCTATCTATCTATCTATCTATCTATCTATCTCTCTCTCTATCTGTCTTTCATCAACCATCTATCTACCATTTGTCTATTTTGTATCTACCTTTTAACCATCTTTAACCATCTACCTTTTAACCTCTTTCTGCATCTATCACTTGAAATTGCCAGCCATCTACAATATATCTATCATCTATCTAGGATGATGATCATCATCTACCTATCTTTCATCATCACCTGTCTCTAATCTATCATTATTAGCATCATTTACTTATAATTTTATATCCGTATCTCATTTATCTGTCAATCATCATTCTTTTCTAATTTTGGAGCTATTTGCAAGTGTCTCTTGTGGGCTGTCCTGTACACTGTAAGATGTTTAGTGTCACCCCTGCCCACTATTTATTATAAGCCAGTAGCCTGCATATCTTTCAACAATGTTCCCTCAGTACTAGCAAAAAGCAATGTCTATAGAAATTGCCAAATATCCACTAGAGGGCAAATTTATACCAGTTAAGAACCAATATATGTCATATTCATCAAAAATATTAAAGCAGATTGAAACATTTTGTGACAAGCAAAAATAAAAATATATAATACAAAATGTGTAATCCTGAATTTAAATGAATTCCTGACAGATTAAAAAAAGCCAACTGTAAACTGCTAAGAAAATACAGTTGAGTATATCTCAGAGTTCATAGCAGATATTGTATCTCTAAGCAGGGAGTAAAATACTCATGAGAAAGAAAAATATTGTGTTTGATAAATTATTAACAAGTAATAATGCAAATATAATTTTTAAAATATAATTTGTTGACTTGATAATTAGAACTGTTAATACAGTAAAGAACTTCAGCATCCAAAATAACTAGAATAATATTATAATTGGTAGTTGAATAAAAATATATCTGGCAATATACCACAGAAATTTAACACATGACAATATTACCTTAAATAATATTAATTAATCAGGTTATATGTTGGACCATATGAATTCTAAGGCTCTCTTTTTCTACTTTTTTATTTTTATGCGTACCTGTGTATGAAGTACATGTATGCATGTACATATGCTTGCATGTGTTTGGGCACATATATGTAAGTAGGTATATATATAACTGTATGCATCTGTGGGGCCGCAAGGATGATATAGAAAATTATTCCTGATCCCTCCTCACTCTTTTATTTTATTTTAGAGGAAAGGTCTCTCATCAAACCTAGAGAATATTGATAGGGGTATTCTAGCTAGCCAGCTCACCCCTTTGACTCCTAGCCTCTACTTTCTGAGGCTGGAATTACAAGTGGTCATCACACCAGCCTTTCCTTTTAGGTGGGATCTGGAATTCTAAATTCTAGTTCTTTTGCTTTAACTGCTTAGCAATCTCTCCAACCATTGATTTGAAACTTCTATCATTCTTTGCAAAACAAAGTGGCGTGTTTATATCCAGACAAGAAAAAACATAGTCAAGTGTTGCATATTTAATACATCCCAAACAAAAGAAAGTTGAAAATAGTAACCAGCTGCTCCTTTCTTTCCACTGAAAGAAAATAAATGAACACAAAATTTCAGCATTAAAGATTTAGACTAGTATCAAAGAGAACTTAATTGATATCAGAACATGCTAAAAAATAGGAAGAAGTAAGATTGGTTCTTATTGTTGGGATAAGCTTTAAAAGATGAAATTAAAAAAGAAAACAAAACTCATAGAACTTCTGGAGATTTCTTTGAAAGTGTAACAGACCAGGGAAATACAGTCTGACAGAACCTAACAGCAAACCTAACCAAATTCTGGAGGACACATAGGAGCATGATTGCATGGAAGATTTTCCCATTGTCCATTCCTTTCCAAAAGTAATTTTTTTTGTTTTTTTTTTTTTTTACTCTTTTAACATTTTTTATTATCTCCGCTCATACAAACTTAATAGGTACACCGGTTCCCTCCCACCCTCCTCTTCCCCTGGATCCCCCTGCTCCCCCTCGCCTCACCCCTCCCCCAATCCCCAGAGAATCCTTTAATGTGCATGCCAAACTCTCCTCTGGGTCCTCCTCTCCGATGACTTACAAGGACCCAGTGGCATTTCCCTGAACCTTTCCTTTGTTCCTTTTAAGCATAGGAACACTATTTTGGCTGTCAATCCCTTGCTTCCAAGGATCTTGGTGCTTTCAGCAAATGCTAGACTTTGTGGGTCAGTAGTGTGTTGGACATTGCACAGGGCATGCAAAATCCAATTATGATTGCTTTGGCCCTAACTTGTGTGGAGTATCTTGCATATCATTGCTCCTCCCATCCTTGTGCTCTTTTACAACTACATCAAAATGTAATGAATTTCTAAACAACATTTCAATACTTTGATGTGTGAAACATTATATGCAGGTCAGTAGTGAAACCTTTCATGGGGGCCTTAATCAGCAAGGTTGCTATTAAGAGTAATAGTGTGTATTCACAATAGCAAAGTCATGGAATAAACCCAAATGCTCAACAGTTGACAAATGGGTAAGGAAAATATGGTACATTTATACAATGAAATACTACTCAGCCATCAAGGAAAGATGAATTAATGAAATTTGCCAGGAAATGGATGGAATTAGAAAAAATTATATTGAGTGAAGTATCCAGGACACAGAAAGTTAGAAACCATATGTACTCCCTAATAAGTGGATCCTAGTTCCAAACCCACTTAATAACATATTTAAAGGTAAATCTCTATAATACCTACTGAAATCTCAAAAGATTATAAACAGGAGGGAAGGGGAAGGAGGACCTCAAAAGAAAAGGATAGGTGATCACACTTCAGTAGAGAAAACAGGCCACGGTCTATCACATGTAAGTAGCAAGACATCTGGTGCAGCTCACTCTCACTTCTCTTCCTGGTCACTTGCAATTGAACAGGTTTGTTCTCACCAATCATGGAAGGGACTGGCAGATAGATGGTAACCATTAGGCAAATGGGACACTGGGACACTGACCCCTTTTACTATTGTGTCATACTCCTTCCATCTACCTTTGCCTCTCCTCATATATTAAAATATTCATTTAAACAGTCTTTTATCTTTGGTTAGGAGGTGATCTTCCATATCAATCAGGATGCAGCCAAGGGTAATTCAGGGAAAGCAAAACTGAAAACAATAACACCAAACACCCTACATTAATCACCTGGAACCAGACCAGCCAAATCTCTCCCCAGTCTAAAGCTCAGGGAACCTTGTGGAAGAGGGGGTGGCAGTATTATAAGAGCCTAAAGATGGGGAGGACCAACAATACGCAAGATACTCCACACAGTTAGAGCTGCAGTAGCCATAATCAGACTTTGCCTGACCTGCACAATGGCTGACATGTCAACGACCCACCAAAGTGTAGCATGGATCACAGGGGAGAAGGCTCCAGGCAGAAGGCTCCTTAGAGTCAAGGGATTAAACAGTCATAATAGAGTTTCCATACTAACGGGGAGTCCAAGAAGGGGCTCTAGGCTATGCCGCTGAGTCCTGAATCATCACTGGGGTGGATGCTCCAGGGGATGGGAGGGAGGGATGGGGAGGCACTGGAAGAAGTGGAGGGAGGGGAGTGAAAGGAAAAGGGGAAGGGGGAAGAGTCCAAGGGTGGCTATTGATAAGCTCGACACTGTACATTGCTGAATGAGGATGTAAGATGTCTCAGTGGATAAAGACTCATGTTGTTAAAACTGATGGCCTGAATCTGATCCATAGAACACATAAGGTGGAAGGAGAAAGCCAACTCCTGCAGGTTGTTCCCCTGATATCCACACCTGCTTTGTGTGTGTGTGTGTGTGTGTGTGTGTGTGTGTGTGTGTGTGTGTGTGTCTATGTGTGCACACTGCACACACATGCAATATTTTAAATCATGGAGTCTAACATATAGAATATATGCTATTATACTATGATAAATACATATTGAAATGCACATTATTAATTGTTTTTTTCTCCCACATTTTATTTTTTTCTTAATCATACAAGCTCAATAGGTACCCCATCCTCTCCCTCCCTCCTCCTCTCCCCAGTCCCCCATATATCCCCCCTCTCCCCTTCCTTTCAACTCATTCCTTCCCTTCCCCTCTCCTAGTGCCTCCCCATTCCTCACTCCCATCCCCTAGAGCATCCTTTTCTGTGAATGCCAAAGTTCCCTCTGAGTCCTCCACTCTAGTAAGGGATAATGACTCAGTGGCATAGCCCAGAGTTCTTTCTTGGGCTCCCTGTTAGTATAGGAACTCTATTATGACTGTTAATCCCTTGCCTCTAAAGATCCTACTGACTGGAGTCTTCTCCCCTGTAATCCATGCTAGACTTTGGGGTGTCGTTGACATGTCAGTCATTGTGGAGGTCAGGCAAAGTCTGATTATGGCTACTGCAGTCCTAACTTGTGTGGAGTATCCTCCCCATCTTTAGGCTCTTACAATCTTGCTGCCCCCTCTTCCACAAGGTTCCCTGAGCTTCAAGCTGGGGAGAGATTTGGCTGGTCTGGTTCCAGATGATTAATGTAGGGTCTTTGGTGTTCTGAATTATTATTTGTTGTGTTTTCAGCTTTTCTTCTCCTTGGCTGTATCCTGATTGGTATCAAAGATCATCTTCTAACCAATGATAAAAGACTATTTAAATGAAGATCTTAATATAAGAGGAGACTCAAAGGTAGATGGAAGAATAGGAGTAGGACACAGCAGTGGGGGGGGGAGGTCAGTGTCCCATTTGTGGGATGGTTACCATTTATCTGCCTGTTTCTGAGATTTTTTTTAAAAAATGTTTTATTTATTTATCGTGTGTGTGTGTGTGTGTGTGTGTGTGTGGTGTGTGTGTGTGTGTGTGTGTGTGTGTGTGTGTGTATGTGTGTGTGTGAGAGAGAGAGAGAGAGAGAAAGAGAGAGAGAGAGAGAGAGAGAGAGAGAGAGAGAGAGAGAGAGAGAGTGGAGAGCACTGTGTGTCCCTGTGGAGTACCAAGGGTAACTTCAAGAATCATCCTGTATTGCTTCTATCTCCTTGCTTTGCTCAGGGATTTCCCAGGCTCTGCCCACCAGGGCCAAAAGTGCAGGATGCTGCCTTTTCTGTTTGGTGTTTTCATGTGGGACATGGGATTTGAACTCATAACCTTCCTCTCATGAAATAGTTTTAACCCCTGAGCCATCCATCCAGACTCTGAGTTTTTTTTTTTTTTTTTTAATTCAAGAAATATATATGTTCAAGCTTGACAAGGAATCGTTGAGGGGAGTAAGAAGTCAATGCTTCTGAAAGTATCTTCCACCAAAGGATAGAAAGAAACAGTACCTTAAGGATTTAGGTGGTTAAAGTGCTTGACCTTTAAGCAAAACGAAGCCACCAAAGGCAGACCTTAGGAATCACCAGAGCAAGTCGATCACCAGAGTTAGTCCTAAAGGGCTTCACTAGAAACCCAAATTCACAACAAAGAGTTGCTAGAGTGATTGAGAATCACTGCAGATATCACCCTCCAATCTCCACATGCACACACTCTTAAGTATATTTCTGCATGTACACCCATATATACACATGCATCTACCCACATGCAAAAATGCATAGGCACACCCCACATACACACATACATAAAAAGAAAAAAGGAGTGAGAACGTTGGAGTGTCAGTTTCCTGCAGGTCTCCTGTGAGTGTCTCAGCAAAATGTCCCCAGCTGTCCATGGTGACAAACAACTCAAAAATACTTTATTCATCTTCCTGTTTTCACTACCACAGTCTTCTCCTTCTCTCAGTCCTTTATCTCAAGATCCTTGTCTAATAAACTGCCTGACCTCAAATCACTCCCATAGATAGTTTCAGGGACACCCAAATGAAGACAACATCTACCAATTCCAGTATTTTGTTGTCTACTTCATGATATGGCTCTTAATTTCTCTCTGACAACTAAATACCTTTCTGTACTGTCTTTCTGATGGAACCAACTCCAAAAAACACAAATGTCTACCTTCTTTTTATTTCTAGGTAATTACTACTAGAGAAAATTGTACTAGTATCATCATAAATTTATGATCATATATTTCATTCTTAATCTACACCATTCCATTGAAATCCTTGGTATGATGACTTCTGCTTTTATGAATAATCTTGTTTTCTACAGAGAAGAAAGCAAGTTATCATGTAAGCTGTCATGGTTTAAATGTGAGTCACTCCCCACAGGCTCCTGTGTTTGAATCTTCAACTGCTGCCAATGTCTAGGATGGTTATAGTACCTTAAGAAGGAGGAGCCTTGATGGAGGAAGGAGTGTCACAGGAGACAGACCTTGAGTTTTGGTGGTCTGACCCTGCTTTCTCAGAGTTTGTTCTTGCACTCTCTCCTCTATGGTGTCTGGGGCGACCTTCTTCTCTGTGCTTTCTACCAAACTGGACAATATCCTCTCTGGAAATATAAGTCAAATAAATATTTTTTCTCCCTTAAGTTGTGTCTGACTACTCCCTCACAGAAGCAGAAAAATGAAAGTCTTTTGTTATGTCAAGAAATGTACTATTCTTACCAACTTTTACATGGTTAATAGCCACAGAGGAGGATAAATAAAGAGATGGTCAAAGAAATGAAGATTATAATGACATTTACATCCACTGAACTGGCTATAATCAAATACCTGAAAATACCAACAATGGGTAAAAATACACAAAAATTTCAATTCATCATTATTTGTGGGTCATAGAGAGGCATATTTTTTGTTTTTAATACTTGAGAGATTACCAAATACTTTTCAGATATTGTTCTTAATCTAATTTTATTTTGACAAAAATTATATTTCATTGGGTTATCATTCTTAAATTTTGTTGACAGACTGGGGAGGTTGCTCAGTGGTTAAGGTCTTTGCCTCACAAGCAAAAGGAGTTCTGATCTTCAGATCCCATGTAAAAATGCTGGAGGAAATGGTAGCAGCCTATAATTCTGGCCCTGAATGCCAGAGCTGGAGAAAAAACCTCAGAGAAAAACAATGGGAAGTAGATCAACCCAGAATGATTCCTGATGTCACTCTTGGAACACAGCACACACAGTCCAGTGCCCTTTTGTATACATGCCTGTACACTTAAAATAATTATTTTCTTAATTAAGAATCTTTAAAATTAATCACCTTAACATGGTTTACAAATATACCAATTTAAGGCTTTGTCATTGATGATAAGGATAAGAGTGAAATGATTGACTGGTTATGAATCTGGCAGCCAAATGTGATCTAATACATTATAAGTTTTCAGAAATAGTCAGACTGAAGTGAAGGTACTAATTATTGTCTGGAGTGTGAAAGTTGGAGGGCTGATTCTGATCTCAAGTTTGCCTCATGGTGTTACTTCTACCTGACTCATTCCATTATTGACTTTGGTGTTTTTAATGATAGAAGCAACAAACCCTAGATATACCTCAAGTGTATTGTTGCAATGAAATACCAAGATATACTCTATGACTTGCATCCATATACTTTT